>JAQAHW010000042.1:2735000-3170000 GCA_027580185.1 Tuta absoluta | reverse complement strand
ACAGCTGTTTAAAAAATAAAAAAGTACTAAAAATATCGATAGATAGCGTAAAATATCTAGGCATCTTCTTTGTTGAGAATTTTGGATCTTCTTCTTTTCGTGTGGAATCGATTCGATCTTGGAAATGTATTAAGAAATGTATAGTTGGAGTTTAACTGAAAGTTTGGAAATATATATTGCTAAATCTCTATAAAATGTTAAAAAGACCTTATTACCTAGCTACTACAGATTTTATTCTATTAAAATAAAAGTAGTTTGTACGAACTTTCACGTCTCTAACACACCCTGCAAGTTTGTTCAGTCATTCCCTAACACACTATACTGTGAATATGATGGGAGGGAACGCACCTGCCCCTCGCACCCGCCCGACACTAGCGTTCCCCCGTCGCGAGTCATTCCTATGGCGGACGTTCCCTTGTTGTGAGTGTTGTAGATGCAGTATATGAGGCGTCCGGTCAAAGGAGTGAACGCACGAATGTTCCCGTCGTTCCACGCTGAAACAATTCATGATTTAAAACACTGGTAAAATACTTAGGTCGCAGGAGTTAAGGCCCAACGCTGCGTTTAGCGGGCAGCACACGTCCCACTCGCGCATATGCCGCGTCCTGACAATATTACCTATCAACAGGTTTTAAGCAATAAACTATTCTTAAACTGGACATTAAAAAGGAAATTGTAATTAAAGCATATATTTGACATTGTAGTATAGTGACGAGCGGGTCAGGTTTCTGGTGCTACATAAACTGCACAACACAGCCCCTAGTTGAAAGACTAGAATCTCTGTGTGAACTGTGTGGACTCTCCCTCGGCGTAATGCCAAATCACCTTACAAATGACTGACTTAACATAACCTTACAAACTTAACATTATTATTATTTATTTATTAAAAAGACATATAAAGCATCAACTTAACTTCGGGCCGTTAAACCTTAGAAAAGTTTGTGTCGGCACTGCATATTCAGTTACACAATTAATATTAAATAAAAAGACAAACCAATTTCAAAGATAACCTAAACTTATAATTTATACTACATTATATATTACACAGGTTAACTTGATACCTAAGCAATAGTATGCATAATGCATGGGTTGCAAATGGGAACATAACTTAACTAACCTGACATAAATGGCGAAATACGTCTCAACTCACGAGAAGTGAAGCCAGTGGCTTTACCACATTAAAATAATACACACTACGGTTCCGACTTACCTGATACAATGGACTTGCCATCAGCGCTGAACAGCAGCGACGAGCAGGTGAAGTTGGGCACCACGATGCGGAGTAGCTCCTGACAGCTGTCAAGGCTCCACACGCGGATGTCGCCAGCGCCAGCCGTCGCGAATACGCCCGACATTTCCCTGTCGTGCAAATTCAGGGAGTAAATTTTAGCTGTAAATATTTAAGGTCCATAAAACTGAACAACTTTCCCCGAGGTTCTTATCAGGGAATCCAATCCCGCAAATGCGTTGTTGCCGTGTGATGCCGAGTTAAAATAACATGAGCCCATTTCATTCGCGTGGGTGTCGTATAAGAACTCGAGGGTATTATGTGTATCATAAGTTGAGGCGATGGGCTGATGTTTAATTTAGCGTTGCTATGCTGGGGTGAGTTAGGTATTAGTGGCGGTCTATGAATGCGCCGCGATTTCGCACGCATCGCTCTGGGCATATGTTGTCCCTTTCTCACTCGCAGGGCGAGACTGGCGACGTGCGCGCAGACCGCCTGACGGCGCCACGCGGTGATTTCTGCACCGCACTGGCAGTCACTCAAAACCGTTCGGACGGGAGGGTATCGTATTGTGCGGATTTCCGCCACGCGTTTTGTGATGCCGCGTGTAATGGACGATTCAATTTGAGATCGCGCGTGTTGATGCATCGTATTATTGCGTTTCTCCTGGGTTGTACTGGAATGCCAGGCTTAGTGATTGTTGGATGTCTCGACGTCTTCCACGTGAGCGTCGCGTTGAATAGGCATCAGGTGGCCATTTTGGCCCGCGTTTGTACGGCCCAAATTCGGGTTGGGTCACGCGTAATGACTAATATCAAAGTGGAATGCGAACAGAAGCTGTGAGTGGTTTGACGTGAATAACGCGCCAAGGCTGTAGTGGAATGCTGGGTGTCGATATCTTTTCCACCCAGCCCTGTAAGTACCCACGGAATCCCGATTTGATCCATTCCCTGAACTTCCTTTCTCCGTTGGGTATTTTATGCATTTGGACCGGCACGTTGACTGTAAGTGTAAACCTGGTTGTTTAGTATAAAACTGTTTATTCGTGTTAATGGTGTGTTCCCTTTAGTCATATTTGTTGTACCATATCATTGTGACTCCTTAGTACGAATTGCGGAATTCGTGGGGTGATATAATTTGGAGGTACTTACTTATAATCTAGTGCTAATACGTGTGACGTAACGCCAGATCGGCAGACGGTATTTACTACCGACTTGAGTTATGTAAGGGTTGGAACACATCATTTGCCAATTTCAATCAACTTAGTTAATTAAGTTAAATAGATTTAGGTTCACGTTTAATTCATAGTATGCGCTGCTATATTGTGCAGCGTATGCTATTTAGCGCTGCGTAACGCAGCCATTGTCTGCCTCCAGTTGAACTCCTGGTATTTTGTTCGAAATTTACCTGTGTAAATCGCTTCCACTGCGGGAGTTTAGCTTGGAATTAGACAGCTGATGACCTGTCACTTTAGGCAGCTAAACGTCGCTTTCGGAAGGCAAGAATAATACTTTAGATACTTTTTGACACTTACTGTCACTTTAGAACAAAAGATTACTCTTTAGATACCTACTGATGTCAATATAGTTACAGAACGGCCATCCTCATAAGCCATATTTGACAGCTGTCATATTCGACCTAATGCATTGCAGAGGGTCCATTTCCCTTTGTTAACATCTCTTTTAGTATGGAGATGACAGCTGTCATATATGACTTAATTGGATGGTATTCCTTCAGTCAAATATTTCTTACAATGGAAAAGCGATGTCGTTGATGGCACACTTGTGACAGGTGACGACCAGCGTAGCGTATATTTCACTGGTTCGAGTCCCGGCGAGTAGAATACGCTTGTAAGCTTGCAGCTTAGGCGATTCCAGTAGTGACAGATTGTCAGCACATCGCCTTTAAGTCTTTTGGAAGCTAAATGTCGCTTTTGGAAGTTAAATATCACTTTAGGAAGCTAAATGATACTTTCGGAAGCTAAATGATACTTTCGGAAGCTAAATGTCGCTTTTGGAAGCTAAATGTCACTTTTGAACACTAAAGGCACATAAAGATACATAATTACAATTCACTTTAGATACTGATGTCACTTTAGGTAGTCAAATGTTTCTTACAGTGGAAAAGCGATGTCGTTGATGGCACACTTGTGACATGTGACGACCAGCGTAGCCACCAGGGTAGCCACGTTGATCGCGTATATTTCACTGGTTCGTGTCCCGGCGAGTAGAATACGCTTGTTAGCTTGCAGCTTAGGGGATTCCATCATCTCTAACGAGGTTATGCAGCCGTCCAGCTTGCAGGTTTTCAGCTGAAAGAGATCTGGTTTGTCTCAAGAGGTTTTAGTTTGAGAACTAAGGATCATTGAGGTCAAGGATGCGCCCAGTATAGATATGAGCGCCGCGCCGGCGCGCCGCCGCCGCCGCTGATGTTCCCGCGCCGCCGCCGCCACGAAATGGCAACGGCGCGCCGAACGAAACAGAAGTGTCCTATCATTACTTGTCGCGTGTTATTTGCCATGATAAGACGCGTTATGCGCTTGTTAACTCAAAATGGCAGCATCAAAATCCTCATCAGAACAGAATTTAGACATATCCAAAGCGAAAATTTAAAAAATTACTGTGCCTGTGTTGTCAAAATCTTAAACGAAACACAGTTACTGTTGGAACTTTTTTGGAAAATTGAATGTTGAAATAGACGAAAACAAAAGAACAGTGTTATGTGACCAGTTGTTCTGTGAAGCTTGTATTAGGTATAAGATGAACCATTACAATTATACATGATAGTTATCATAAATAAGGGACTCATAATCATTTAGCGGTGCGTTACTTATGTATAAAGATAAGAGATCAAAAAAAAGTCATAGCGTCGGCCGGGGATTGAACCCGGGACCTGGAGAGTACCGCCCCACTGCTCTGCCACTGAGCTAACGGCGGCGGCGCCCCGTCCGAACCCTTCCAATTTTTTTACCTGCGACCTCTATTGCAAGTTATTAAGGGTCGGCTTCGGAGTCGCGCCGTGCGAAGTTTAGGTTTTTAGCGCTACTCTCACAACGATCGAACTTCGCGCGCCACACACGCACACATGTACGGATGCACAGTGGTTTGGATCAGCGGACTTCGACTCGCCAACTAAATTGTAACTTTGGATTTCGTTACCATATAAAATTATTGTCTGCTAAATTGATTAGTAAATAATAATAAAATTTTAAATAAAACTTCTGGGGTAACTTTAACATTTTATTATTTAAATAAAATTGATTACATCCAAGAGGACCGTGTTCACTAATATCCTGCAGTTGTTTGTAAAGAAAGTCGACGTCCACCAATCTGCGACCGACAAGCAATTCATCTTCATCAGGCTGCAGCTCTGGTTCGATTACTAGTGCCGGAGATACTTCATGATTCTGCAATAAATATAAAATGCCAATTAAATAAAATGCAGACAGACACACATCCATTCACTTACACACGCGTGCATTCAGAGACCATGTCTTTTTACGGTAAGTGTAGGTACTCACTTCTTGATCATTTAAATCACATTGATCAACATTTTCAATTGCGCCAAGAATCACCCTGAAACAAAAAAGTACATGATACTCGTAGATTATATTTTAAGGTGTAAAAAATATTTAATAATATTTCAAGGGGTAAAACCAGCCCATGAAATTTATCGCCAAAAAATATCTGAAAACGGTTGTAAGTAAGCCCTTGTCCATTTGCCTACCCCCTAAGGGATACAGGCGTAATTTTTTCTCAAGTTGTATAAGTACCGTATGAAGAATAAGATTCAGCGCGAAAAGATATCGAAAAAGGTTGTAAGTTAGCCCTTGTCCATTTGCCTACCCCGTAAGGGAAACATACGTGATTTTTTTCTAAAGTTGATATGAGTAAAGTGCGTTCGATGCTACCCCCAGATTATGAAGTTGACTTACCGTTTGCGTTTTTTTCTCCAATGCACTTTTTTCTACAGGCGTATGTACTTTTGTTCTTAGTACTCATTTTAATCTGTAGGTCCTAGGTAGAAAAATAACAATTAGAAATACGTAGGGACAAAAATTTCTCACTATCAAATTCATTGCTTATTCACATACAATAATAAAAGAAATATACTTACTTACTCGTGAAAAAAACGTGAACACTGTGCATTGATTTTGTGTAAGTATACGGTTCGATCGCGATCTCTGGATGCGGCGTAAAGCGACGTGCTCTCTCCCTGGAGGTGCGTGGCTTACTGAAGGGCGCGGGCGCTCGCACTTGTATTTGAAGGTAGCGCAATGCTCCATAGTAATTCGTATGAAGATTTTGAGCGAAAAAATTGTGTTGGTTTGTGATTTTTTAACGTAAAATAGGTTTTTATTTATTAAAAAATTACGATTGTATCGGCTTCCTTATAGTTTTAACTTTATTATTTAATAAAATTCATTTAATAATTCTTGTTAATTACGACTCAGTTGTTACAGTGCGGGAGTGCGATTTACACGTTTTTAGTGATATTCCGATTTTTTTTCTCAGTTATTCATAAGCTTTAACTTAAATTCGAATGTTTCATCGGCATGTACCTTTCATTGGCTAGTTGTGTGATTTTTTTCAAGACTATGGAGCTTCGTTTTCTGTATAGTTCTATTACAGTCCCGACCCTCGATTGCCTATAGCTGACCCTTAATACCGTAGATTTTTGTAAAATACTAAGTACTAATTTTTTTTTTTTTTTTTTTTAATGATGGGTTTGCTCTTGACTCTAGTCTAGGTCATAGGACAGAGACAGAGTCTAAGATGGAGCGAGCTCACCCAGAAGAAGCCTGTTAAGGCACTGGCACTCCCACACACTGACGGAACGCAGCAAGCTACTTGGCGCCAGACTTCGGTGGGATGGTGGTCGCGAGCCAGGCGGCCCCTTACGGAGCCTTCCACCGCTTAGTGGGATCGTTCAGCCGGACTTATCCACAGGCAAGCCTGTGTTGCCGTTGCCCGGGGTGGACCGCTAGGAGGTAGATCCCATACCACCCCAAAATTAATATTTAGTTGGAGTTCTTATTCTAATATATTTTCATTTTGATTATTTCAAAGTTATTTATAATTTTTCCCGGTTATTATAAAAGCATAATACGCAAATATATTTTTTATTACGCTAATATCTCGCGCCGCCGATGACGCCGCCGCCGCCGACCCCAAACAGTCGGCGCGCCGCCGCCGCCCTTTTACCCATCGGCGCTCATATCTAGCCCAGTATGCGACAAAAAATTATCAGCAAATATTTCGCTATATGATAAGAATTGTGCCAAACAGTCTATTTATCCCTGTCACACTGAGGCAAATTACAGATTTCTGTCCTCTCAGATGACACTCGTCAATTGACACGTAATATTAGCTGCACATTTTGCGTTGAACATTTTTTGACACATATTGTGCGCACCAACTTAGACCCCTACCAAGACCTTGTGCAAGTTGCGGGCAGCCGTTAGCGCCAACCAAAATTCTATTGACGTGGCCACTTATTGGGCACAACAGCAGTTGTAATGAAGAGTTGACTGAAATTGACCTGAAAAGAAGAAGGCGCCTGCGCCTGGGGCGGCCTATGACCAGCAATGGACATCTGACTCCTGACGGCTGTTGATAATGACTTACAGCTTTAAAGTGCGGTTGGTTGGGATCAAGGATCTTGCCCTTAGGAAACGCTCCGGACCAGTTGATTTCGTCCAGGACTTCTATAGTTCCGTCGCCCGCGCCCACAATCAAGCATCCGTCGTGCATTATTAGAATCGCTTCTACACCTGAAAATGGTAGTATGTGCATTATTAGAATCGCTTCTACACCTGAAAATGGTAGTATTTTGGTTTAAATATGATCATAAAGTAGGTAAGGTAAATTACTGTAGGTAGGTAGGTACTCTAGACGTAAAACTGAACCACTTTTCTTTAGTACAATTTGTATAAAATATGTCTAAATACAAACCTTGGCTATAGCAAACGGACTCTGGCCGTTTTCCTTTTCTGATTGCCCCACATTTAGCTAAGCAGCCAATCAGCGATGGCTTGCAGTTCTCCACAGATACCTTCGGGTCTGCAGGGTAGTTGATTGAGAATTTTATTATGTCCCCAGTCCTGTAAATATAGAAATCAAGTAATGTAGATATATTTAGAGTAACTCTCTTTATTAAATGGGCTATGTGTGAGTTCTTTTTTCTTAATTCCTTAGTATCTATTTGTTATAGTAGTCCGAAGTTCCGGACACGTCTTATAGACTTACATACCTACAGTACATTTGGAGCATAGCGCTATACCTATGGGTGTGAGAAATGGACTATGTCGCAAAGGGATAGAGAGAGGTTGGAAGCGTGGAGAAGATCATTTGGACAGAGAAGAAGTCAAACGTAGAAGAGCTGGCTCTGGTGCGGAAGAACGTTGTCTCTTCAAGACCATAGAAAACAGAAGTGGGAAGATAATTGGTCACTTGCTACACGACAACTTCATACAAAACATTATTGAAGGCAAAGTAGGTAGGTACAAGGAAAGACAGGCAGAGGTAGACCTAGATGCACCTACTTTGCCCAGATAAAGGAAAAGGTCAATATCGTGTCGTGTCGTATCAGGAGTTCAAGTCACTAGCAGAGAAGAGGGAAAATTGGAAGTTACTTTACCGACAAGATTTGAGCTCTTATAGGTATTCAATAAGAAGAAGAATCTATTGTTACCTACGGATTGCCATGACACAAGGGTTGTGCTAGACTTCATCTGTAACCTAATATCAAGTCTTAATAAGTACTAGGAACACATGAGTATTTGCGAGGTACCCGCGTAGCCAAACTTATCGTCGCAGCTGACGGCGATGCAACGCACGAAGCGACGCAACTTGCATTAACCACGTCAGATACACAAAGTCTAAATGAGTACTAGTATCACATGAGTACTTACGAGGTACCCGCGTAGCCAAACGTATCGTCACAACTGACGGCGATGCAGCGCACGAAGCGACGCAGCTTGCCCATCGCCACGTCGACCACGTCGAGGTTCTTGCTCTCCGGACGAATGTTCCAGATGCGAAGGTTTGCTGTTTATCAGGCAACAAAATTACAAATGTCTGGCTTGCTTAGTTCGCGATGTTTCGTTGAGTACCTAATAATCGAGTTATTTCTGTTCAAAGCCTTGTCGTATCGTAATCATTTCACTCGACGGATAATAGTAAGTAAGTAAGTAAGTAAAAACACTTTATTGCACAAAATAAAAAACAAAAATATCAGGAAAAATTATTGCTAACATGCGCAAAGGCGGCCTTATCGCTACAAGCGATCTCTTCCAGACAACCTTTGGGTGGAGGAGAGAGTATTGAAAAACAGAGCAGTGCGAGAGTAATCATGAAAGAAAAGGTAACTTGAATAAACACAATAAATACAGAATACAAAACTATGATATAAATATAAACCTACATACAAATACACATATATTTATATATATATATATATACGTATATTAATATAAAATAAATATATATATATATATATATATATATTATAATACATACTCATCTATATATATATATATATATATACACATCATTACACAAAAGGATATAAGTACCAACTTATTTGAAGTCAATTCTTGCTTTTGACAGGTAATGTGCATGTACCTTTGTTTTAAAAGCGTCAAGTGTCCTGCAGTGGCGTATTTCACGCGGCAGAGCATTCCAAGTGTGAATAGATTTTATTAAAAACGACTCCCTGTAGTATCCCGACTGACTCATTGGGGCCTTCAAAATGTTGTCTGATTTTGATCGCAGGTTTCTATCATGATCGAAACCAAGAAAGTTGTACCGGTCAGACAGGTAGGTAGGAATAATAGGATTATTTAAAACGTTATAAACAATTGCAACTGCGTGAGAGTCTCTACGCTGTCTGATCGGCAACCAACCCAGCTGAGCACGAAAAGAGGACACGTGATCGAATTTGCGCAGTCCATAGATAAAGCGTATGCACAAATTCTGTAGGCGCTCTAGTTTATTCAGTAGATCCTCGTTTAGATCTATATAACAAGTATCGGCGTAATCCAAAATTGGGAGAAGCAGCGTCTGCGCAAGTTCTACTTTGGTCCTCACTGGCAACAAGTTTTTCCACCGTTTCAATGACCCTACAGCGGCAAAAGTCTTTCTGCTGACCTCCGAGACCTGATTGGACCACGACAAAGTAGAATCGAGCATTACGCCCAGATTCTTTACAGATTTACTGTACGTCAGCGGGGATCCGTCAAAAACAACTGCCGGCAAATTATCAATATCCAGGCGTGCTAATTGTTTTGAACCACCTATGATAATTACCTGCGATTTACTGGGATTCACTGTCAGGCCATGCGAGCTACTCCAATTTTTTATAATATTCAGGTCTTCATTAATTCGCTCGATACCTGAAGAAACATCACTGACAGCACACTGAGTATAGATTTGCAGGTCATCAGCGTAGAGGTGGTATTGGCATTTCAGGAGTGGGGTAAGGAAGTTGATAAAGATGGAAAAAAGGAGAGGAGACAAAACTCCACCCTGGGGCACACCAGCCACAATATCACAGAAAGAGGAGTTTCGGTCATCAATGCGTACACATTGTTTGCGTCCACACAGATAATCACGAAACCACTCTAACGCTGTAGCGGACAAATTAAGAGACCGAAGCATCGCGAGGAGTATATCAAAGTCAACTGTGTTGAAAGCGTTACTAAAATCTAACAATACAAGAATGGAAATGTGTTGACTAGACATACCCAAACGAATGTCATCGGTCACCTTAATTAGCGCTGTGACTGTGCTGTGTCCAGGGCGAAAACCGGATTGATATGGACTAAGGAGATTATTAGAATTAATAAAAGTACAGAACTGTTGGTGAACAAGGCGTTCCAGGACTTTCGAAAGAAAAGGTAGGATTGATATAGGACGATACTGGGATGCGGAAGTTGGATTACGGGTCTTGGGAATCGGAATGACTGCTGCTTTGCGCCAGCAATCAGGAAAAGAACCAGAAACGAGCGAGAAGTTAAAAATATGGCACAGTATGGGAAGAATCGTTTGAAGAGAAAGGAGAAGCATTTTACGACTGATCCCGTCGACACCCTGAGCATCAGACTTGATTGCAAGGAGATTTTTCTCAACTTCTCGCTCTGATACTGGCCTAAAAGAAAAAGATGTATAGGAAGGAGAAGAATGTAGAGAAAGCGCCTGCAACGTAGCTTGCTTTACGGCTACAGGAATTGGTGAGGTAGAAGAAAAGTGCTTATTTAGAAGTTCGATATCGAGACTAGGAGCTAGGGATGATTTGGATTTGCCAATACCAAGGGACCTGAGGAACGACCACACCTTAGCAGGGTTACTATTTTCTATAGAAGAATGTATGTACCGGCGTTGCGCATCTCTGCACAATCTACTACAACGGTTTCTTAAAGCCTTGTACCTAGCACTGTTACTATCGGAGGGATCAGTTTTGTACTTAAATTTGGCAATATTTCTTTTTAACATCAGATGCTTTAGATCCTCTGTAAGCCATGGTGCCGGTAGGTGTTTTAATTTAACTGGACGAAGAGGGGCGTGCACGTCAAAAATCTGAGTCAAAAGGGAATTGAAAATGTCAAGCTTTTCGTCAGCAGATGGAGCACTTAGTACAGCATCCCAATCTATACTGTTCAGATGAGACATAAAGTTGACATGATTTAATTTATTAAAGTTACGTTGTAAAACCACCCGACGTTTAGCCTTAGGACACTTGATTTTATATGACACAAATATAAGATCATGATAGGAGAATGCATCTGCAGGGAATTGACCGTGGGTGTGAACGTAATCTTTAGAGGATACTATTATGAGATCCAACAAGGATGGGACACAGTTCGGAAATTTGTGAGTGGCGGATAGCGGAAGAATATTTAAATTTGCAGAGTGCACAATTGAGGAAAGCTTTGAAGATCGAGAATCTTGCTTCAGTAGACAAGTGTTAAAATCGCCCATTATTATGGTGTGGTCAGCAAAAGGAGCAAATTTCTCCAGCAAGGTATCCAGCTGAGAGAAATAATCAATGTGCAATGAGGGACTGTAAACAAGACCTAATAAGATTTTTGAAGTTCCTAGCAGCACTTCAACGAAAATATGTTCCGCCGACGCTGAATATTCTGAAGGTGATTTACTTAGAACCCTGTATGGAAGGTGATCACGCAAATAAATTGCCACTCCACCACCTCCCTTATTAGTCCTGTCATTACGAATAAGGTGGAAACCTGGTAGAGAATAAGATGCGGACGGGAGACAAGGCTTTAAGAAAGTTTCTGATACTAAAATGGCATGTGTATTTTTATTTGAAAAGGACGTAACCAAATCCGAGAAGTGCGCGGGAATGCTTTGAGCATTTATATGCACAGCATTAAAATTTTTCGGACATGAAGAAAATTCTGAATCAAGAAGGGAGTCCAGGGAGTGTGTGACACTATGGAAACTGCTCAAAGACACGTCATCTGAAGAGGCAGAGAAATACTCATCACAAGAGTCACTGTCACTATTACCACTTGTACTTTGCATAATAATTAATATATGTATGTAATAATGTACCTAAATAATAATATATATAATGTTGTAAATATAATTGATTATAATAAAAATATATATATATGTATGATTATAGTATTAAGGTTTTTTGTAGTTCTTAACCCGTACGACCTGCCGGCAATCTGGAAAAGCTTTTGATAAACAATCTAAGGTGACTGTCTTCAGTTGCTGTTTACATAATATTTAATTACAATCTTACACTTCACAACATAAATCATAAACTTATGAAGAATACTTAAAGATAAAATTAAAGAATAATAATACTTGAAACCAAGTTTTAGAACGCAACCTAGATTCCATAGCCATAAATTAAAAGTAAAAATGTCAAACACAAATGTCAGTTTTACAAAACTCACTCACAACAGTCACAACGTAAACACGGCAGAAAATTTAAAATTAGTGGGTAAAAAGTGTACAACGAATATATAAATCTGACGGAAATTATTGAGACGTTGTTCCCGACTGCGGCCCCCCGATAAGTCGGTCCAGTTCCATCATAGACTCAATCTTGTGTTTTTCACCACTCGGAGTCTTAACCTGGATGAAACCGTTCTGGGTCCAGCAGTTTTTTACGCCGAACTTGTTCCTGGCAGCCATGAATGTATCATGTCTTGGTTTTGTCAAGAATTCCGACAATGTTACACCGCTGTCCTTAAGCGCCTTCTTACCAAACCAAGTCCGATCCCGAGAAGAAGTGTCGGCAAATTTCACGAGTATAGGCCGTGGTTTCCCTTTGGAATCAGACTTGATAGTACCCATTCTATGGCTTGTACGGATGCTGCCTGGGGCGATGTCAGCTGATGTAATTTTCGACGACAGAAGAGTAGTGAGGCGAGAAGTGGTGTTCTCATTCTTCTCCTCTGCGACGCCGTGTATGAGCAGCATCTTGCGACGGGAATGCATTTCGAGTCGGTCCTGACTTCTGGCAATAAGATCGACTTGCTTTTGGAGGACATCGAGGGCATTACAGACCATTTCTTTAAAAGCCAGAAACTCACTATTTAAGGCTGCAATTGAGGTGGGCTGCTTACGTCCAGCTTGTTTTAACTCTGCTTGAAAACCAGAAATCTTTTTGGCTACAAACTCCCTTGTAGCTGCCATAGATTGTAGCACTTGTGCGTCGAAGTTGCTCATGATGTCAGGTGATGATGTGGTGAATTTTTCAAATTGGAAGCAGTGAGAGGAAACTTTGCAGGCAGGTAGCACTAGGTTCACTTATTACTTTTTCATTAAAATATTTGATAGTTTATGTAAATATATATTATTAAATGTAAATAAACTTGGGAGCAAACACAGGGTGTTGTTTACTCTGCAACTACCCACAGAGAAAAAAAAAAAAAAAAAAAAAAAAAAAAAAAAAAAAAAAAAAAAAAAAAAAAATAGCTCACTTTGATCGCAATATTTCTTCAAAACTATTTCCCATATGAATATCTATGGCAGAGATAGTAACTCATTTCTCTCGCGATCAACTTTGTGTTTTTGTCAAAAAAAGAGATCACTTCTAGGTAGATATACACTATAGAACCACAGACATCTATACTCACAATCCCCGCCTGTAATGAACGACATGTGTCTGAGCTTGAGGGGCGCTATGGTCATCGCATCGCCCGTGGTCAGCCGCGCGGCCTGAGCCGTGCCTGTGGCGGCGTTATTCTCGCAATCCCACAGAACTAGACAGCCGTCGTCGCGCCCGCCTAGGGATATCATATAGCGCTCGTTGGAGGAGAACACTAGGGCTTCTACGCGGACCTACAACGGAATTATAATTATTTGTCTACTCTACAGGATAGGCGGCCAAATATCAGCCGACTTCGCGCCTCAACCAAAATGTGTGGAAGAAATTTATTACCACAGGACAGTCTTTGTTAGGTTGGAACCGTTAGAACTTTACCGACCGATAGATTAATACCAATCTCTTCGAAAATGCTGGTATGAACCTGTCGGCTCAACTAGCCGAAGTTATAAATACTATCGAGTGGTTGAGTTATTAATTTTATGAATATCTACTGCAAAGAATCTATGATGCAGTATTATTATCTATTCTTATGCTATGATTTTTTAGGAAAAGTAAAGATGAGGCCAGTAGTAGGCCGAGTGACGACAGTGAGGAAAAGGGTAGCTCCCGCCTGGTTGGGAGTTGTGACCAGAAGAACGAGTGTTCCAACCGGACAAGATTGGCAGTTGTTTATACAGGGTGTAAGGGACGGTGTACCGAAAACTTCGCAGGCATGATCAGACCATGAAACTGAACAACTTTTACTATGGAGCCTATGTTGGGAAACGAAATTTTTTTTCGCGTTTCCATAGAAAGTCAGTCAGCTGATCGGGAATTTTGCATGGGAGGTCGAGAAAAAAATCTCATTTACCAACATAGCTTCCATAGCAAAAGTTGTTTAGTTTCATGGTCCGATCATGCCTGCAAAGCATTCGGTACACCGTCCCTTACACCTCGTATAGCGATCAGCAGGATTTAACTTCGATACCGCGTTTCAGGACTTGTGTGTGGAGCGCATGTGCGCCGCCACAAATTCTTACCTTGTGTAGCTCATGACTCCCTAATAGCACTTTCTTCTTGAAGTCCCACACCTTAGCAGCGGCTTTGAAACCAATATGGTTTATTTGTCCACTGCCAATATACGTCCCCTTGGGCGAGATGGCCACTGCAGAAACGGTGTTCGAATGTCCACTGAGGAAGTACATCTTTTTAGTGGTCCAGTGCTGAATGCACACTTTGTTGCCCACCGGGTAGACGATGTGTTCGCCATCTGGGTGGACTTTCAGACCTTTGATTGTACCACCTGAAGGATAACACACCAATTAAACAGTCGTGTCTATAGGGGTTCCACAATTTAAGTTTATTGCTTTTTCACCAAATTTATAGTTTATGGGTATTTGTAGTCCTAGAGTTCGGTTTAATCATAATGTCAGATGTTATTGGGGCGCTTTCTACGTAAATTAGTCTTCTTTCTTCTTCTCTTTCTTTTCGTACTGGCAGGGAAAAATCTAACAGTTTCGAACCATTGACACCAAGTGTTTTGACGGCCGATGTGGCGCAGTGGTAGTGCGACTGCCTGCTACGCAAAGGTTCCGGGTTCGATTCTCGGTGGGACACTCACAAAATTGATATTTATCACTTTGTGAATTTGTTCCCAGTCTGGTTAGGACATTGCAGGGTGAACCAACTGATTGTCCGAAAAGAAATGGTTCCGTGCTTCGGGGGGCACCACAGAAAACAGAAAAGAGTTAGAATGGCGATGTGGGCGGGGCAGGCGCGCCACGATTTTGTGCATCTGCTCATATTTACTCGCAAACACGCAATCGCGTCGATCACTCACCCGCGTGCTCCAACGGAGGAAACTACTGTGACGCGCAACGTACAAAATTAAGTGATAATGCCGAGTTGTGCAATAATTACTTGTAGATTAAGAAGTCAACGCTGTAGTGTTCAAAAAGGAGGCATTTCTTTCCACCGGGAAGCAAAAAACCTTCTTATTTTTACGATAATTAAGCAAAAATGTCTCAAATTGTCATTCAAATAATTCCTGTCACAAAAATCATACATTGCGGGCTGCGTGCGCTCGTTATTTCTACCACTTCAGTTCGAACACGCAATGTACTCCGCTGCGGTCCGGTATCAGTTCTAGTGTTGGGCATAGTGTAAAATGATATCGATATGTTTTCGAAGTTATATTAAAAGCGAAGGTCTTAAGTAATGTTAATGTTATTGGGTCGAGATAAATTTTATAAATTGTGCACGCAATAAATAATAAAAATATCTTTGAAATATCGCAAAAGTGGCGATCATAATTTCAAGCGCCTTCGAAAAAGAGGTATACGTATGTATATTGGTTTTTTAAGCTAGAGCGAGAGTTAAAGATTTGAGAAATGTCCTCGCTCATATATTTATTAGACGGTGCAATACCACTTAAAAAAGTAGTATCCATACAGTCATATGTAACTTTAGTTCAGAAGGGGAGAATAGGGTAGTAGGGTAGACAGATAAAAGCGACTGTCTGGAAGAGAACGTTTTTAGTTAACTTTTGCTATGAAGCTATTTTCGTATCTCATATAGTTTGGATGGGATCTTGTGGATTATATCAGGTACTCCAGATCCTCGATGACCATGTGCCAGTAAAAGCGGCCCATCATGCTGAACAACTTTTGCTATGAAGCCATTTTCATATCTCATATAGTTTAGCCATGCTCCTGATGTCCTCCATCAGGTACTCCAGATCCTCAAGTGCTGACAAAATGTAGTTCATATCCATCTCTGATATAAAAGCAATTTAAGTGCCAAATTTCGCGATGATCCGTTGAGCTGTTTGGCTAATTTGGGTAATATTCGCTATATTTCCCCGTTTTCTCGCTTCTTATCGTTTTCCCATCGGAATAAGGCATTTTCTTGTGGTGAAAAGTAGCTTATATTACTCAAGTATGTCGTAGCTTTTTAATAGTAAAAGAATTTTTGAAATCGGTTTAGTAGTTCCGGAGTTTATCGATTACATACCTACATACAAAAAAAAACAAATCTTTCCTCTTTATTATATTAGTGTAGATAAATACGTGTCGAATTGATAAACCTCCTTTTATGAAAGCGGGTAAAACATTAAATCTTTACAGCAAAACACACTTTTATTCGTTCAGAAATTATATAATGACGGTTTGAATAAGCCGTTGACATTCTGCCTACACCGTGAGGTATACAGACATGATTATAATTTATTTTAATATTGCTACCTGACTTTTGTATGCAATTGTGTAATTCATAATTCAATATCGATAACAGTTTATCGATAGCCGTGTCCCTAGTTGAGTTTACATGGTCACTCACACATAAGCTATAAAAACCGGCACGTGTATGCGTGCATGCGCGTGATTGGTTATTTTGAATTTACGCAAGCCGTAGTGGCCGCGATTATGTGTGCGTAAGCGTCATCTTTATTAGTTGGAGATGTAGTGATAGGTGAAAGGTGGGGAAAAATCGGCGACGCTGGTTCTCGTACGAACGGCTGAAGATCGCCATTCTAACTCTTTTCTGTTTTCTGTGGGGGGCACGCTAAGCCGTCGGTCCCGGTTGCTGTCTATGATTACTTAGAACGGCGGTCGTAACACATCCATTCCAGAGGCCTACTTGTGGTAGTAGGCGGATGAAAAAACTCTGACACCAGGGTTCATCGGGTCGTTGGACGACTCGGTGTCCCACAAGAAAAAAAACTGACACGAAGAAGAACGACCCGATGAACCTTGGTGTCAGTTTTTCAACCCTCTACTACTAGATGTAGGCCTCTGACATGATTGTCTAACAACCGCCTTCTAAGTGATCATAGACAGCAAACGGGACCGCTTCGACTTATCAATCAGGTGGTTCAGCCTGCAATTTCCTTACAAAACTACCGAGAATCGAACCCGGTAGGCAGTCGCACTACCACTGCATCAATTAAGGTGCTGTTCCGAACCGAGCGGCCGACGGCCGACGGCCGACAGCATATGCCGCGGCGGCCGTCCTTGGCCGCCGCGGCACTACTGGTTCGTATGGACTTGTATGGGATACTATCCGAACCGAGCGGCGACTGCACATGCTATCGGCCGCCACGCATCTGCCGCGGCGGCCGACGGCACATAACTGCAGACCAGTATAGCCGCGGCGGCTTTACGTTGGTTGGGTCGGAATATAGTTTTCAGGACTAGTTATTATGTATAGGTTATTATGGTTCATCGGGTTATTATTTTTCATCGGGACGTTGGGTTCATCTTGTCGTTCGGGTTCATCATGTGGCCATAGTTCATCGGTTCGCTAGGTTCATCGGGTTATTATGGTTCATCAGGTCGTTGAGTTTGTCTTGTCGTTAGGGTTCATCATGTGGCCAGAGTTCATCGGTTCGCTAGGTTCATCGGGTTATCATGGTTCATCGGGTTATTATGGTTCATCGGGTCTTTGGATTAATTTTGTCGTTAGGGTTCATCATGTGGCCAGAGTTTATCGGTTCGCAAGGTTGATCGGGTCATCATGGTTCATCGGGTTATCATGGTTCATCGGGTTATTACGGTTCATCGGGTCGTTGGGTTCATTTTGTCGTTAGGGTTCATCGTTTCGCTACGATCATCGGGTTATCATGGTTCATCGGGTCGTTGAGTTCATCTTGTCGTTAGGGTTCATCATGTGGCCAGACTTCATCGGTTCGCTAGATTCATCGGGTTATCATGGTTCATCGGGTTATTATGGTTCATCGGGTCGTTGGATTCATTTTGTCGTTAGGATTCATCATGTGGCCAGAGTTCATGGGTTCGCTAGGTTCATCGGGTTATCATGGTTCATCGGTTTATCATGGTTCATCGGGTTATTACGGTTCATCGGGTCGTTGGGTTCATTTTGACGTTAGGGTTCATCATGTGGCTAAAGTTCATCGGTTCATTAGGTTCATCGGGTTATCATGGTTCATCGGATTATTATGGTTCATCGGGTCGTTGAGTTCATCTTGTCGTTAGGGTTCATCATGTGGCCTGACTTCATCGGTTCACTAGGTTCATCGGGTCATCATGGTTCATCGGGTTATTATGGTTCATCGGGTCGTTGGATTCATTTTGTCGTTAGGATTCATCATGTGGCCAGAGTTCATGGGTACGCTAGGTTCATTGGGTTATCATGGTTCATCGGTTTATCACGGTTCATCGGGTTATTACGGTTCATCGGGTTGTTGGGTTCATTTTGACGTTAGGGTTCATCATGTGGCTAAAGTTCATCGGTTCACTAGGTTCATCGGGTTATCATGGTTCATCGGGTTATTACGGTTCATCGGGTCGTTGGGTTCATTTTGACGTTAGGGTTTATCATGTGGCTAAAGTTCATCGGTTCACTAGGTTCATCGGGTTATCATGGTTCATCGGGTTATTATGGTTCATCGGGTCGTTGAGTTCATCTTGTCGTTAGGGTTCATCAAGTGGCCAGAGTTCATGGGTTCGCTAGGTTCATCGGGTTATCATGGTTCATCGGGTTATTATGGTTCATCGGGTCGTTGGGTTCATTTTGACATTAGAGTTCATCATGTGGCCAAAGTTCATCGGTTCACTAGGTTCATCGGGTTATTATGGTTCATCGGGTCGATGAATTCATCTTGTCGTTAGGGTTCATCATTGGGCCAGAGTTCATCGGTTCGCTAGCTTCATCGGCTTATCATGGTTCATCGGGTCGTTGGATAAAGCCTAACGACAAGATGAACCCAACGACCCAATGAACCATATTAAACCGATGAACCATGATAACCCAATGAATCGAAACCCGAGTTTATCGGTTCGCTAGGTTCATCGGGTTATCATGGTTCATCGGGTTATTATGGTTCATCGGGTCTTTGGATTAATTTTGTCGTTAGGGTTTCATCATGTGGCCAGAGTTCATCGGTTAGCAAGGTTCATCGGGTTATCATGGTTCATCGGGTTATTACGGTTCATCGGGTCGTTGGGTTCATTTTGTCGTTAGGGTTCATCATGTGGCCAGAGTTCATCGTTTCGCTACGTTCATAGGGTTATCATGGTTCATCGGGTTATTATGGTTCATCGGGTCGTTGTGTTCATCTTGTCGTTAGCGTTCATCATGTGGCCAGACTTTATCGGTTCGCTAGATTCATCGGGTTATCATGGTTCATCGGGTTATTATGGTTCATCGGGTCGTTGGATTCATTTTGTCGTTAGGATTCATCATGTGGCCAGAGTTCATGGGTTCGCTAGGTTCATCAGGTTATCATGGTTCATCGGGTTATTACGGTTCATCGGGTCGTTGGGTTCATTTTGTCGTTAGGGTTCATCATGTGGCCAGAGTTCATCGTTTCGCTACGTTCATAGGGTTATCATGGTTCATCGGGTTATTTTGGTTCATCGGGTCGTTGTGTTCATCTTGTCGTTAGCGTTCATCATGTGGCCAGACTTCATCGGCTCGCTAGATTCATCGGGTTATCATGGTTCATCGGTTTATTATGGTTCATCGGGTCGTTAGGTTCATCTTGTCGTTAGGGTTCATCATGTGGCCAAAGATCATCGTTTCACTAGGTTCATCGGGTTATCATGGTTCATCGGTTTCATATGGTTCATCGGGTCGTTGGGTTCATCTTGTCATTAGGCTTTATCCAACGATCCGATGAACCATAATAACCCGATGAACCATGATAACCCGATGAACCTAGCGAAACGATGAACTCTGGCCACATGATGAACCCTAACGATAACATGAACCCAACGACCCGATGAACCGTTATAACCCGATGAACCATGATAACCCGATGAACCTAGCGAACTGTTGAACTCTGGCCACATGATGAACCTTAACGACAAGATGAACCCAACGACCCTATGAACCATGATAACCCGATGAACCATAATAACCTAATAAACATAATAACTAAGTCCTGTAATCTATACTCTGACATGTGCTGTCGGCCGTCGGCCGCTGCCTTCGGAATGACATCTGCCGCGGCGGCCGACGGCCGACGGCCGATAGCCGCGGCATGTGCCATCGGCCGTCGGCCGTCGGCCGTAGGCCGCTCGGTTCGGAACAGCACCTTTAGTAAGCCACACTTCAATTTTTATTCAACACAGGAAGACTTCAATGATGGGTGGAAAGTTCAGCATTAAAAAACAAGATGTAGTTTTTTTTTACTTACCGTCGAATCCAATTATTCCATGAGCTTCCAAATTCTTCACATCATTCATGATAAACTCAGTTTTTTTTTTCACAAAAAGAAATAAGTATTTTTATTATACCTATTATAATTAAAATAAATTAAAGATTGGCAACAAAATTATACAAATGAAGTTTGTGTATGTTTGATATTATCTTCTGTTGCCTAGCAACATGTAAACAATGTTTTCTGTTTCCTAGTTACAAAGTTTTTGAATGTACAAAGCAAAGAGTACACAGTAAAAAGGAGTATTTTGAAAGATTTTTATATTCAATAAACTTGACTCGAGAGCTTAGAGCACTTCCAGCTTCGATCAATGTGGCCTTCCGTACCTGTAAATCTAATACCCAATCAACAACTAAATAAGAACACACAAGTTTTTATTTAAAAATATTTTAATTTATTCAATAATGGTTTAATCTTTACCAACAAAATACACCATATCTTTAACTTTAATATCATCATGCTTTTAAAGTAAGAAAACTTTTACATATTTTTTAACATCTCCTAACCAACCACTCTGGTCACTGTGAAAACACACACATAAATAAGAGAAATAAAAAGAGTAAGTATAATTGGTAGGTATAACAAGCTGAAAGGAAGTCAAGGTGCTCATTAAACTGAACAACTGTCCCCATGTAACATAGACCGAAATGGAAAAAAATTGGGCCTTCCATAATAAATTAACCAGGCGACATAGAATTATTATCTATTCTTATGCAGGCGATCAGTAATTTTCTTTGGGAGGTCTAATTTCTTTTATTAAGTGTATGCAACTGATCTCACATTCCTTTTAAGTTTTTTGTTGTTTAACTTTTGACTTCTTGATTATTTAGAATAAGTAGCTTAGTAAAAAAATTATGTTATTTTATTTGCTGTGCCCTAACATGGTCTTGTTGATACTAATATAATTTTAAGATCATAATGTACCTACACAAGAAAATCACTACAGATATTGAGTATTGAGTTTAAAAATATTTCAACCCATGTTTAAAGGGAGGAGTTGTTCAGTTTCATGAGTACCTTGAACTCATTTCGGCTTTTTATACCCTTTTAGTTATTTTTTATTTAAAGATGTGTTTGCTCTTGACTCTATATCCCTTGCAGAGTATGCACAGTATAAGAGGCCGTAAGAATTGTGAGATTTATATTATTATTTTGCAAAAATATTATCAGTCCAAGGAAATTTCAATCACTGTGTTTGGTCTGATTCATTTGAGCGCCGTCCGTGTGCCTTCATGTGGCTGATATAGCCGATCTTAGCTTTGAATGTTCTATCGCACTGTTCACATGTAAGTTTTCCATTGGTATAGTTGTAAATTGTAGGAGTTGTTGGTAGTTGCTTGAGCGTAGATTGATGGTTCTGACTGGAGTCCAACAATTCAGTTCTGTGTTATTATTAAATGAACATGTCACTCATGATGTAGGTTTACGCGACTTACTTGTTAAACTCTCTTGTTGAGGGCTAAACTCTCTACTAAATAATTAACAAGTAGGTCACGTAAACTAACATCAACTTAGTTCTGACAAATAATATGCATTATACAATTTTTTGTCGCTTATCTTTCACACATGTAAAATAAGCCTTAGATAGGTTGGTGAAGGTTGCCTTAATATCAAAGTTTAAATGCATTTAATGGAATAAATTTAACTATCATGATTGTGCCCCTACATGCTATTAATGCTTTGCAAAAATACTAAACTGTTAAAAAAGTTAAAATTTTGTAAGTTGCTGTAGTTTAGCCTAGATAGCCCAAAATTTCCTAGGATTAAAAATGATTGTATTGGGCTCTTTTACATGGTAAAAATTTATTATAGCTTCCTGCAGGGAAAATTCCAACCAATATTTTATTTAAAATAATGCACTCTACACCAACCAGTCTATTAGGTGTGGTCCACAAAATTCTTCATCAATCAATTTTTGCTGTACATGTCAAATTCCTTAATTTAAATGTAACTTTTTTAATAAATAAAATGTTGGTCACTTGGCTGCCATGATTCTTCTTCGAATGAGCTTTGCCTTATCGTCTATTTTGTCTTTAGCAGCGCCGGCCAAGCGTTTTGTGGTGTCGTTGATCTGATATTGTTGCACCACGGACAGCAGTTCAGATAACTGAAAAAATAAAATTATTGGAAGTCATCACTATTATGGAATCCAGAGAGGGCAGTACACTGGCGTCCTACAAGTCGGACAGGTATTAGGGCACTGACTGCAAGACATCAAGTGTGGCATAGTCTGAAGGCACCACAGTCGCGAGATGGGTTAGAGCTATATCCCAATATGATGCCACCGACAGCGCCGTAGCTGTGGCTAACTTCTGGTTGAAATATATTTGAGTCATCAACACGACAGAAGAAGAACAAGTACACTGGCCAAGTTTGTGGTAGGATATTGTTTAAGATATTGCTCTTGTTGAGAACATACATTTACAGCCACAACAGTCCACTGTTGGACATGGGCATCCCCCTATTAGGGTATATTGCCATACTCACCATGCTTGGCAAGCGGATTAGCAAGCGCAGTGTAAGACATTGCTTTATAAGGGAATGGTGCTGTCCATTCCTAGGATGAATTTATACCTCGGTCGCTTTTTACGGCACCCAAGGGTAGAATTGGGGTGATTCTATTCTAAGCCTAAAATGTGAATAAAAAGGAACTAAGTTCAGGATGATTAAAGAATTAAATAAAATCTGATACCGTTTATTTGATAGCTACAGTAATTCAAGTGGAAGGTGTAAATGTTCTTATTCCTACGGGAAAAGGTTAGCAACGGGTGCAACCGCTGGGCGGGCCGCTAGTATATTTAACTAAGGATAATAAACTTACCAAAAGATCGTCCTCTTTCTTCCCGAGCTGAACAAAGGCGCACTGTGCGGCGTGGCTCTTGTGTTCAGCCCACGGGTCGTCGGTCGGCTCCCATCCGTCCAGTTCCTTCCCACACAAGAAGCACTTCGCTGCATCCGCATCCTCGTCGCCAGTGGCAACGGAGTAGAAGCCGGCTTCTGCCATGTTCCGCACGTTACACTTGTCCTTATCACTGAAAGGCCAGTGTTTGAACGTTTTTATACGTTCTTCCACTAAGAACAAATCTAAACTTTCCATATTTTCTAATGGTTTTCCAGGTTTTTTAGAAGAAATCGCAATCACAACACAAACACAAATTGACAGCAGCGGTTGAAGTTTAAAAATTTGCGTTTAGTTTAGATCTATGAAATATGTCATTAAACAGTTCTGACAGCGAGATTGCAACATCAAAACGTATTGATCGAAAGAACGAATGGAAATAGTGTTGTGCATAGTAGAAAATAGCGGTGATCATGATAGAAATAAAAGTGAAGTGGTGAAAATCATGTGACAAAAAAAGTTATGAATATGAATGTGAATGGATGCAGAAGAAGAGGAAGGCGTAAAAAAGTTTGGATGGATTGTTTAAAAGTTGATATGAAGCGAAAGCAAAAGGGTGTAAACAAGGACAATGGGCTCAATTCGGGCACAGTATAATTAATAGTAATTCGGGATATATACAACATTGGGACCCTACTGGACAGTTGCTCCTTGTCCTTAGTTATAGGTCTCCGCCTAGGACTTAGGACCAATCAACCACACGATTACGGTTGCGGCGCACATGTGAACCATTTCGGCCACCACGGTCTTTCGTGTCGAAAAAGCGCCGGCCGCATTCCCCGTCATTCTGCCCTGAATGACATTATCCGTCGGGCTCTTGTCTCAGCGAACGTTCCGGCAAAGTTGGAACCAAACGGCATCGTTCGTTCTGATGGCAAGAGACCCGACGGCGTAACCCTCATTCCGTGGCAGCATGGAAGGAGTTTGGTGTGGGACGTCACTTGCGTGGACACGCTTGCCTCATCCCACCTTCAGGCAACAAGTGCTCAAGCTGGCTCCGCAGCCGCCAACGCAGAGGGAGCAAAGGTGCGTAAATATGCGGAAATAGCGGAGAGCTACATGTTCGCACCGATCGGCTTTGAAACCTTAGGCCCTTGGGGGCCAGAAGCCAAAAAGTTTGTCAAAGACGTTTCGGTGCGTATCTACAAGACATCTGGCGATCGGCGTGCTGGCAGCTTTCTTGCCCAACGGATTAGCTTAGCTATTCAAAGGGGGAATGCTGCCAGTATGCTGGGCACGATGTCTAGTGGATATGCATCGGAAGGCCTTATTTAGGTTAATTGTTTGTATATATAAGTTTATATTTGTAAATATTGTTATTTTAAATTTTAATAAGACTCATTCGGGATATAAATTCACCTTACCTGCCTTAAATTAGTGCTGTCACTTTCCGTCAAATAGGTTTAGAAACAATAGGTCTTGAAATACTTCCGCGGAAGTATTATCGCGAGCGAGTGTTCACACATTGCCGTTATACTCTTCTCGCACCAGTACGAGTGAGCAAGATAGCAATAACGCGCGTAAAGCCGACATTCGGGAATTATACGAGTACGGAAACTTTAACGGGAAGTGGCAGCGGCATGACGAGTAGCAGCGCGAGTAACCTGTTCACATATTCGTGCTGCCCACTTCCCGTACTATTTCTCTGCCCATATTGGCATTGTGTGAACGTGCTATTAGAAATTGGTAGAAAAGGTAGAAAATTGTCCACGTCATTCGTTCATCAAGCAGCGATAAAACTTTTCGGCTGTGAAACGTGTGAACGCGCTCTCAGCTGACTCATTTGACATTTTGTCACAGTCAATATATATTTTGTTGTGTTTTTTGGTTTGCGCGCAAAGAGGTTGACCTTTTTTAGCCGAGGCAGGTTGTGCTTGTGCAGTTGAGCAGGTTCGTGCATGCAATAAGCGCCCAACTACTTTTTACCTACTACGTTATTCGCGAATTTTTTAAATATCTACCTACCTACCAACTTGTTGCTTTCCTACTGTTTTGTGGCTGCCTTATTACTTTTCTGTGTATATTAAATAATTAAACAAGTGTGGTCGACTGGGTGCTCCACAAGACAAGAAAGTCACAGTAAGTACCTGTAGTAGTACTAGTAGTCAGTTTTAGAAAACATGCAAAAGTTTCAAGTGTGGGCAAGATTGAGACTCATAGCCTTCAGTAACTAAATAGATATGATAAAAGGCTGACTGTGGGACTTTTGGCGAGAAATTGTAACAACCTCAGTCTACATTATTTTGTTATGAAACTAAAAGATTTCCCACCTGCACCAGGTGCACACACAAAGACATAAGCTTTGTGCACACACAAAGAAATAAGCTTCCACTACCTAGCGGCATGCCCAAGATTTGGAATACCCATTAGAATAATTTAAAATTACTTAAAAGAGATTTAGCTAACATCTCTAAAAGATATTCTGTATTTCTGCAGGTTTACAAAAAGATTTTGAAGTGACGCTGATGAAGCACCAGTGAAACCAGTGGCCTAAACCTGGAAATTGGGTGAAATAGTTCTAACGAGTGAAGCTGATCACCTGTCTGCAAACACCACAGGCGTCCCACCCCAAGGCAAAAGAAGAAGTACATTCGACAGGGTACGTAGTTCGGTTCTAGATTTAAATAATTTTTGCATTTCAGTAAGTTTCATTCCTCTTAGGCTTATTGCAAAAATCACATCATTGATTTTTATCATTAAAGCTTCATAAAGCCACAAATCTAAATTCAATTTACATTAACTGAAAAGTGTTTCCAATCATGATCAATCACATCATTTATTATTATCAAATTTAAAAATGTCTGTAGGTTGCCTGGAAGAAATTGCTACCTTAGCAAAACAGCTGGTCTCTTTACCATGTCTTACAAAAACTTCATGACACATATAATTGACGAAGATGGACAAGGATCAGCAATACATGAGTGGTCTTCGAAAGATGATGTTTTAAGAGATTTGGCTAATGTTAATGGAGTTTGTACCAATGTTGATGATGACCACTTAGTACAGGGGTTCAGACCACCACCAGCTTCTAAAATCAATGAAGACATTGGTAAGTTTGACTCTTATTACTTAGTATGCACTGCAATTGCGAATTGTATTCACAACATAGTCACTTAATACATGGTGTAAAAAAAATTGTTGAGAATATTTTAAGGGGTGAACCAGTACATGAAACTGAACAACTTTCCCCAAGGAACATAGGTCAAAATATGAAAAAAAAATGGCCCTCCCATACAAATTATCCCGGCCGGGTAAACACACTAAGTATGGGAGGGTCAAATTATTTTTTCATATTCGACCTATGTTCCTTGGGAAAAGTTGTTCAGTTTCACGTACTGGTTCACTCCTTAAAATATTCTTAGCAAATTTTTTTACACCTTATATGAATAAAATGAAATTGTGTCCCGTGCCCCAGTCTCTACCTATATGTATGCTTAGATCTTTAAAATTGTGCAAGATTTTGATGTGTATTCACTAATACATACCCATGAGAAACCAACACTTAATAATAGGTTAAATTTGACCAAATTTATTTCGAACCACCTTATTACTTAGTATTGCTTTTTAAGTTCCAATTTATAGAAAATGTTTATTTGCTATCCAACAATCAATTTATCATTACTGTCACAAATTTTTAAACTAATTTATTTAACCGTTTATTGTACACAATATAACATAAAGGACATAACATATAGAACAATACACAACAGGTCAGCTTATTTCTAAAAAGAAATCTCTTACAGCAGACCTAGGGTAGTGAGAAGAAAACTAAGATGTTAACAAAAAGGTTCTCAGTGTCCTCAGTCAGCATTTGCTATGGAGGAGCAATTTAAGCTTAAATTAAGGCCAATTAAACAAAAAATAATGATAAAGCTATATTGGGTAGTTCCCCAGTGTTCCAAAAATAATGTTCCCAATAATCTTGCTTGATTTGACTTATATGTTTAAAAAATAATAAAGTTTTAATTATGTTTGGAATCAGCCAGTAGCTGTGGTATTTTTAAAAGATTTGTTGCTGGTAGAGAGAGGGTAAAAATTGGTCATATTCGAGCATGTGATAGACTAGTAAATTATTAATATCAGATCACCCTTGCTTGGTTAGTTATTAAATTTCAATGTATGCTCCATTTATTTTAGAATGTATAATTATGTAAACAAACTTTGTATGTGACTGACAGTTGCGAGCTGTCAGTTACATATAAAGTTTGTTCATCATCCTTATATTAACGGAGTTTATGTGACAATATTCGCACTGAAGGAATTCTCATATTTTCTTTCTGAATAATGCCACTACACAGTAATTCATTTTTCTAAAACTGTGGTATACTAAAAAGCATGCCCCTGATATTAAAATCAAAACAACAAGAAAATATAAGTTATTAACTTTTATTATGATTATTTCCGATTCGTTATTATTTTTGAAAAAAAGTAAACAAAAGAGGGTGCCTTCAGTAAACTTCAGTCCTATAAAAAAAACTATTGCTCTGGAAGCGAGAAGAAAATATGGAAATACATACATTTGTATAAAAAACCGCAACTTGGTATCCTCTTAAGAATAGAGTCTATTTATATTATTAAGGTCATGATTGATTGCTTTGCGACTTGTATTATTGTAATTTCATCGTCATGCATTTTTGAAGTGCGCTATAATGTGATGATTATTATTTTTTAATACCTATTTACCTGTTATACCTATTACAGGTACATATTTAAAATATTACATAAATTTATATGAAAACTTATCAAAATACAGTACATAAAAGATACATACATTCAACTTTTAAAAATCATTTATACAAGTAGTTCTGCGTCAATTAAACTAGAGTCGATAGGTCCATCATTTCAAATACAAAAAGGGGTCAAACAGGGCGATCCGCTTTCTCCAAAACTATTCAATAGTGCCCTCGAGGAAATTTTCAGAAGGCTGACGGAGACATGGGAAGGACGAGGCATTCCTATTGGCACAAGCAAACTTACTAATCTCCGCTTTGCCGATGATATAGTCCTGTTTGCTTCCTCAGCTTCTGAAATACAGTGCATGCTCCAAGACCTGAGCACTGCGAGCTTTGAGTCGGGACTAACAATGAATATGTCAAAAACTATGCTCATGACAAATGGTCCCGAAACCAGGGTAACTGTGGATAACGGAAGAATGACATATGTCCATGAATATATATACCTAGGCCAAATAGTCTCCTTCCAGGCTCGACAAGACAAAGAAATTGCGAGACGCACTGAAAACGCCTGGAGGAGCTATTGGTCAATGAAAGAATACATGAAAGGCGATTTACCGATATCTTTAAAGCGCAAAATTATGGATATGTGTATTCTTCCGATACTCACATATGGGGCACAGACATGGTCTTTGACAAAAGCTCAAAAGTCCCGACTCAAAGTTTGCCAGCGAGCAATGGAGCGCAGTATACTAGGTCTGAAACTAGTTGACCGAGTCAGAAATACTACTTTGCGTTCCAAGACTCGAATCGCGGATGTAGCCCATGCAGCTGCAAAGCTTAAATGGGATTGGGCCGGTCACGTTTGCCGCATGCCTCACGAGTTATGGGCTTATACCACCACCATTTGGAAGCCAAGAGCCGACAGACGTCGTCGCGGGCGACCTAGACGCAGATGGCGAGACGAATTAGACGGTTACTCAAAAAACTGGTATGCGGAGGCACAGGATCGAGATCAGTGGAGGAAGGGGAGGGAGGCCTTTGCCCAGTAGTGGGATCCCGATGGCTCTATAAGATAAGATAAGATAAAAGATAGTACTTTTTCTATGTAGGTAATTCTTACGTACTTACATACACATATCACGCCTATAATCCCTTGCAGGGTAAGCAAAGCGTAGACGACCGTAAAAAACTGTAAATTACGCCACGTCTGACAAATATTTGAGGGTCAGCCCATCGCCTAAAATTGCAATACACTCCCTCGAGTCCTTTAGTCGCCTCTTACGACTCCCACGGGAAAAAAATGGGGTGATGCTATTCTAAGCCGGCATCACACGGCTATGTAATTCTTCGGTTGTTTTAAATAACTAGATGCCCGTGACTTACCGTGTGAATATTTTGAATATTATTGATCATAAATCAGTGTCTCAACACCATTCCTGGAGGTAAAAGCTAAAATAATTATATATATTATATTTTAGATGACGAGTTCAACTTAAGATTTGGTGGCTATGGCGACCAAACTACGAAGGAAAACTACGGCTCTGGCCCTGATCTAGTTGGCATTCAAAACATGTTGAGATTGGTAAGTCGATACCATATTTTTTTCCTATTTACCTATGAAACTTGTAAGCTCCTGTAAATTATATTATTTGTTATCTGTGTAACATAATTTCGGTCCAATGCTCATGAACATTGTTGTGACATGTTCTCACGATACAATGACCATCCTTATCTGCGGTTATTCAAATGTTTTATATTGTGAGCATAAACGACTGTTTCTAGATTACGTAGGTAGGTAGGCTTTATCGAAGTAGTTGTAAGAAGCTATTTAAAAATCCTTTCAGGTTAACAATAAACCTCAAGATACAATTCGGCCCACCAGTAACATACAAAAAGACCCTGAAGTCATTGTCATAAGCAAACTCAATCCTAATGTTAAAGAATTTGTACCTACACCTAAAGTGGTAAAAACAGAAAACAAAACAACGAACGGAGAATCAAATTTAAAATTAGAAGACAATCAACCGCAACGTACCAATGACGAGGAACAAGAAAGACAAAAAATGGCTGCTCTCCTCAAGAGCAAAATCAGTACTGCCCTTAAAGAAGATTCTTTTGAGAAAAAAAGAGAAAAGAATGTCGCCATGGCAGCGTTACTGCGCCTTAACTCGGGACCTCCAAAGGCGTTGCCAAATAGTACTTGTAAACCGCCACACCCAACTATAGAACCTCCAAAAGAAACTACAAAACCACCAAAACCAATCATAGAACCTCCAAAACCAACTACAGAACCACCAAAGCAGCCGTTAGTATTGTTCACACCAGACTACTTTGCGGGCCCGAGCCGTACTCCAAAAAAAGTCATTGTTGATGATTCTGAACATACCATCCCTGAACCGAAACCGCTACTCGAAACAATCATCAAACCGCCGAGCCCTCGGGAAACACACGACCCCTTCATCAAAGAGTCAATAGAAAAGGTTAACAATTGGTTGAACAGTCCAGATAAGAAAGCTAAGCCAAAAGCTCCAGTGCCTTTCATAGGAACTGTGACTTTTAAGAAAAAAGAATCAATAACCCCTAAGTCTCCGTGTTCTGAAGTGAGTAAGAAAACTGAGCAATACGTTATTCCAAAGTATATCCCGTCACAGAACGCCGCAAAACTGGCCAAAGATTTTGAAGCTCAAGTGAAGGCTAAAGAGGAAACTGAGAAAAAATCGCAACCTCCTGTAAATTTGTGGACACAATTGGACGAAGAATTGAAAAAAAGAGACGAAGTCATTAGAAACCGATCTAGGGAACAGCTTGATGAGCATAGCAGATCGCCTTCGACTGAAAGTAGTGGACCGTCTAGCCGCCACAATTGACTGAACTTTAAGAACAAATTACGATTTGTATGACGATGAATTTAAAATTCGTAAAAAAATACACAAAAAGTGTATTATTTCATTGTTTTAATTTATTGTTAGCTGAATTTTTATTTTTAAAATAATAGTTACGTATTTAATTTAATTAATAATTATTCATATTGACGATACCTTTTATAATAGTTGTTATTTTTTATATATTTAATATTATATCTAATTTTGATTGATACGTACGCAAGTACTTAATTTCATCAGTAATAGTAATAACAATCATCCGAGACCACGGGCTCTGTAAAGAGCTCGAAACGTAGGAATTGTAAAATCCAAAATAAACACAACTTAAATACGTTTAAAATTGTTTTATTGTGATAACTGATAAGTACTTAATTGTTTGTAATTTTTATTAACAATTTGATAAATTTATGCTCTTATTCTTGGTCGTTTCCTATACGTCTTTACTGACTATTTGGTTGTTTTCGATAAAAGTTACCTTAGTGTTTAGCGCTCGCAAAGCGCTTCGTTGCCGCAAGCCGATCGTAAAGAATTTCGTCCTTGTCAAACAATTGGTCAAACATACTTTTCCATTTATTATTATTATCACATATAGTTTATTTGTGTCTCAAATTGAAGTCAAGATTTTCAAAGCGTGTTATTTACATGCGTTTAAAAACCGTATTCGCGTATTCAAGCTGTGATTTTTTTCACTTCACTGAACGGCGCTAGTGTCGCTGACGTAGAGTTATCTTATCATAGCACATTACTAGGTAACAACGCTGCCTAGTTTTAAAAGTCAAAAATAATAATAATCTTCATTTTCGCTTTCATGTGGCCAAATAAAGCTCGCGGCCAGTAACAATGTAAACTGGCCTACTACTAGTAGTAAGCGGTTGAAAAAAACTCAAGACGCCAGGGTTAATCGGGTCGTTGGACAACTCGGTGTCCCACACAAAAAGAAGATGAATGTAAAATGGCATCTTTATTTTTATACAATTTATATTGTTCTCAAAATAAGGCATAAAAGCAAAGTTACATAAATATTTATGAATGTAATGACATTTTAATATATTTGTGAGTGTGGGTATACAATGTAGTTTTATGTATGTACTAGCGGCCCGCCCAGCGGTTTCACCCGCTGCTAACTGATTACTGTGTGTGATTTCCCACGGGAAACGGACCTTCTCCCGATATAAATCATACATAAAAACCTTCCTCTTGAATCACTCTATCTTTCAAAAAAAAATCATCCAGATCCGTTTTGTGGTTTTGAAGATTTAAGCATACAAACAAACAAACAAACAGACAGGGACAGACGGGGGAAGCGACTTTACTTTAAATTCCGTTTTCTTTTAATCCCCCAAGGGATAAAAAGGGGGTTAAAAGTTTGTATGAAAGTTCGTTGTCTTAAGTGTGATCCGTTTCAAAATAAGTGATTAGACTTATAACTTAAAATAATTAAACACGTGTTTCAGCATATTTGAAATTTTAACACGTAATAGGGTCAAACGGGGGTTGTAAGCTTGTATGAAAGTTCGTTTTTTTAAAATGAATGTGATCTGTTTCAAAATTTGTGATTAGACTAATAACTTAAAATAATTAAACACATGTTTCAGCATTTTTGAAATATTAACCTTTAAATAGGTGAAAAGGGGGTTAAAAGTTTGTATGAAAGTTTTTTATCTTAAATGTGATCTGTTTCAAAATTTCTGATTAGACTCCTAACTTAAAATAATTAAATACGTGTTTCAGCATTTTTGAAATTTTAATCCTTAAAGGTGTCATAAGAGGGTCAAAAGTTTACTACCAGTTGGGCTACCCGTTTTCCCATGGGAATGAGACAGTTTCCCGAAATAAATTATACTTATAAACCTTCCTCTCAAGTTCTTCTATCTAATAAAAAAAACCGCATCAAAATCCGTTGGGTAATTCTCAAGATATAAGGAGACACCAAACGGGAAGCGACTTTATTTTATACTATGTAGTGATTACATTATTGTGTTGTTTTAAATTGGGCGTTTATAATCATATTGCAATAATTTGTACTTTATTTAGATGTAGCTTACTCCTTACTACTTGGTTACCTGGAAGATATTGCTACCTGAGCAATAAGGCCGCTAATTGTAACATTAATGTTTTTTCACCTTTTTATAATAACCTGTTTCTTTTGTGCAATAAAGTATAATATTGTATTGTATACATATTATTGTTAAGTATAAGTATGAACTAAAACTTCTAGGTAAGTTTGATTAATTGATTATAATGGTAGCTAATTAATAATGTATAGATGCAATTATTGTGATATTGTTTATAAGTAGCTACTTACTTACATAGTGACGAAAGTTACGAAATGGAATGTGCAATGACGATATGACACATAATTAAAAAATATGCAGTAAGCAAAAATTTGAGGAGATGTTATTCCACCATGCTCCAAAACTTGGTTCCGTGTCCTATTGCTTATTGAAATCTGTTATATGAGTTCTTAAATGCCAGCAATAATACTTTTCTTTTATAAAATAAAAAAAGGTCGTGATTTGACTGAAACTTTCGTTTTCGCAATATAAAGTGATTATAAGCTATACTTCTTTCTACTGACTTTCATTACTATAATTAATATCAACTGCAACTTAATTTTTATTTTAATGGTCAATCATACATTCTATTACTTGTTTAATTTTATTTATAATAATGATAACGGAAAAAAATATCTGGGAGGATTGAGAACTTGCTCCCTTTTGAAGAAGGCTACAATAAATTGTCACGCTCAAAACCTTTTTGTGTAAATATATCAATTTAAACTTTCCATCCGCAGTTGTTTTCACCCGCTATAGGTATCGTTTTCCTGTAAGAATAAGATTTATCCCTGCGGTAAAAACTAAGCCATATCACTCTCCTCCGTTTTAACAGACACAACATATCATCATTACATGAACGTGCTACGTTGTGACAGGAACGAAGAGCAAATAAACACAGTTTATAATTATTACAAATTGTCGGCCATAACAGGAAATATAGCTTTGGAGCTGAGTGGAATAACCCGATGTCGGTATATTGTGAAATCTTAACCTGACCTGAATTACGAGTACCTCGTTTCTTGATAAATGGGAAACGTATTACCTACTATACTGCTACTGCCATAACGCCACGAAGGCCACCTGTCTCGTCTTGGCATTCGAAATTAATTTCCTTATGACCAAAAAATTTGATCTTTATATGATACGAAAAAGTTTATATAATATTATTTAAAAATTGGAGGCTGAATTTATTGAAGTTCTCGATTTTGTAACGTCCTGTATTCATTTGTTTCGAACTTTTACTTAGTAATAATTTAAAATACCTAAGCAATAAACATTATGTTAAGTAGGTACCGTCTTTATACTATAAATAATCAATTTAATTAAGTTTAAGATTATTTACCAATGTAGATACTTACCAATTAAGTTAAGAATGTTTTATGTAAGTTTTGTATTAATGTGAAATAAAATGGAGATTTTTCTCTGCTTCTCTACACAATCCAAACATAATGTAGTAGGTACCTACCACATTATTACCTACTTGCGATCACGTGAGTAGGTAAAATACTGGTAGGTAACCTACCTGTAGAGTTGGTGAAATCTACACTGTGTTTCGAACAATGTGCACTTTGGGAGCAATGCAAGAAAACGAGAAAAAAAAACTTCCTCCAAAACATAGTCAGTTAGCTGATCGTGATTTTTTTATGTCGGATCGAAAAATTTGTTTCATTTTCCATCATTTCCTTAATTGTTCAAAACAACGTGTTCATTATAATATTTAAACGCGCAACAAAAATAACAGTGAGTTCGATCCGTGTTATTCATATGACAACGTGTTCAATTTAATGCATTTTCTCCGAAACATGGTGTATAGGATTGTGATTGATAAAATGATAATGATTAGGCGAAGCCTAAGGTGTAAATAGGGGTTTTCAATCTAACATTTGTTGTACTATGTTGTTTGGTGTACTATGTTCAACACTTGATAAATAGATGGCGTATCCCCGCTAAGGGAGCACCCCTTAGGGCGTTGCTAATATCGTGCATTTGGCTTCGACGCAGCACCTTGAGGCCGTACGCTCGCTCACGCGGTTTCACGCGCGGGACGGCCCGCGCGGGCCAGATTTGACAAAACACAAGATTGGCGCCCCGTGACGCGGCCTGCGGTCACCCGCGCCGCGGCTTCAGCAACCCGCGACATAATATAACCCGTACGAACACGACGACACTTGCCATATTACAACTACCTAGGCACTATGCGCCTTCTAAATTTGGACGGGTAATAATGGCGGCGATGTCAGACCGCCGCGCGGATCACGCGAGACCGCGCGCGGCCTCACGCGCGGGCTGGCCCGCGCGTGAAACCGCGTAAGCGAGCGTACGGCCTAAAACGTCTGTCCCACGAAAGGAGTCCCGCAGACTCTCGCAGATGCTGCGCTGTCGCCCAAATAATGTAAGGGGCCAAACTATGGCCAGGCTGCTGCTCTCGAGATTACATTTTTGCAACAGATTTTACGAACGAATTGAGTATTTTAATATATCATTATGATACAAAAAAATAATAATTTGACCCTTAACGTGATAACTATATTACTGTGAGAGGATACGGAACGGTTCCGAAACGGCGGTAAATTATAGATTAGGGTACTGACTTTAGCAAAGGCTGTATCCTTTCCGAGGAAACTAAGACCCGGGCTCGCATCTCGTAGCGCTGCCATGCCATTGGCGAATATCTCGCAGAAATTACCCACGAAGACAATGAGTCACCCCCTCCCGTCGACGAAGCGTCGGCTGCTAAGTCGGCACCTACCCCTACCGCTACCATTTCTCACTACGATGAAGTCCCCTGTCCCCCGACCCGTCATCCCAAGCTGGCATCGGCAACGCCCAGGACACGTAACCGTTGAAGTCATGGACTCTGCTGGCCCCCCAACCGATGATCCCAACCCCGACTTATACTCGGATGATGCCTACAACGTAGTCAGCCAGCGAAAGGCCGCTGCTCTCTCTGATGATGACGAGGCTGCCAAGACCGTACGTGTTGACAGGGCTGAAGGTAACCCCAACTTGGTGGCTGCCCTTCCTAAAGCCACCCCCCCGTCAAGGAGCGCAAACCTCCCCCAATCATCCTCAGGGACAAAACCAAGTGGTTGTTCCTATCCAGTCAGATGACCCAACGCAACATTCCGTTCTTGTCTGCTTCCCAGAACAAAGACAGAATCAAAACTCAAGTCCCCTCCTCATTAACGTAAACCTGACCTCGAAAACAAGATTGCTCCCACGGTACATGCCTACTATTCAACAATATGCAACTTAGCAAATCGTATATTATCAAGTGCTATATAACTCAGTTTCTCCTTTTGTGGTGTGGTATAAACCTTTAAGTTTATAATATATTATTGATTACGTTGTTGATATAAAATAGGGTTTGGAAATGGGGCCATCCATGGCGATTATCAATGCCGTCCCTTTTGAAGGGACATTTCATTCGAAATTGGAGGAGCAATCTGGCTGGCAACTCTGGATAGGATTACGTAGGAGCTCTTTTAATTTGAATTTTCGGGCAGGTATGTCGTCCAATGGGCTAGGATATGGTTAACTAACTGTAATAGGTATGTGACGACGCCATTTGAACATTCTGTGTCGGGACTTCGAATTTTGAACTTTGTAATGCAAAGACTTATTCGTGTGACATTCAATTACGTACTCTCTGAATTTCCCTGGAATCTACATTGAAGAACAAATAATTCATTTATCATCTTAAAAACGAGCGCATCGATTAAACAAATGTTATATGACGTGAGGTTAACCTAGCTCGCCCCAAAGCAGGGCATAAACTTTTCCATTGTCAGAAGGAACGGAGGTGCTATTCCGAACCGAGCGGCCGACGTCGGCCGTCGCGGCATATGCTGTCGGCCGTCGTCGGCCGTCGGCCGCTCGGTTCGGAATAGCACCTTAACTGTCTGTTGGGATGAGGTAGGTTAATGAATTGAAAGATCGTTGTACACAAGATCGGTATTTTTACACTGAACGACTACCTACTTAGTTATATTGTACACTGTACGATGAGGTATGTAATATGTATTGTATACTGTACGTTTTTAAAAAATAAAGTTATTTTTATACACAAAACAATGTTTTTATTGAAATAGCACCAAGCCCAACCCATGAAACTAAACAAAAAAAATCCTACAAACAAGCCAGTGAAAATAGAAAAATAATTTTGTAACTGTACTTGGTCCATGACTATACTATAATAATAACTAATACTGTGAACTATGAAGTTTGGCAAGAACCTAGTCGGGGCTTTGAAACCTACACCTGATTGATAGGTTGGGAACGACGGCTCACGGCTGTGTGGTTGTTCAAACAACCTGTAACGCTAGTTCTATTAGATACTCTTTGCAACCTGCCCCAAGGGCGCGATTGGGCTTAGGAGTTGTTCCGGGAAAAACGGATCGGACTGAATCTACCCGGCACGTGCCGGTAGTTCCAAAAAAGGGGATAATATGAGGCCTCAACGCATCAGTTGCTTGAAGAGCTTGTGAAGTGTACTAAGTACTCGGCTACAGCAGCGGCTACTGTGATGTCGTCATCGTCATCCGAAAGGACGTGTCTGGTACGGCGTTTTAGATGCGAGGTTGGATGGGGGAAGTAGTTGGACGCGGCAACAGTTAAGGGGTTCTTTTATGATGGGGAGCGTTTTCGAAGAAGGGCTTATATGGGTATAAGAAGAGATTGGATTTTTTGAATAACTGTGTTCAGTAAGAGCTTGTAGGAGCTTGCCGTGTGGTGCCGGCTTAGAACAGCGTCATCCCAGTTCTACCCGTGGTCGTATAAAGCGACTTAGGGATAATCATTCGGGGAATGAACAACAGCGTTCCCTGTGAAAAGCAAAGTCTTGCACTGCACTCGCCATTCCGCCTGCCTAGCGTGGAGAGTATGAATTGTAATATATTCATTTTTTACTCATACAATTCATAATTGAGATTAAAATAAAAAAGATTTATTTATTTATTTATTTATTTCATTGCATGTCACATAAGTATGAGGTTGTTACATAAATAAGACTTAGTTTAAATGTGACGCCCTGTAAGGGCGCAGCAAGCATGTAAAGGCGGACGGCGCACATAATAAATACTAAATTTAATATTTACAGTTATTACAATAATTATAAAAGAAGAACTACAATTAAAAATACGTTAAAAAAAATACATGTCACCAAAAAAATATAAAAAACAAAGAAACAAAAATTTAAAAACAAATAGTCAAATACAGTAAGATTAATCAAAATAATACAAATGTCAAAAGCAGTAAAATTCAATAAAATTAGTCAAATTATACAAATGTCAAAATAAAGTAAAATACGATTACATTAAAATTCATTAAATTAAAATACAGTCAAAATTATAGTTTACCAAAACATCACAATACATTCAAAATTTATACATTAAATTCAGGAAACTTATCATTAAAATATTCTGTCATATTATAATAGCTTTTCTCAACTAACAGCTCTTTTAACTTTGTCTTAAATGTCGATAGCTTTTCAATGTTTTTTAAAGTATTCGTCAAATGATTATAGATTTTTATTACCATAGCATGGGGACCAGATGAGACATATTGTAGTTTTGAAAAACGTTTGATTTTTAGTTTGTTGAGGTTGCGATTGTTGCGCTTTGTGTTCTGAAGTGGCGTATACAAGGTGGGATTTTTCCGAACAAACATACAAGATTCGAGTATGTACATTGATGTTACCGTTAATATTTTATGTTGTTTAAAAAGGGGTCTGCATGATTCCATCTGGCCTATATTAGTTATGATTCTGATACACTTTTTTTGAAGAACAAATATGTCATCCACGTCTGTACTGCTACCCCAGAAAACTATCCCATAAGCTAACCTGGAGTGGGCGTAAGCATAGTACGCTGTTAGTGTGGTCTCAAAATCAGTGACTCGTTTTAGGTGTTGAAGAGCGTATATAAAGGAATTTAGTTTATTCGCTAGTTTCTGAATATGCGGTTTCCAGTTCATACCTGAGTCGAGGTCGATTCCTAACAGCGTGGCAGATTCGACTGTTGTTATCGTTTTACCTTTATAAGCAAAATTAATTTGCAAAGCTCTCTTCTGATACGGCTTGAATTGAATAATTTTAGTTTTATTTAGATTCAGTTTTAGGTTGTGGTGTTCTAGCCATTGCTCTATATTTGTCAAATAATTATTAAGTTTATATTCCAGTTCATTTGCGCTCACACAGGGGGTAAGTAATAATAATAATAATAATAATTGTTTATTAAGTAATAATAATAAACTTAATTACAAATAGGTAACACGATACAAATAATTATGAGGCTTCTGTTTCCTAAACTAAGAATAATTATTCCTGTATCTTAGGTAAACAGATAGCCGACATAACTATTATTTTAAATGAACTAATTATACTATACAATAAAAATATACTTAAATAGACTTAACAGTATAATATTCTAAACCTATTCTAACTATTGTGGAGACGGCAACGGCAGCTTCCCTCGGAAGCGGCGGAACACGACTCCTTGCGGCCAAAACTCCGGCGACGTGAAGACGCTCACTGTAGCTGTCGGGACTCGCACCACGAACGAGTTAAACCCCACCCAATGGCGCGACTCCAACGGCTCCACGTACACTCCGAGTCTTGGCGTATCCTTGAAGGCACCTGCTTTATGCCTCGCGAAGATGTAGTCCAGCACGTCTTGCTTGGTAGTAGAGTCGTGCAGGCGGGAGACATAAAGCGATGTCCTCGGCGTGAAGGCGCGCAGCTGAAGATTGGCCTCGACCGGGGCGGTGCCACACTTGTTCTGGCGAGGTTGCCTGCTGCGTTTCTTCTGGACCAAAGTAAACCCATCCGCGTCTACTTGGTCAGAACGCTTGTTGAGTAATGAGACATCGTCAGCAAAAAGCACGCAACTGTCTAAAATATCAGGAAGGTGATTAATGTAAATTAAAAATAGGATACATCCGAGCACACTGCCCTGCGGAATAGAGCCGTTCGTTAACTGTTTGTCTGACTCTACTGGTTGTATCACCCCGGTTTCAAAGTTTGTGTGCTCGATTTGAACGTATTGAACGCGATTTTCAAGGTACGATTGAAACCATTTAAATGCTGTGCCTCTAATTCCGGATCGGTACAATTTCTGCAATAGTATGTTATGAGAGACTCTGTCATAAGCTTTACTCATGTCTAATAAGATGCCGATGGCATACTTTTTGTCATTCTTATTTTTTATCAAAGCATGCGATGTTGTATTTAGTAAATTGATTAACTGTAAGAAAACTTGGTCCTTAAAACTAGTAACAAGCATAATAAATTTAAAAAAATCAAAACACGACTGCTTTCTGATATAAAGCCTAGCCTATACTCGGGATAATGTAAGGATTCTTCCCATACCATTCCCATTCGAATCTGTTCAGTGGTTAACGAGTTTCAGTCCCTATAATAATCGCACATGCATAACATACATGAAGGGTTCCGTACCATTATACCTTTACCAAACAATTATCGATAAAAACTCGCAAAAAAACACGTGTTTTGTATGGCAGCCTCCATAAATATTTATTTTATTCATTTTTTTAGTATTTTTTGTTATAGCAGCAACAGAAATACAACATCTGTAAAAATTTCAACTTTCTTATTTCGCGTTTCATGAGATACAGACTCCATCCAAAAAAAAACAAATATTTACTTTATTCTTAGTTTTAGTATTTGTTGTTATAGCGGCAACAGAAATACCTACATCATCTGTGAAAATTTCAACTGTCTAGGTAGGTATAACGGTTCAGGAGATACGTCCTCGTAACTGTAGGACGACGGACAGACGGACGGATGGAGAGACAGACAGACGGACAGCCGAGCCTCAGTAATATGATTCCGTTATTACACTTTGGGTACGGAACCCTAAAAAGCACGAAAGATATTGATTCTGCACAACACGATTGCGCCCGACATCGTTATGCACAACACGATTACGCCCGACATCGTTATGCAGAACACGATTACGCCCGACATCGTTATGTCTAACATGACTCTGTACGATACAGTCATTCTCTGGCCCGGACAAATAATGTACAGGGGTATTACTAGAATCAAAACAAGGGACTCGCTAAGCGCTTTATCGATAAAGTGCTTAATTTTTCAACTCCATGTCTGAATATCACTATTTAACAGAAACTTGCGATGCAGCACCTATGCAGTGTTACGCGCGTAACCCCGTGCTTAACCCGGTGTGGCAGTGGAGCACGGCGTGATCACGCGCGTTGTTACGTGCACGTGCTGCATACGGACGCGGTCTGCTCCGGCCATTAAACGACTTCCCTCCCACTTCAACAGGTTACCGTTTCATTTGCTTCAAGTTTATCGAAAAGGGAATCCTATGCTAAAACCCTGTAAGGTCAACCGGGGCTAATGCGTCATGATACTTTGTTAAGCATATTGATTTGATTATAACAAACATAATATACGCCGTTATAGGCTATTACTTACGATACATGCTAGGAAATTTAACCAATTTTTATATTTTCATAAAGTTTAATGGCATTTTGCATAACTTGTATGTGTAAATGACATTTCTACAAAAGCTGAGTTTTTTTGACGCAATAACCCCAGATGGGGCGAATGCGTCTTTCACTAGTTTGATGTGGTTGGAACAGCTAATATTATTTTTAAATGGAAGTAATTTATAAAAGTGCTAGTAATGTACCGAATTTTTACTTTGCGAACCAAATTCTGCGCTAACTTTAGGATAAATTAGTTGAGCGAAAATATTTGGGGCTATGGCGTCTATATTTGCTTGTTTCTGGTAGACGCATTTGCCCCATCCAAGATTCCAGGGGTGCCAAATATTTTTCTTATAGGTACGGGTACCTACTTAATAAAAATTTTCAATTTCGAATCAAACCACAATTTAACTAAAATTATGTACTATTTATTAGAATAAGAGTCTGACGGTATTTGTTCTTCGTACTCATAAATCAGTGCTGTTTTCTTAAGGCTTCCCCCACATTGGGCGCACGCGTTTCCTGAGCGTACTGCCGGTGTCGCGTTAACGCTGGCGTTCGATAACGCAACGCTTGCGCCGCATTGTCGCCAGCAATACGCTCAGGAAACGCGTGCGCCCAATGCTTTCGAATCTATACAGCCATTTGGTGTAGCAGCATAAGATGTATTTGTGTAACTCAGTTCCGACACCCCAATGGGGACCAATGTCCCACGTATATGTATTTTTTCCTTGATTGATAGTTAATGGTGGCAATTTATCACCAGCAGCACTGCCAGCGAACAAGATCGTAACTTTATATTTGCCAGATGGTGAAAAGCCTAAACAAATGAAAATGAGAATGAGATAAAAAAATCTATATGGCACGCAGTTTCCTTAAAACCCTGTATTATAGAAGATAAATAAGAAATAAATTGTGCTCAATCAGATAGATAAATATACTAATATCACCTAAAATAAAAGGTTTAGAATCTCTGACAATGGGGCTATTGCGTTACAATAGACGCAATCGCCCCGTCAGGGCGGACGCAATAGCCCCAAGGCAAAAACATAACCTACGAATTTTACAGTGCACACTGTCTCGAAATCTTCAGTTATTAACATGAAATAACTAAAACAATCTAAAAAGCAATAAAACAATAACAGTACTAACAGATAAGAAACATAAATTCTCCTTAAGAAACTGAGATTTAAAACGATTAACAATCACCTGTTGGCAACCGTCAAGTATCCGAACTAAATGACAGATTAAAGATGGCGGATTATTTAAAAATGTGGCCTCTGTCACGACATCTGTTGGTAGTTTTATGAATTTGTAATGCCAAAGATGGAAAAAAGATGGCACTAGTAGTTCTAAAATACGCGATTTGGACGAGAATTGGAAAAGACGCCTTAGCCCCGTAGACGACATAGCCCCGGCTGACCTTATATATTATAGAACTTTGTCGGGGTTTCGAGCGCACGAACTGCAATGAAATTATTCGCAAGGCGAGCAGGTTGCGACTGTGCAGCAACTTCAGAGCTTTGACCGGCCTTGTGAGTCTGTTGTACATAGCTATGTCGGCCATGAATTTGCTGTGCATTATAGGGACTCGATTGTGTATTCATTCCAAGATTTATTCTTTCATTCCTTAGTAAGAGACGTTAATTATCCTGAGTAAGAGTAAGTGATCTGTGATTCAATCAAAGTAAAACGCTAGATTCTATTTGAATCAAAAAAGTTTCAAACTAGCCAAACTCCGTGGGGTTCTATGGTTTGAGTTGAATTCCTTGAAAAGTATAGTTTTTTTTATCATCTATTATGAGTAGGTAGTGTATGAACATATTAACAATTCAGTTTATAAAATATATTTTTTGACAGGCAGCCCCCTTAGTGCACTCCAACCCGGACTAAACTTGACCGAAACACGTTCCACTCGGAGTCTTTCCTTGACTATGTAACCCACGCAACAAGAAGACGGAGTGACAGACTGGATACGTGTTAGAATGTCGTCGCAATGGGTGAATAAGTTCGCCATAATGCGAGACTTGTCGCTGGCGCAGGGCTGCTTGCCTGTGGACGTCGTCGGCGCCTTCGGGGCCGGCGAACGACCGCCCACCTCCCTATTCAAGGAAGGTAAGTACGTGTAACTAATGTAAACAAGAACTAGACGAAAGGAACTGCTGTACAGTAACAATAATGGGTTTGATGCCTAAAAGTTTTTGGTCAGAGTAGATTTCTGAAAAAAGTATCTGCAGCAAAAAGTTGAAAAGTAGGTAGATGAACACCAAAATTATAAGTTGATCAATCTTTGACAAAGGATTCTGTTAGTACTATAAAATTTGAAACAATAGTATTATCCGACTGAAACCTGACTCACTTTATCTAACATACAAGTTTTGCATTTCTCTTTACCTCCAAGCCGCCTTACCACCTTCTCCAGCTCACAGGAGACTGTAGTTAGTATGCTACTGAACTCACAATCTAGCCAGGGGGTTTGGCAAGTTCAGAGCAAGACATGTATTCACAAATTTTGCCCCTTCCTTGGATTCACTCTTTAGCCCTTATGACACCCACTGGCAGATGGGTATTGTTATTCTAATATGGTTTTGCACTGCCATGTGATGCTGGCTTAGAATGGCATCAATCCATTTCTTTAATGTATTTATTTAATGGCATCAACCCATTTCTTTCATTTCACCCCATTTCATGTGTAGGTAATACAATTTTGGAGGACAGGTTGTCAATACAGTGATACACATTTTTTCTGAAACCACCCTCATATATTTGACAGATGTGATATTAACCATATTTTATGGCTGTTAACACTCTGCCTACCCTGCAAGGGATAAAGGCGTGATGTGTGTACGTGTGTGGGGGAATTTGAGTGTATAACTTTTACACCCCACATAAGGAAGGTTTTTCTGTCATATATTCCTAAGGGAAAGTTGTTCAGTTTCATGCACCTATCATACCGGCAAAGTGTTTGGTACATGGTTCCTTACACTCGGTATTGTACTGAATTTGTTATTTAAACATTTCCTACTGTAATTTCAGATACTGAAGAGGATTTCTATCGGCAATGGGTGGTGGGTGATGGAGACTTCGCAGCACCAGACCTGGGTCTCATCCAGGATATGCTGGAAATGGTAATTAACTAAGATCACAATTAAACACCCTACCCCAACACCCCATACAAAACCTAATGACACCACATGCCAACACCCCATGCCAACACCCCATTTCATGACCTTATTTCTATAATGGGTTTTGTAAATTGCCGTGTGATGCCGGCTTAGAATAGCATCCACCCATACATACATACATACATACATACATATATCACGCCTTTATCCCTTGCGGGGTAGGCAGAGCGTGAACGGTCGCAAAAACTAAAATTTACGCCACGTCTGACAAATATTTGAGGGTAATTCAGAAAATGTGTATCACCGCAGCATAGTGACAAGTAGTCAGCCCGGCGCCTAAAATTGCAAGAGGTACACGTAACTTTCTAGTCCCTTAGTCGCCTCTTACGATACCCACGAGAAAGAAATGGGGTGATGCTATTCTAATCTTACTATAAAATTATAAATGCGAAAGTTTGTATGTTTGTTTGTTTGTTAATTCTCCACGCAAAAACAACTGTACCGATTGAAATGAAATTTGGCACACATATAGGTAGAAGGTTCGTTGGATTAACACAGGACAGTTTTTATGAGTACGCGGGCAAAGCCTTGGGTAACAGCTAGTATGTAATAATATAACCTCAATAGTTATTTCAGTTCTTTTTTTCATGCAATTTCAGGTCAAGAACCAAGAATCACCAAACGAAAATGTCAATTCTGAGGATGTAATACAAATTCAAAAATTAAACCCTATGGTCTCAGAGTTTATTCCAAACCCAAAGAAATCTCAGACAGATCCAAAAAAACTCAAACAAAAGAAAGAAAGGAATGCTGCTGTGCAGTCGCTTTTACAAAATATCAACTTAGGTACTACAAAAAATAAAGAAACAAATCAACTATTGAAACCTCAAAATTTTACAGCAAGGGCCGATAAAAAATTAAATGAAAAAACTACTTTAGAAGATAAAGTGACAATAAAGCCCACAGATTCTAAAGCAGCGCGTACCATTGCTCCACAATTTCACGAAAACGAGGTTCGTTGGCTGCAAACACCAGCACCAAAAACACCTAGTCCAACAAAGAAAAACGGACCGATGCTAAATTGGAATCCAACATCTATGTTCAGAAAGAAACATACTCTAGAAGACTCAGTAACCAAACCAGTGCAAGAGGTTAAAAAGGTTTCTCCGAACAGTTACAATAAGTATGTTCCGTCTAAGACAGCGGAGGAGTATTATAAGAAGTTTTTGCAGAGTAGCGAGATGCATCGGATGGTGGCAGAGAGCGTGTGGACCAAAGTGGAGCGACAGATGAAGGAGATCGATGAAAGAAGGTAAAAGGGTAATAGTAGAATACCAAATTTTTAAAACACTTCCCGTGTTAGGTATACAATTTTAAAAAACTTGCAAAATTTAGAGCCGTGCCACGCGTTACTGCCATTAAAAACACTTGCAAAATTGGCGGGCAAGGAATGAGCTGCGGTAGCCCAGATGGAAGAGGCGTCGCCACTAGTAATGCGAAAGTCGCAGGTTCAAATCCTGCCCGCGCTTGAAAAATTTTGCAAGTTTAAAAAAAAAAAAAAAAAAAAAAAACAAGTGTAATAGTATTTGAGTTGTGACGGATAGTGGAAACTTGAGACGGGTTGGTGATAAGAAACAACTTTTACTAAGGTACGGTCGGATTCATAAGTGGAGTCATAGTAAGACCACAAGACAGATAGCAATACGGGTTATTATCCTCTGAACTCACTTTACTAACTTACGCACACACGTAAGATTATAGACTGTAAGTAGAAAAGTCCACCTTAAGGCGTAGCATTAAAACTTAACAGATAACCTAACCTGTAAGCGACATCTATGTAACCTTTGAAATAATTACTCGGTGATAGCCTATTCGCCACCAGAGGTCTTTTGGTGGACGCCGAGGAGAGCGGACGTGTCCACCCTGCGCGCACGTGCTCCCGAAATTGTGCATTTTAAGACAATAGTTCACTTTTTTTACGCTGTCCGACGTTGAAAGGACTGGCCTACCGCGCGCGTCTTTGCAGTGCAATATTTACCCAATTTTACTTTTCCCCCGATATAAAAGTTGTGTTATGTGTGTGCGTGTGTGCAAGTGCAAGAAAGGTGTCAGCTCTGAATCTACGGTCCTTGTACCTACTCATGCAGCAGTGACTACTAACATCTTAGGAATCCGGTGAGGAAATTCTATGTTGGAGAGTTTTTTTTCAGGACTTATATTTAGCTAACCTAGGTATCAAGAGCACACGACTGAGCAATTACGCCCTGCCAATAAAACGCCTTAATCGGCTCTATCCGACGAGTTGATGGCTTGAAGCAAATATAATCCACAACAAAAGGTAAGGTCTAGCTAGGCCAGCCAAACTACAATACCCGAAAATGCCTCGTATATTTCAGCCCTAGGTCACCATTGCAGGCAACACCGAAAAGGACTAGGCGTTAACGCCACGCCCTCTGGTCACCCGGCGCCTGCGCACCTGGCAAACGGTAAATTTAAAAGAGTACTCTTACCTTCAAAAGTTCAAACAATCTACAGTATGAACAACGCGACCAAAGACAAGCGGGAGGACCTGCACCGAAATACCCACAACAGGTTCGTAGTCTCTCTCATTATTAGTCTTAATTCATAGTCTTAAATTAATCTAGCTACGCCCCAGAGCTGCCGCCTAGGTAAATTAGAAAATATTGGTATCAGGTCACATACCTCAAACCATAGATCAAATAACAGGATCTGTGCATCAAACAAACAGGCTAAGAAGGTATAGCTAGTCTGCTCTTACACGGCTATACCTAATTTCAAACAAACAAAAAGACCGGCAGTCTTACTAATAGAAATTGGCTAACAAACTACGACTTAGTGCCATCCCAATTAAGCCATTAAGGGGAAAAAAAAAAAACCTCCGCATTTCAAAGAAACACCGTAAAAAAAAGGGATATTAGAGTCGACGGATAAAACAAAGAAACTGTCTTCCCATAACTCTTACTGGCTGTTGTAAACGACCGGCCCAGGCAGATCATTCGCGCAAGTCGCGGAACATGTGCAAGCACTTGCGCAACACTCCGGACCCAAATCAAGAAAAAAAAAGGCAAAACCCAAACGTTGTTGTAAGAATTCGTCCAAAGGCAATTCATTCTAGACAAACACCAAATAGACAAAGGACTACGCACGTGCATAAGCTTCTTAGAACAAAACGATAGAAAAAGCCTGGAAACATCTCAATGGGCAGTAATATCTCACTGCCCATTATCCGCTCATGGCGCAACACAATACAAGACTTTCGTAATTGAAGAGACACCAAGAGATGGAAACTGCTTGCAATGCACCATCGCTTACCAGATTTTACATCTCAACGACAACTACCTAAAGCATACAGATGGAGACTTCGGAGGAACGATAGGCTGACTTATCCTCACAAGAGAAAAGCTCAAACCACGATATTGCAAACTACAGGGAGAAATCAAATGCATACTGGGAGACGATCAGGAACGGTTGAGACTCAATCAAAAACGGACGACGCGGACTACAAACACTGAAGAATCATCAATCAATCGCAGCCCCTTTCCCCTCTTTAGTATATTACACACCAAGTATAGTATCTATCTTCCTCATGCTGACTTTGATGCTAGTATTCTTGTCGGCTAAAACTTCCCGTCTCTCCCTATCCTGGCTGCCCCGCCCTACACTCCCAATCCTATCTACTTGGCCCACCGGTGTCTTGGACAGGGAGTCAGTGTTTAACTCTGTACGGCTGGCGGTGACTCTATCCTAAGGCTATATTGTTACTTACAAATGAGCGAACAATATAGCTTTTACGGTGGTATCACCAAGAGCAACCGGAGGTACTCCTCGCTCCTGCGTCCTTGCAGCAGAACTGCTGGCTGGTGTGGTCACCGGAACGGAACGGAACGGTGATAGCCTATTCGCCACCACACTACCACAAAGTAAACATTACCAAACATTACACTGGTTTGTCTAAAACATATATTCTAGTTATCCTTATTCGTTCACTTGTAGTAAAGCAATAGATTACATATCTTTATTTCGGCTATTTGATCACAAGTGACCGTAGCTTAGCGGTAATAGTTCTTACCTTATAATCAGAACAGAACTGGGTTCCCATCCCGTCTCTGAATAGGAATAATGTTTTTTTAATGTTTTTACCGTATTTTCTCCAGTAATAATTATTTTTAAATAATGTTTTTCTATATATTCATCTATGTCTATGTTTTATATCTATAAATGTTTATTGTAAATTATGTATCAAAACATTATATCTAAAACATAAACCTATAATATTGTAATGAAACAAACAGTAAGGTAAGAAATTATTTTTATTGGTAGGTATTACTTTATATTTAAATAACATAATGACATGAATGAGAACTTTTGGTACCCATAAGATAAGTAAAACTATATAAAATTATTGCTGTCGTAATACGTAGCTATTAGTTTTGTTTGAATGGTAAAACACAATATTATGTGAAATGAAATAAGTCTTCATTAGCTGAAACATCGATAATTATTTATAAGATCATAGGAATGATCCAAATCTTGGATTGAATCTTTCAATAAAGTTATTTAAGTAATAACTTCGTTAGTAATTATTTTATTGTTCTATGTTTAACGATGCTGCATTTTCCTCGAAAGTAATTGTAATTGTAATAAGAATAAATCAGTTATTTGCCTACATCTCAAGGTTTAAGCTTAAGTATTCGTTTTCGTAATGAAAAGATATTGAAGCTAGGCTTTATGATAACTGACTAATAATGATCAATCTTATATAAATATATATCGATGTTTTAGCATAATTTAATTGCTAATGTAATGCAAATACCTAATGCAATAGTAGGCGGGTGAGCAGGTAAACAGAGGTTGAGTGACTACAGCAACGATTTATCGGGCCCGCTTCGGCATACATTGCTGATTATTTTGTGTATGGTATTGGCTAAACCAATTATTCACCACGGCAGCTCGATGCACTGGACAATTATCCTAGACAAATGCAAAACGAGGAACTTCACTAGCAGGATAAACAGTTCGCACCGTCGCGTCGGTAGCATGCTTTCCTGTAGCATATCAACATAATTAGCGGCAGTTGCACGCCCTGTTTCTTGTGCTACTTATTCGCCTGGACCAGTGGCAGACATCCAGCCCCATAGATTTCTGGCAAACGATAATCGGTTACGTTTATGCTCCGCTGTTAGACCAGGCTTCTTGGCTGGCTTTCTATGGTGTACTCCTGCACCATGCAGGGCTCGACGAACGGTTAGTGCCGATGTTTCAAACATGTTTGCATAATGAGACGTCCGTATGAAACCATTTTCTTGCACAATCATCCTCCGCTGTGAATCATTAATAAGACATGGGTAGCCACTGCGCGATCGAGTTTTTACGCTACCTTCCTCTTCAAAACGTGTAACTCAAAGTTCAACAGTCTTCCACTAAAACAAAGTAGCATTATTAATATAAAAAGTTACTAATAATCGGTTTAAAGCTACCAACACTATGAGTCAAAGTTTTCAATATTTAAAATACAATTGTAATGGAATAAAACTATACTTACGACCAGACCAGTCTGATTAGCAATTTGAGCTAAATTAAATCCAATATCATGCAGCGCAACAATACGCTGCCTATCCTACAAACTGATATTAGTATGCGTTTCGAGAAATAAACACTGAAGTTTAATGAATAAGCTTAGGTTAAAAAAAACACTTAGCACACGCACTATCTCGCAAACGATCTTGCAACAACTAAAATCAAATTCAAAATTTACTAAATTTGATATTTGAATGATAAAATAAAACTAAAACTTAGATATCGGGGATTCGAACCATTGTTTCCACAATTACGACCAAGTTTTTGCTTGACCGCGCTACCGACCAAGCTACCGAAGCTCATGATTTACGTAGTGAAATAGTCAATACTACTCAGCCTATTATACAATGGTAGTTCGTCAATAATATTATGTTATACGTCATTTGTGTCATTGTGTGCGTGTGACCGCGGGTGCGAGCGACTTGTTTTCTGAGGTTTGCGTTAACTATGACTCCACTTTAGAACGCGACCGTACTTAGGTTGAAAATAAAATTGGTCCTTCCATACAGAATTGCCAATCACGGTTACTGTTCCTTGGAGACAGTTCCTTAACACCAGCCCATCCTCAGTTTTTAGTATCGGTCACTAGTAAAATGATACCTGATATTTATTTATTTATGTGCTGTTTTTAACAAGAGTCGTTAGAATCTTCCAGGGGTCCAGTCACACCCTCCTGTTTCTTTTATTTCCACCAATATATAAAATTTCCTCTTAAAACACTCTACTATTTTAAAAAACCGCATCAAAATCCGTTGCATAGACCTAAGCATACAACAGGACACTACCGGCACACTGAAAGAGACTTTCTTTTATGAAAAAGCTTTTATTTTTATAAAGCCATTACTACAGATTCGTCAATAAATCATGAAGGAAGGAGCTAAGATTGCCGTATGATACCGGCTTAGAATAGCATCAACCCATTTCTTTCTCGTAGTGGCGTAAGAGACGATTAAGGGACTCGAGGGTTATAATTTCACTATGGCGATACACATTTTTCCGAATGACCCTCAAATGTTTATCAGACGTGGCGTTAATCTCCATTTTTACGGCCGTTTACGCTCTGCCTACTCCACAAGAAATTATAGGCGTGATATATGGATACGGAGTGTAAGGGAAAACGTTATGAATACTGATAGGGTGCATGCAGACCATAAAACTGAACAACTTTCCTCTAGGAACATATGTCAGGAAACGGCAAAAATATTTGACCTCCCATAAAAAATCACGATCAGTTGACTGCATTTACTATGGAACGTCCAAAATTTGAGTCCTGAAATATTTTCTTATGGCGTGTTGTTCAGTTTCATGATCTGAATGCACCCTCAGTATTCGGAGGGCTGTCCCTTACACCACAGCTCGGACACTGGCGCTCAAATGTATGAATCAAACGCGTTGCTACGCACACAGTCTAAGCTCGCGTAGGTGAACGCGGACCATGCTTGTGGGTGTGAGACAACATGTCAGGGTGGCCGCCATTTTGCGTTCGCTAATCGGGAATGCAATGTGCGGCAGTATGAAATGACCTTCGTCGTCGCGTCCTTGCTTAGCCGGTGTCTGAGCGTCCTCCGAGCGCGGGCGGGCGGCGCTTGTAGGGGGAGGCAGGGAGTGACCATACTGTACGCTAGTACCATTAATTATACTGTGTCTGTGTATGTATGTAGGAGCTTAGATTGTTGTTGTCCTTTTCAGGAAGGCCGAGGCGGAACTATTGGCGCTGTCGCGAGCGCTCTGCGACGACAAACCTGATGCCGACTCAACACGTGACAAAGATACATTACAACAAAGTGAGTATTTAACCTCGACAGTGGCGCCACTTCACAAAAAAAGTTTTCTCTTTATACAAACAGTCTATCAGAATGTCCGTTGCCCAAGTCTTTAGTAAAATTAGAACTTAAATACTCAATGAAATATTGGCGGTAATTAAAGTTATGGCGATTAATACTAAAAGTAGCCGTTTTTAGCCACTTCTATAACTCTCATTACAGCGAATATTTAATTGTGTTTGCAGGTTCTAATTTAACTTAAGGATAAAACATAATCTAAATAAAACTTGGGCAACTGACATTCTGATAGATTGTTTGTATAAAGAGATTTTTTTTTGTGAAGTGGCGCCACTGTCGAGGTCGTTCACGGGTACACTCGCCTTAATACATAATCATCATCAGCCAACATCCACCGACTGTAGGGTATAGGGCTCATTTTATGATGGGATTGCTCTTGACTCTAGTCTAGGCCATAGGACAGAGACAGAGTCTAAGATGGAGCGAGCTCACCCAGAAGAAGCCTGTTAAGGCACTGGCACTCCCACACACTGACGGAACGCAGCAAGCTACTTGGCGCCAGACTTCGGTGGGATGGTGGTCGCGAGCCAGGCGGCTCATTGCGGCAATCTTCATGGTCCTGTGCTAAACTCATCCATAGAGATCCCGTCGACTTGGTGATATCATCGGTCCACCGGGCTGATGGTCTCCCGCTGACCTGTTTGCTCTCCTTGGCTTACCATTCTGTGACTGCTTTTGTTCATCATTGTAAAAAAAAATAGTTTAACATAAAACTTTATTATTTTTATCTTAATCATAATCATACGTTTATTTGCAAAGAAAATGGTATTACAGATGATAGGTTTAAAATTAAAGTTCTACATTTTCAGTCACATAAATCGTAACATGCAAATTTACAAATTATAATACAAAATGTCAATAATATCTAATCAATTACCTACATGTCATTAGAAGACAATTTTTGCAACAATTTTGTTCTGTATTCATAGTTATAATTTAAACGGGTTCTTTCCGACGAATTATTTATATTCAGTTTCCCCGTAATCATGACACTTGCAACAGCGTCGAAATATCGGGAACTCGCAATATAAATCATTCTTTGGTAAGAACCCGTTTAAATTATAACTATGAATAGTGTAAACAATCGCGAAAGTTTAAAATTTAATTTTGTATTGTACATACATACATACATAAATCACGCCTATATCCCTTACGGGGTAGGCAGAGCGTTAACGGCCGCAAAACGGATATTAACACCACGTCTGACGAGAGTTTGAGGGTCAATCAGATAACTGTGTATCACTATAGTGACAGGTTGTCAGCCCGTCGCCCAAAATTGCAATACACACCCTCGAGTCCCTTAGTCGCCTCTTACGACACCCATGGGTAAGAAATGGGGTGATGCCATTCTAAGCCGGCATCACACATTTTGTATTGTATTGTCCTGATAGAAGAACTGCTCGGGCGGGATAAAAAAAGCAAAGGCACTTCCTAGGGGCTGGCCAGGTTAATCATACGGAATGTAACTTTACGCCACCACCACCAGTAAACGACATTTGTTTATAATTGTAGTCACGATTTTCAAAAGATATTTTACATGCGTTTAATTGACTGGACCCACTGAACAGGAAAACCCACGAAAATCCTGCCTAGAAGTGCTCCTACTCTAAATTAAGAATATTTCTAAGCCCTCTAGGTAATTTTAGTAATAAAAAAATATGTAAAAATGGCTACCCTAAATAAAAATATAAAAAATTGTAGTAGATGTTTCGTCCTATATATATTTTTTAAACATTTAAAATTACACCCATAGAGACTATCTTACATATAGTCTGATATTTCATAATAGCTATTCGTGTACTTTTTTATTCTATTACTGGTTTTAATTAATTTAAACGTAAGTCATATCTTTATGAAGTTTTTCATATGTACTATGGTTTATTTTGCTCTCACAGTGTTATATTATTTACACTCATAAAAATAGGAAATTAAAAAAAATACAGCGTCGGCTGGGGATTGCGTAGCTCAGTGACAGAGCGGTGAGACGGTATTCCACAGGTCGCGGGTTCAATCCCTGGCCGACACAAAAAAAACAATTTCTTATTTTTGTTATAATACACTTGTAACCCTCGAGTCTCTGAATCGCCTCTTACGACACCCAAGGGAAAGAAATGGGGTGATGCTATTCTAAGCCATCACACGGTATAGGTAGATACTTAATATTCATTCTAATACATTCTAGTTTCCACAGAAAGTCAGTCGGCTGATCAGGAATTTTGTATGGATGTAGTTATTTTTCTCATTTAGCAACATAGCTTTGATAAAAAAAAGTTCTTCAGTCCCATGGTATAATCATACCTGCAAAGTTATCGGTTCAACGTCTTTTACACCGCGTATTAAACTAAATTAAGTGTCAAAATTTTTAGTACCAAATTTTAAAACACTTCCCGTGTTAGGTATACAATTTTTGAAAACTTGCAAAATTTTCAAGCGCGGGCAGGATTTGAACCTGCGACTTTCGCATTACTAGTGGCGACGCCTCTTCCATCTGGGCTACCGCAGCTCATTTCTTGCCCGCCAATTTGGAAGATGGAAGAGGCGTCGCCACTAGTAATGCGAAAGTCGCAGGTTCAAATCCTGCCCGCGCTTGAAAATTTTGCAAGTTTTCAAAAATTGTATACCTAACACGGGAAGTGTTTTAAAATTTGGTACTCAATTTATCGCTGGTTTTCATCGCTTAGACTACATTCAATCTGTAAAGATAGAATTAGTCGCCGGCTATTAGTTGCAAAACTAACCCGGTAGATGGAGCCATGCCAAGCGTTACTGGCATTAAAATACACTTGCAAAATTGGCGGGCAAGAAATGAGCTGCGGTAGCCCAGATGGAAGAGGCGTCGCCACTAGTAATGCGAAAGTCGCAGGTTCAAATCCTGCCCGCGCTTGAAAATTTTGCAAGTTTTCAAAAATTGTCAAAATTTTTGCGCTGTCTTATATTCATTTACCTCCTATGTTCCAGAGCTTGCCTTCGTGCGGCTGTCACAACACCGCCACTTGCTGCCGCGCCCCTGCGCCGTCTGCGCATACAAACACAACAGAGACAAACAACACAACGATGCTAATAATAATACATCACGTCTCAAAGAAAATGTTGTCGACCCCTGGTGGAAACAACATCATCATGCAAGTAATACAACAGTGAACAAAGAAAATGTTGACGACCCCTGGTGGAACTGGCGCGACGATCAACAAGAAAAGGTTGATGACAACTGGCGCAAAACAACTGCTTTAACAGATGATAAAAATTACAAAGACAAACAACTTATCGATGAGAATAAAACACCAGTCAACAAAGAAAATGTTGACGACCCCTGGTGGAACTGGTGCGACTATCAACAAGAAAAGGTTGATGACAACTGGCGCAACGTAACTGCTCTAACAGAAGATATAAACCACAGAGACAAACATTTTATCGAAGAGAATAATACTTTGGTCAACAAAGAAAGTGTTGACGATCCCTGGTGGGACTGCCGCGACGATCAAACAGAAAATGTTGATGATAACTGGCGCACAAAAACTCCACTTACAGAAGATATAAATCCCAGGGACAAACAAGTTATAGATAAGAATACTACTTTGGTCAACAAAGAATATGTTGACGACCACTGGTGGGACTGCCGCGATGATGAACAAGAAAAAGTTGATGACAACAAGCGCAATGAAGCTGCATTAACAACAGATAAAAATCACAGAGACAAACAACTTATCGATGAGAATAATACACCAGTCATCAACGAAAATGTTGACGATCTCTGGTGGAACTGGTGCGACGATCAAAAAGAAAATGTTGATGATATCTGGCGCAATGAAACTGTACTTACAGAAGATAAAAACCTTGTAGAAGCTCAGTCCTGGAGACCTGGGAGAGATCCTTGGTGGACTTGGATTGATGACATTAAAGAAGAAAATGAAAACGAACTTATTGAATCGTCTAGTTCTCACATTGTTATAACAAAAGTGATCAACGATAGTAACCTTGAACCTAATAATGATCGGACTGAACTTTGCAACGAAAATTTTATTTCAAAAATGGCCGACGGCGAAATTTTCAAAGAAGCAAATGCTTTATCTAGTAAATATGGAGATTTGGAATCTCAGCTCAAGGAAAAGCTTGGAATTGTTAATGAATTTGCCTCCAGTATTAAGTACGAAGATGTTGTACCTCCTAAGGAATCTATTTCTTCAACTGCAAATAAAAGCCAGGAAACTGTACGTCTTAATGATGATGAAGAATGCTGGGCAACTACTTTAGATGATTGCGATGATATAGACGCGTGGCGTTCCGAAATACTTGACATTGATGATGATGATGATGATGATGATAAAAGAACTAGAACAGATTTGGTTACAATGAAGCGGATGTTAAGAGTCTGTGCCGAAAGAGAATAGTCGTGGGCAAAACGTGAACTAACCATTTTTTCATAGATTGCTATGAGATTTCTTATACTGAGGCACAGAGGCGCCCTCAATTTCCACGCAAATTATTATCTTTCCGCACAGACAAGTATTTTTTAAAAGTATTACTCAATATTAACCAACATCTGCTTTATAGTTTTAAAACTTTTGATTTATGAAATATATTGTATTCTAAACAAGGCTTTTTGAATTCAGTAACCAAAGTTTCTTGATGCTATTCTAGTCATGGTAATTCAGGGTGAACCAACTGATTGTCCGAAAAGAAATGGTTCCGTGCTTTTTAGGGCACGTTAAACCGTCGGTCCCAGTTGCTGTCTATGATTAATTGATTACCTACTTAGACGGCGGTCGTAACACAACCATGTCAGAGGCCTACTAGTGGTAGTAAGCGGTTGAAAAACTCTTGACACCAGGGTTCATCGGGTCGTTGCACGACTCTGTGTCCCACACGAAAAGAAGAAGATGGTAATTCACAACTTTTACTGTAGTACGGCTTGTTAGCTCGTGAGACTAGTCCCAATCGGAAGCAAGCATGAAAAGCATACCATGCTTGTAGCTTTTATATGTATCATTAATAATTCAAGGTACAAACTAACGACGAGCCGAAAAAGAGGTCGCGCGTCTTTCGGGGAATCCCCGCGCATTCTCGAGAATTCCGTTCCGTTCCATAGTTTGTACCTTACACAAAGTAAGTATTGGCGGCTGCGTTGTGTACCTTACACAATTGACATAGAGTTCATCATTATGATATGTAGAATTTCGTTGCAAAAATTCGCTTCCATTCCATTCCGCAGCAATGTAAATTGAGCCTAAGAGATACGAAAATGGCTCTATGTATAGCTGTTTTTCAGCGTAAACAATTGACCACTTCTACTGGCACAAACATTTTTAGGGGCTGCTGGAATACTTGAAGTGGAACATAAGGATATAGCAAATACTTATAAATGTTTCCATTCTTCATGTGGTACATTTGAATAGAGGATTTTGATGAGGAACTCATAAAGCCCAGCTAAAGTTTCAACATTAACAGCCAAAGAATCTGCTATTCCTCTGCGACACGATACAGTAAAGCCTTCAAACTTTACCCCTCTCTCCTCACAACTAGAGGCGTAAATTAAGTGTAGTACTCTGCGGATTTACTACTAACACCTGTACCGTATTTATATTTGCTATGGAAACATTTCGATCTCTCGTACGGTATAGCCAGGATCCTTATGTTCCACTTCAAGTATTCCAGCAGCCCCTAAAATTTTTTGTGCCAGTAGAAGCGGTCAATTACGCTGAACAACTTTTGCTATACATAAATTGCCATTTTCGTATCTCCTTAGTTAGGCTCCTGGTGTTCCACAAAAATAACTTTTGATATTATTATTATTATCATATATTACGCAATAAATACTATAATGAATATTGTTACAGTGATATTCTATACTTCAAACTGTTAGCAGAATACGAAACGCCCAAAATCATGCCGCTGACATGATATCTACATACAACTCTTTCTTTCTTTACGTGTGGGACATCGAGTCGTCGAAAGACCCGATAAACCCTTGTGTCAGAGTTTTTCAACCGCCTATTAGTAGGAGGCCTCTAACATGGTTGTATAACGACCGCCGTCTAGGTTATCATAGACAGCAACCGGGACCGACGGCTTAACGTGCCTTCCGGAGCACGGAACCATTTCTTTTTCAGACTATCAGGTGGTTCACCCTGCAATGTCTTAATCAGACCGGGAACAGATTCACAAAGTGATAAATATCAACTTTGTGTGTGTCCCACCGAGAATCGAACCCGGAACCTTTGCGTCACAGGCAGTCGCACTACCACTGCGCCACATCGGGCGTCATACATAAAACTGAAACGATTTTCATTTAGCAGACTCCTGGTGTCCAGTCGACCTTGATATAATTTGAACAATGACACCAGTCACAGTTTGTCAATAAGTTGTTAGCGTTCTGCATAGTATGTGGACTCACAAATCATGTCATCTCAAATAATTAACATCATTGGACTCAATTCTCGCGTGCACATTGAAAAGAGATACAGTCAATCTACAGCGTGTTCAATAAAGTGACGCTAAGTTTTAAACGTTACGCCTTTTCTTACAAAACTAGACTAAGCAAGCAAACGAAATGAAATTAGAGCAAATATCACATATTGGAATGATCATCTGTGAAAACAATATTCTTCTTTTTAAAACAATTTTGTAATATACTGATAGAAACCGTATAGGCGGGATGAAAGAATAAAATTAAAGGCAATTTTGGAAAGCTTGCAAAATTGCACCGCAGCAGCAGTGCTTGAAACTGCGACTTTCGCTATCACCACGAGTAGAAGCGACACCTCCCGCCTCGTGCGGTATAAATTCGCAAGATTTCCAAAACTTTTAAGGGATTTCCAACACGTTGAAGTGTTTTAAAAATGTTGTGCTTCAAATAAAGGCACAGCCAGCATAACCACACAGGACGTAACTTGACTGAGCAAGCATAGACCCTATCATTCTAACTGCTTTTAAGTTTGATTTGTAGGCGTTGGCGTAAGAAATAACAGCTGCAGATTCCCAGTCCCCAGTGCCAATTTTTTTTCTTATTTAAGTAAGTGAGAGGAATATCAAAGGGAATGTCCTACAGAATCGATCCCAATTGAATTCTCGATCAGTCGGCCTCTAGTCGTGTTTCTTATCTAAATAACACCACATTTGCTCTGTTAACTCTAAACGGTTACATACAAGATCAACGTATAAAACTTATCATATTTCTTGCGGTTGATTCAACTCGTAATAAAATATACCTAATTAAAAACTCTTTAATCTAAAGCAAGCCGGCTCCAAATTAGTGTTATCTTGATCATCTTTTAGAATATTTGCACTTTTGGTGTCTGCGACTGCCGCAGTTCATAGTTTTGTGTGGAAAGTCAGTGTCGTGTTTAAAAATGGTGCATGATATTGCTACGAATATACAAATTGGACTCAACAGTTTTGGCCTGGAGGAAGTAAGTCTTGATTTTTGCATTTATTTGGTCCCGATTGCTGTAAGTAACTTGTCAGAAAATCCCAAGGCACTAGAAGTAAGTAAACGTTTGAATAGTTGACCAACAACTGATGAATAGACAACAAGATTCATCGGGTTGTTTGTCGATTCGAACGACAACAAGACGACATTTAGGATTATGTACGTTCAAGTCAAAAATTTAGATTTTTGTTTTAATAAATCAGTATTAAGTAAGTAAGTATAAGTTTCGTTGGCTTAGTAACAACGGCGGTCGTTACACAACCATGTCAGAAGCCTAATACTAGTGGTAGGCGGTTGAAAAACACTGACACCAGGGTTAATCGGGTCGTTGGACGACTCGGTGTCCCACACGAAAAGAGAGAGAGAGTAACAACACGAGAGGAATAGCGTAATTTAATTTTTAATCCTTTTTTTCATTAGGCACAAATTAGTCCTAATACACTTTTTTAAATAGTCCCGCATTTGTCTGCTATCTCACCTGATGGTAAGTGACGATGCAGACGATCGTGGTACATGCTTGCCTAGATAATGCCTATTCACTTTTGCCTTGAAATAGCCCAAGTTATAATGTTCTGGAAACAGATTCGACGGCAAGGCATTCCACTCCTTAGCTGCTCGCATGATGAAGGTTGAAGCAAATCGCTTCGTGCGACATAAAGGTATATCAACAACATAAGGGTGGACCCCAGCCGGCGACGTGTATCCCGGAGGTGGAATGGGTAAAATAAATGGGCTTTTAAAGTATAAAAGCCTATTATACCTGTGCCTATAATATTTAAACTACAGGCCACAAAATCACATGTGGTATATGTGGCACTCATAGTGCTATATAAGTAATTTTTATTATAATTTTTTATAAATGACAATAAGAATAGAAGTTCAATACCCGGCTGACGCTATCATTATTTCAACTTCTTAGGTACCTACTTCAATTTTACAGATGAAATTCAAGGTGAATTGCGTAGTCGGTTAGTCATTATGATACCAGGAATATTAACCGGCTACGCAATGTACTAATAATTTCACCTATAGACTTGTAACCTGTAGTTTCATAACACTGGCGGACTTTCCCGAAAACTCCATCAGTATAAGGATATGTATAACAGAGACAAACATATATTTTCTTGGATAATAGGACATACCTCTATAATTACGGAAGAGTGGATTCCTTGAACATAAACCCCCCTAAAACTCTTGATAAGCCCTTTCGTTGACTCAGTGTCTCAAATGACTGAAAATGAATAAGGCTCTTTGAATAAGGCTCTTTTAAGGATTTGATCAATCAGCAGCCTTTATAATCGGCGGCGGCGTGAGTAACCTTTGTCTTAAGGTCCAAGTCCCAAAAAGTACCTAAGTCCCTTTCTTTTTCACGAAGTTAGAGAGAAACAGACGATGACGGCTCAGATCCGGAAAACCTAAGGGAAAACCGAACATAATATAAACAAATATTTCAAAAAGGAGATTGATTAGGAACTCATTTTATGAGGAAAAAGAGGACACAAAATAAAATATGAAATTATGGATAGCAATCACATCGTTTTAGTCTTTAGCATAAAAAACGGTCCAAAAACGCAAAATAAGAGCTCCCTTCGCATTTTTTTCTATCGAGGCAGTTTTTGTACCCTATGATTATCTTGACGAATTACAAACAAAAATATCGTCTCACAATTCGGAGATTTCATGAAACGGGATACAAGACTTTGACCACAATCCAACCTTGCGTGGTTGATTTCTAAGCCCACTTCATTTTAAGCATAGGTAATAGGTAACTCGAGCTAAGCATGTTATATAATTCAACATGACCTAAACAAAACCTAGCCGGTGTTTTAGAAAAGGATAGGCAATGATTTGATCCATAGGTTTGACAGAGACGCTTGACCACATACGTAGTCTCAAAGCCACAGGTACAGTATTTTGCATGGAGTGCATTTTGCTTACACGTTGGTACGTGCGTGAAATAACTTAAAATCTTATGTATTCGGTATTTTCAAGTTATTCTCATTTATAGTGATGATAAAGAGGCGTAATGGAGGACACTTTATATACTGCAGTGGCATTGGTTCGTATTCAGTAGCATTTACTTATGTACTTTTTTCCGAAAATCTCTCAAACTTTTAGTGTACCATGTGGCTCATCATCAGATAGGTAACTATTAAGTAGGTATGTTTCTTGTTATTATTGCAACATGTTAGACAAGAGTGATCTAGCACCGCGCAGCCGCCAATACTTACTTTGTGGATCTAGTGTTTGCTGTGTGTATCTGAACAAGAGTTTGAAACTGAACAAGAGATGAGCACAAGACTGAAAACTAGAAGGCTAGACTTTAAAAATATAATAAAACCTAATTTACATATTGTCAAGCATTGCTATTTGTACCAAGCCGGAATGTTGTTTAATAAGTTGCCAATTGAGCTAAAGAATATTAACAGTTTGATTATATTTAAAAGGAAATTGAAATTTTATTTGCTAGAAAAAGTATTATATAGTGTAAATGACTTATAGGATTGTATGATTGTTTTTCAATGGATCTAATGTGTATTGACTTTTTTTAAATTATTATTATTGCGGATTTTAAATTTATGTATTATTAGGTGTTATTATTAGATGAATTTTAATTTATTTTGACATACCTATATGAGTGTAATGTATTTCTGTCATTTTTTTATTTTTTTATTATTGCGACATTTAAATTATTGTGTAGTTTTTATTATTAGATTAATTTTAAATTGTTTTGAGAATAGTCATAGTATTTTTTTAAATTATGTATTGAACGTTTAAATGTGTATTACTGAAATATTCGCACACAGACTGTACTGTTTTTGAATAAATGAAATGAAATATCGCAAGGTTCTCTCTTTACCTTAACACTTGAATGAGACAATCACAAAAACAAACAGTGTTATACCTTCGACCCTTGGGCTAAATTTTGTATATTTTTACCAAAACTTTTGTTATTCAGGCTCCAGATGAGATACCAGGCAAGCAGAATGGCGAAGCAGATCGCACGGGCAACGTCACATACGGCATTGACGACGCGCCATCCTGGTACCTCTGCATCTTTATGGCTCTGCAGGTCAGTCAGTGTCAGGTCGCATGAGAGTGAATGAGATACCAGGCAAACAGAATGCCATAGAAGATGGCGTGGAGACATAGACATACATATGGCATTGAGCAAGTGCTTTCCTAGTACCTCTATATCTTCATGGCTCTGCAGGTCAGTGTCACATTTCTTCTTCTCGTATAGGACACAGAGTCAACGAACGAACCGAAAAACCACGAAGAACTCTGCCTTCCCATACTCTAGATGAGGTACCAGGCAAGCAGAATGGTGAAGGAGATCGGGCCCTATAATCCTCATGGAGAATGCCAAAGCAGATGACCGAGGGACCGTCAAATTACGCTAGCACAAAGCATTGATGATTTTACATCTTGGCACATAAGTACCACAAATTATGTATTGCCCGGCGTTCTCTGTTTTTTATAAGTACTACTGCATTTTCATGACTTTTCAAGTCTATCAGACCAGACTATAGGACTATTAAATCGAATACTTACAAGGAAAACAGATTACCCAACGCGCAGATTAGTCTTCTTAATATACGTAATAAGTTGATAACGATTTCTAGGTGTCTATGAAACCATTTACTTATTAACGTAGGCATTAAATTATGCCTTTCATTTCAGCACTACCTGACAATGATAGGAGCGATTGTGGCAATCCCCTTCATCCTCTGTCCAGCACTCTGCATGGCGGAGACGGACCCTGATCGCTCCAACATCATCTCCACCATGATTTTTGTCACTGGTGAGTTAGACCATGATATTTGTCACTGGTGAGTTAGACCATGATATTTGTCACTGGTGAGTTAGACTATGATATTTGTCACTTGTGAGTTAGACCATGACATAACGCGACACCAGTACGGTGAGTTAGATGGCCATGTTAATGAAAATGAAATTACTTGATTCAATGTAGAATAGTATTTTCACCTATTGGCGTCATGATCCGTCATTGTAAGAAAAAAAAATTGTTATTTTGCTTTTTAAACATTTACCTTTTTCTATATCAATTTTGTATTGTTCTAATAGAAAACCGGTTCGGGCGGGTTAAAAAATATAAATAAAGGCACTGCCTCGGGGCTGGCCAGGTTAATCACACGGCATGTAACTTTACGCTACCACCTTATCTGTAAATGACATTTTGTTTCAATTTGAAGTCAAGATTTTCAATGCGTGTTATTTACATGCGTATAATCAAACTAGGCCCCCTGAACAGGAAAAGCCTCCCAGAAACCTACCCAGAAGTGCTACTACTCTGAATTACCAATTTTTCCAAGCCCTAAGCTACCCTCGCAAATTTTGGATGATAGGAGCGAGGCAATCCCTTTCATTCTCTGTCTAGCACTTTGCATGGCAGAGACAGACCTTCGTTCCAACATCTTCTCTATACCATGATTTTTGACATTGGTATCTGAGGAATAATTACATGGCATAGCAACTGAATGGAATAGGGAAGGATTTTAAAAAGGTCATGGTAGGCCTCGGATAATTCGCACATTTGATTGAGTCACATCATATTAGATTACTGGCAAGCTACACAACGGTGTTTGGTACCGAGTTCACAGTTTTGATGAATAAAATTTGTTGCGTCTTTTCTGTCAGGTAATCTCTAAGTCCACAAATAAGAGTCATTGTAATCCAGTCTGAGGCTGTTGACATTAGTATGCGTAGACAACATTTACATATTTACACTTATTATGTTACTCACAATGCCAATATGGGCAGGGAAATAGTAAGGGCAGCACGAGCATGTAAACAGGTTACTCGCGCTGCTACTCGTCATGCCGCTGCCACTTCCCGTGCTCCCTCGAATGTAGCTTTTCGCTTGCGCGAATCAATAGAACGGCAGCACGAACGCGAGTAGAATATATTGCTATCTCGCTCACTTGTATTGGTGCGAGAAGAGTGTGACGGCAGTGTGTGAACACTCACTCCCGTTGATACTTCCGCGGAAGTATTTTGAGCAATATTCGCGGTAGCGGTAGGAGTATAGGAGCAGGTACATAGTGTGAACGTAGCATTAAACTTTGTACACTTGCTCAGAACAGAAACCTTTGAGACCAAGAAACTTTTCAAAGTCTAAGACAAAGACGGCCCATGTGGCGCAGTGGTAGTGCGACTGCTTGCGACGCAATGGTTCCGGGTTCGATTATCGGTGGGGCACTCACAAAAAGTTGATGTTTATCACTTTGTGAGTTTGTTCCTAGTTGGACATTGCAGGTTGAACCACCTGACTGTTCGCAAGAAAGATGGTTCCGTGCTTCAGAGGGTACGTTAAGCCGTCGGTCCCGGTTGCTGTCTATGATTACTTAGACGGCGGTCGTTAAACAACCACGTCAGAGGCCAACTACTTGTAGTAGGCGGTTGAAAAACTCTGACACCAGGGTTCACCGGGTCGTTTGACGACTCAATGTCCCACACGAAAAGAAGAAGAAGATCAAAGTTATTCGAATTCAGGTAGGTAAATTTACTCTTAATTTACTCATGTAATGCGTAGTTACGACAGACGAGATTTTATTGTAATCTAAATAAAGAGATAAAGGATTTATTACCAGAGTATATTAAAGTATTATGGTAATTAAATCATAACACTTCATAACTATAGGCTGGTACCTACCAATAGATTAACAGTCAGTCATAAACCTACCTTTGATATTAGTTTTATTATTTGTTGCTAAGGCCGAAGTTAACCTATGCAACTATACTAAACAAATAATATAGTTAGGTAGAGGTCATTTTTGCAAAACAAAAATTATGTGGAGGTGCTGGGATTTGAACCCAGGACTTTCAGCATGCGAAGCAGACACTCTACCACTGAGTTACACCCCCGATTGGCGAGAGCAACGAAATAATTGATCAAGTCTCCCAAACGCGTCGTGTTGTTGGTCGCCTTGAATGTGGCAACCACACGAGACAACTTTCATAGGTGCACTCAATGATCTTAATCTTGTTATTATGTTAAGATTTTTTGTGTGTGTGTTAAGTGAGAGGCTGGAGAGTTTCGTTGGCTACTTTAAACAGCTGGAACAGATCTCATTCCCACAGGAAAACCTGCGGGGTGGTAAGCTATTACTGCAAAATACGTTAAGTTGATCCATTTAGTGTCAATGAGTCATTCCCAATTCCCAACACAAGTTTAAAATACTTACCGGGTGGGCTCAACCAAACTGTGTATGAAATTTTTGTCAATAATTTGCTAAGCTAATAATTAAGCTTTTTGTATTTAATCTTAGCTAGATGTACTGCTGATATGAAAGTATCTTCATATCTCCGACAACATCGTACCTAATAGCCCAGTATGACTAGCTTCTCATGTTTCAAAATTATTAAAGTCGTTTGAGGACATTATAGAGGTAGGCTAAAATAATTATAATAATAAAATTATTGGCATATAGTTTCTGGACCAATGGCCGAACTTAATTTATTATTCTGTGACATTTTAGGAAGCTAACACTTTCGTTTGCAGAGAATAAAAATGACACAAACTGGGTATTTACTCTGTGTTAATTGTCACATAAACAATAACTAGTATATCTTACAATATTAATTTAATTGCAGACACTTTTATTTATTTATTTGTTATAAAAATACAATTTATAGCCTACAGGATAAACCAAAAATACCATACAAGGAAACAGAAAAACATAACAATATAACAAAAATAAACTTTGGAGACTAGTTAGATCAGAGCAAACTTAAATTAATATTTCCTACCATATACTAAGTCATTATTTTTTTTACAGTGAGCAAGACCCCTCTTACTTAAATGATTCATGCATTCACACTTAAAAATGTAACTTAATAAATAAGCTAACATGAAAAATTACACAAAATTAATGAAGTATTTTACAGACACACATAACGCAATCCCAATAAGCGACTTTAGAATTTTTGTAAGCTATGCCCTCAAATAATGCCAGCCGTACCGGACTATAATAAAAACATTATGAGGCTTTTCTTTTTTGTCTCTATTTCGAAAAGGCCGCCTTTGCTTACTTTTAGTCTTAAGTTTTGTTTCTGTTGTGTATGTTGTAAGCAATAAAGTGTTCTAGTGTGTGCCCTAGCACCTGCACGCAGGACGATCTTATGACAGCGTCTCTCAGCGCTGTCATCGTAGCCAAGTTCTGGGCCGCGACGGTGTAGTGTCTGCCATCGACACGCTAAGAAGAAGTACAATAAGGCGGCCTTAATGCTAAAGCAGCATTCTCTTCCAGGCAACCTTTGGGTGATATGGAAAGTGCAAACATATAGCGGGATAGTGCAACCATCTATCTATCTATCTATCTTTTATCGCGGGTGCTATTGTTACCTATTCATCATTCTATCCAACTTCCCCAACCAGGCCTGATCACATGGCTGCAAGCGACCTTCGGCTGCCGGCTGCCGATCGTGCAAGGTGGAACCATCTCGTTCCTGGTGCCGACGCTGGCCATCCTGAACCTGCCCGCGTGGAAGTGTCCTGCGGAGACGATCCTGGCTGCCATGACAGAGCAACAGAGGCGGGACGTGTGGATGGCCAGGATGTGTGAACTGTCTGGAGCCATTGCAGTGTCGGCGCTGTTTCAACTGTTCTTTGGTAAGCTTCTTTCCATATTAAAGCTACTTCGGAGGGCACGTTAGGACATTGGTCTCGGTTCACATAATTACATCAGCCTATAACATTCCACTGCTGGACGTAGGCCTTCGCCATAGGGCACGATTTCTTATTTTCGCGATACAGTCGCTACCAGTCGCCTTCTTTAAGCCATCGGTATATTCCCGGAGCGCGTCCACCGCTACGCTTGCTGAGGCGTGGTCTCCACTCGAGAACCTGCTAATTGCACTGTCCATCGGTTTTACGACAGATCTGACCATTCCACTGCCGCTTAAATTTACTACACTTCCAGACTTAAGGGTAGTTTCGAAAAATGAACTCATAAAAGTATTTAAAAAGTTTATGGAGAAAATAATATTATTTGTAGATTGTTTTTTGTTTCGTTTTTTGTCGTGTATGTTTAAGGCGCCAATATAAGCACATGCCGTCATGTCATCTTTATCAACTATCGGCTTGGACGCATCTGGGCTGAGTGAGATATAGTAGGCAATAAATACCAATAATGTAATGATCACTGGCTGCATTTTTGTTCAGGTTACTTCGGCATCATTGGCTCTCTGCTCCGCTTCGTGACTCCGCTGACGATCGTGCCTACTGTGGCCCTGGTGGGACTGACGCTTTTCGACCACGCCGCTGAAGCCGCTGCCCAGCAGTGGGGTGTGGCCGCCGGGTGAGTACATTAGAGGATCGTGCCCTCTGTAGCCCTGGTGGGACTGACGCTGAAGCCGCTGCCCAGCAGTGGGCTGTGGCCGCTGGGTGAGTACATTAGAGGACCGTGCACTCTGTGGCCCTGGTGGGACTGACGCTGTTGGACCACGCTGCCCAGCAGTGGGCTGTGGCCGCTGGGTGAGTACATTGGAGGATCGTGCCCTCTGTAGCCCTGGTGGGACTGACGCTGTTGGACCACGCTGCCCAGCAGTGGGGTGTGGCCGCTGGGTGAGTACATTAGAGGACCGTGCCCTCTGTAGCCCTGGTGGGACTGACGCTGAAGCCGCTGCCCAGCAGTGGGCTGTGGCCGCTGGGTGAGTACATTAGAGGACCGTGCCCACTGTGGCCCTGGTGGGACTGACGCTGTTGGACCACGCTGCCCAGCAGTGGGGTGTGGCCGCTGGGTGAGTACATTAGAGGATCTTGTCCACTGTGGCCCTGGTGGGACTGACGCTGAAGCCGCTGCCCAGCAGTGGGGTGTGGCCGCTGGGTGAGTACATTAGAGGACCGTGCCCTCTGTAGCCCTGGTGGGACTGATGCTGCAAGAGCCGACAAGAGCGTGTTAGCCACGCCATATTATAGGGTTGCGTAGTCATCACATACATTAAACCTTATTGAAATGCTATAAAGAAAATTAATTTCACTTTAACAAATATGAAACGACTTTTTCACAATTTTTCAAAAACTATGAGTGCTACGATTTTCATTATAGTTTGACGGCCGATGTGGCGCAGTGGTAGTGCAACTGCCTGCGACGCAAAGGTTCCGGGTTCGATTCTCGGTGGGACACTCACAAAGTTGATATTTATCACTTTGTGAATTTGTTCCGGTCTGGTTAGGACATTGCAGGGTGAACCAACTGATTGTCCGAAAAGAAATGGTTCCGTGCTTCGGAGGGCACGTTAAGCGGTCGGTCTCGGTTGCCGTCTATGATTACTTAGACGGCGGTCGTAACACAACCATGTCAGAGGCCTACTAGTGGTAGTAGGCGGTTGAAAAACTCTGACACCAGGGTTCATCGGGTCGTTAGACGACTCGGTGTCCCACACGAAAAGAGAAGAGATTATAGTTTTCATTGGAACTACAACGTTAGAACTATATTTCAGTTTGGAAGTTATAGCTGGTACAAATTAGGGCTGAAAAACGCTCTTTTCAATGGAAATACTTATCTCGAGACAGAAACTTAAAAAAAAACAGAAACTTTTAAGAAAACTCAAACTGTTTGAAACTATCGCGGTCACTCAAAATGATTCAAAACAATAAAACAGGGTTCTTACCGTGATACCTATTTTTGTTGAATTGTCCGATAATTCGACCCAGTCTCCAGTTTTAGTGTTTTGAGTACCTAACCTTTCCTCAGTTTTACATGACCTATTCCACGATAGGACTATTCTAAGGGACTCGAGGGTGTGTATTGCAATTTTAGGCGACGGGCTGACAACCTGTCACTATAGTGATACACAGTTATCTGATTGACCCTCAAACTTTTGTCAGACGTGGTGTTAATATCCGTTGAACGGCCGTTAACGCTCTGCCTACCCCGTAAGGGATATAGGCGTGATTTATGTATGTATGTATGTATGTATTCCACGATACCCACCCGATTCAATATTGTAGACGAGATTTTTTCTATGGGCCAAAAATCTTTTATGTAATTTTAGGCTGATATTTCCTAATTCACGTCAATACAATCAATCCTCATACCAAATACAATTTTGCTAGTGCATGCAAACCTTAAGATGGACAGAGAGACAGATTTGACGAAATGATAAGAGTTTGTAGTAGACTACGAAACCCTAAAAGCATTGAGAACTGAAAAAAATATGATACCGCACAAACACACACAATCAAAGTATTTCTATCGTTTCCCAAATCCAAAACATTGTTACTATTACAAGTGCTATCGGATTTAAGTTGTCTTTATTTTGTACGCTGCCACTAATTTTCCCGTGATAATAGTTGATTTTCTGCGATAAAATGTGGCCTATGTGATACTATGGACCAATTAATACTATATACATTTCCAACCTACTTATAAGACTGCAATTTTTCCTAAGCATTAAATATTACAAGAAAATCTCATTTCCGATGGGATTTACTCTTCCATGCAATTTAATTAAAAGCGCCGCTTTGCCTAGCCACGCTTAACCAGGTTGTATTAAAACCGGTCCAGGAATACCGGTTAAACTCCGGTTATAACTATTTCCGAACTGGCCGAAAGGTCAAAGGTCACCGCCCCGATCGCTCAATCGATTTCCGGGTATGTGGAAACGCATCGCATCAAATTTTAGTATTTGCAGCAGGTATAGGATAATATTTAACTGTGACCTATATCGAAATCAGTTTTCGCAATAGATATAGGGTAATATTTAACTTTTAACTCAATACTGGCTGGTAATAGGGAACAACTTCTCCTAAGGAACATATGTTAAAACATGACAAAATTATTTTGAATTTCTATAGAATTAAAGCAAGCTATGTACTTACCCAAACCTAGTTATTGAAAGTCTTTAGATTATTTCCTATTATGTTTAAACTTCTTCTTCTTCTTCTAGTGTGTCGATAGCAAATATTATTAAAACTACTGATGTAAATCTGTAAAGTCTCAAATTATAAATTTTAATTTTATTAAGTTAAAGCTATGTTCCTAGCCCTAGCTATAAACTATTAATTTAAACTATGGATGTAAAAGTCGAAAAAAAAAAATTTCTTTTTTTTTATTTATTTTAAAGTAAGTCGAATCATTTGGCTAAAAATGTTGTAAGGGAGGTTTAAGTTTCTTTTTTCGTATTTCGGTCTATGTTCCTAGGGATAGTTGTTCTTTATCACCAATTCACCAGCCCGTCTTGAGATTTTGCTATCGGTCACTAGTAAAATTTTACCCAGTATAAGTAGGTAAATGGTTTAAAGTTTGTAGCCTAAGATTTTACTTTTGATACTTTGCCTTGCTGGGATGAATGTATTTTTGTATTAAATAAATTGAATGACTAGTTTTTACTTAGGTATACTTTTAAGGCATGATTATCGCCTGGCCTTTGCTTAACATAATTAACGGAACGTGACAGCGCTATTTTAAGTTGGCTATCTTAGACAGTAATGTTAAATCAAGCGTAGTATTATATTATCTGTGATCAAGCCCAACCTACATCTAAAAAAAACCGTGGCGCAAAGTTTATGGTTCCCATCGAATTTACATCAATCTTAAATCCATCAACATCGGTCCAGAACATCGATTCTTATAAATGTATGGATTCCGCGATGGCGTACCATTGCAAACGCGAAACACCATAAATCTTTAGTATGCACGTAAATTGAAAAACATCGGCCAAGTGCGAGTCGGACTCGCGTACGAAGGGTTCGGTAACATTTATAAACACATGTACAAAAACGAAAAAACATGTTTGCTGTATGGGAGCACACTTTTTTGAATGTTGTTTATAGCGATAATGAAAATACATCATCTGTGAAAATGCTAACTCTCTAACTGGTACAGTGTATGAGATACAGCCTGGTGACAGGTAGACAGGCAGAAAGGTATACAGATAGACAGATAGACAACCGAGTCACCGTTTCTCAGTAATAGAGTCCCTTTTTGACCCTTTGAGTACTGATCCCTTAAAACGCCATCTGCAGGAATGATTCCGGCGTTTTACCAATTTTACGTTTGACTTGTTGTTTGTACCTATTAGTTTGTGTATTCTACTGCAAATAATCTCAAACTGCCAAAAAAAATATGCCAATAAAATCATATCTGTTGTATGAAATCGAGGAGAAACGTGCTAAAACTCATTTTTTGTATAGGAGCCCCCTTAAATATGAAATTTATTGTATTTTTCAGTTTTTTTGCGGCAACAGAAATACATCATCTGTGAAAATTTCAACTGGCTAGGTATAACGGTTCAGGAGATACAGCCTCGTAACTGTAGGACGGACAGACGGACAGCCGAGCCTCAGTAATAAGGTTTCCGTTATTACCCTTTGGGCACGGAACCCTAAAAAAGTCAGACTAGGTCCTCGTGGTATGATGTTGTCATACATATTGTAACTATTGTATCAGCACTTGCAGTCTAGACAGGATTTTAATTTACCGCAAGACAGTTTTTATAAATGTTAAATGGCTAATCGGTTTATTTCACAGACGCTAGTTATAGCGGCCAGCGATTTCTCCCGTTGCTAACAGTTGCACCGCGGTATTAGGATATTCTCCCGCGGTAAAAAGTAACCTAAGTATTGTTGCTTTCTAACGGTAAATTAAGTTGTTGAGCCTATTCGTAACTTAAAGATGGCGGGGCTCCAATTTTTTTAGAGGTGTTTAATTTCCAGCCTGTCGCGCAAAATTGTAATACGGAAACCCTCGCCTCTTACGTCCGTAAGTCCCCACATACGACACCCGTGGGAAAAAAATGGGATAATGCTTTCTAGCCGGTATCACAAGGCCCATTGTTTTATATAATCTTCCAAATTAAAGGTAGATTTCTAAACCAAGTTTGTTTTGTATTCTAAACTAAAATCTTCAATTTCCATTTTAGCGGAAAATTAGAATATCTATTAGAACACGGTCCAAAGCAGCCATTGATTTTAGATTACAAGCCCTGCTGCCCGCAGTAATAAGAATAGAATGAAGCAGTAGTTCCCAAACTGTGTGGCTCGGACTGCCTCTAAGGCTCGATACAGGTAGAGCGACCGCGCAACCTCGACTCAGCCGCTTTTCGCCAGTTTCTATAAAACTGTATGCAACGATTCATGTGCGGCGACGCGCGCGCGCTGCCGACTGTCGACTCGGTCGCCGCGCCTCGCCGCCATTGCAAGTTTCTATGCACTCAGTAGCAACGGTTCATGTGGAGCGGACGCGTCGCTGCGTGGAATAGTGTGACAATATGTTCGATACCGAACTCTTCATTAGTTTAATCGAAGAGAGAATGAATGAAAGTATAGTACCTACATCTGTACATACATACCTACATAAGTATTAATTTACTTGTAATTTATTTGTTTGTAGTGGAATTTTATTTTAGATTAACGAAATCCTTTTATTATAATATACCTACCTAATTAACTTAGAAAATTACAACAAAATGTTTAAAATGGTATCAAAATCGGTCGTAATTTGTATAAACAATAAAAACAAACAAATTATCAATAGCAAAATACATGTATTTTATTTATCTAACATCTCATATGTAGTCCCACATTTGTCCTGAACTTGTCCCGAAACTGTGGAGAACGCGCGTGCGGCGGACGGCGGCGCGGGCGCTCCACATAAATCGTTCTGCGGCCCGGTCGCGGCCGCCAAAATTTGCTGCCGGGTCGCTGCTGCGCGGCCGCTTCACCTGTATAGACCCTTAAGCCTTTTTCAAGGGCTACAGTACAGCCTAATCGGCTAGACACATGAGGTCTCGTTAGATTCGTCTCAGCGCGAGTGACACTGGCTAAATTTAAATTTCATAAATTCAAAATAGTGGAAAAATATTACTTTGACATTTCTTTTTTAAGAGCTGCAGTCTGCCATTCTATTGCCGCAATACTATAACAATTATTAATATTATTAAATTACTTACCTATGACCAAACGGTCAAAACCATTTGCAAAACGCAGAACTTCGCGCTTGCTAGGTTATGTTTTTGCTTGTACCATTTTAGGGCATTGCCTAGTAATTTGTACTCATCATCATTATTTGTGGCGATGCTACAAGATTTGTTCATAATTATTATTCCGTGGAGATTAATTCTTCAGTGGTGGTGTCGCAAAAAAGTTATGTATAATTGAAATTGAAATTCTTTATTCAATGTAGGATAGTATTATCACTTATATACGTCATGAACCGTCATTGTAAAATAAATAAATTTGTATCACACAATTTTCTTTTTTTTATAACTATTTTGTAATGTCCTAATAGAAAACCGGTGCGGCTCGACTGTAGGTACCTAACTAAGTATGTCGTGGTATCTACAGTTGGGAAACCGCTGGAATATAGCTTTTTTTCCCGAGTTCCCTGATTAGGTAGATCTATTTCCAGGCTGCTCTCGAAGGGATTATTTTTCTCATCTTGAAGGATTAAACACATCTGACTGAAAAATTAAATTTTTGAATCAGATGTTCTTTACAAATCTGCTTGTTTCATTACCGTGTGATGCCGACTTAAAATAGCATCACCCTGTTTCTTTCCCTCGGGTGTCGTAAGATAAAAGATAAAGATAATTTATTTATTAAAATATGCGTAAAATTCAAATACAGATGTCAGTGTTGTAAGGTAATCGAATGTTTCATGTGTATTACAATTTTAGCTGACATGCTGACAACCTGTCCCTATACATGATTTTCCAGAAACAGGCCTCAACTATTTATCAAACATGGCGAAAATGACCGTATTTTTACGACCGTTAACGCTCTACCTACCCCGCAAGGTAATAAAGGTGTGATATGTGTATGTATGTATATTTTTTTCAGAACGTTCATTCTGCTGACGATCTTCTCGCAATGCATGACCAACGTGAGCGTGCCAACCCTAGCCTTCCGCCGCGGTCAGGGCTGCGTTGTCTCCTGGTTTCCGCTCTTCAAACTATTTCCGGTAAGTATGAAGAAAATTCTGCCGCAACATTTAATCATCAATTCATCATCAACTGCCGTGAATAGACGTCCACTAACTACGATTTTCGTCCGAGTACATCCGACTGCTGCCTGCAGATCGTCGATGCGCGGTTTTAAATTAGCTAGTTTCGTTTGTTTTGTTCAGTTTTTACGCTTAACTGGTAAAAGAGTACCTGCGAAAATTATATTGAGTTGGGGCACCTTCCTACTGCTCTACCAACTGAGCTACCGGTGCCTCGACCGACGCTTCCAAATCTTAAACCTATTGGTCCTCGTTTCGAAGCGACAGCCAGTATAAGTAATTGTTACCTGCGAATACTATGTTAGACCACAATTAGAGTAGGAATTCGAACCATGCGGTGAAACATTTGCTTTTTTAAATGTACTAACACATTTAAAAGTTGAGTTCGTAGTCTCCACAATAATGGGGCTAATGTTAGCTGACCTTTGCATTAGGCTATCTTTACACTTGACCAGTCAGGTCAGCAATGAATGCAAAACTGGCGAAACTTGAGCCAAAGGTAGCGCTGAACTTGCATAAGTAACGGAACGGTTCACTCGAAAGAGATAACTTTTTGCCTTTACTGAACCTTGCTAGGGATATTTTCAAGTAGATTTCCGCCCAGCGGTTTCACCCGCTACCACTCATTTTCTCTTGGTTAATGGTTGTTTTCCTGCGGTTAAAAGTGACCTATGTGTTATTCCAGGTTATACTCTACCTGTGTTCCAAATTTCATCCAAATCGGTCAAGCCGTTTAAGCGTGAAGAGGTAACAAACATACATACACAAACTCTCAGATTTATAATATTAGTCAAATTGGAGCTAGATAAAACATTACCTACATAAAAAGTTTATATAATGTTAGTTACAAGTATACAATACGTACTTAACTTTTTTAACTATCAGAATTGAACCGGCAGGATTTGACCCTACTATCTGTACTACCGACGCCTCTACTTTACCGAGTGGGCTAGTGCGGCTCACCTGCCTTTGATGCAATTTTGCAAGTTCTCAAAAAAAAAAGCTACCAAACATGTAGTAAATTTTGGATAAAACTTACTTAGCTTATTCAAAGGGCCATTGTCCCGACAAAATCTTCAATCTCTTAAGTCTACTAGTCTCGAATGGAAGTACAAGCGACATGCAGTACAAGTTATTTTAAGTAATATTAATTTCTTTCGTTTCCTTTCTGTGAAATGATCCTGCTAATCCGTACTAATATTATAAATCTGAGAGTTTCTGTGTGTCTGAGAGTTTGTTACCTCTTCACGCTCAAATGGCTTGACCGATTTGGATGAAATTTGGTACCCAAGTAGAGTATATATTTATTATGAGTATAAATGTTTATTGTGCACCCATCCTGTACCCTAAGATTGCCTGGGAGAAATCGCTACCTAAGCGATAAGGCCGCCTTGTGTACACTTTTTTTAATTTATATCTTGTTTTTACTGTATTTCCTGTGTACAATAAAGTATTTTTGAATTGAATTGAATATAAGCTGGAACAACACAAAGGCTACTTTTTACCGCGGGAAAACAGCTATTACCACGGGAAAATAAGTGGCAGCGGGTGTAAATCTAGTTATTCATATTCTTCTTTTTTACCTTGCACATCCTCTCGTTTACAATGTCCAGGTACTGCTGACGATCATGATAATGTGGGCGATATGTGGGATCCTGACTGCCACTGGTGTGTTCCCTGATGGTCATCCAGCCAGGACTGACCTAAAGATCAATATCATCGAAGACGCACCCTGGTTCCGCGTGCCGTATCCAGGTATGCTATTTGTTCATGGCTTATTCTTCCTTCCTGTGGGAGTCGTAAGAGGCGACAAAGGGACTCGAGGGTGTGTATTGGAATTTTAGTCGATGGGCTGACAACCTGTCACTATGGCGATACACAATTCTCCGAATGACCCTTACATTTGTCAGACGTGGCGGAAATGTCCTATATTTTGCGGCCGTTTATGCTCTGCCTAACCTGCAAGGGATTATAGGCGTGATATGTGTATGTAAGTATATTATTCTTCCTCTTGTCGGGTCAATGGCAAAATGTGGATCTTCAGAGTAAACCAGCGCAAAAAGTGGTCACATCGAGAGCTCGTTGGTTGGCGCTGAAAAGGTTATCCTGGGTATAGGTGAACGGAGAGGTGGGGCACGATAATACATACATACATAAATCACGCATATATCCCTTACGGGGTAGGCAGAGCGTCAACGGCCGTAAAAAGGTATTAACACCACGTCTGACAAAAGTTTGAGGGTCAATCAGATAGCTGTGTATAACTATAGTGACAGGTTGTAAGCCTAAAATTGCAATACACACCCTCGAGTCCCTTAGTCGCCTCTTACGACACCCATGAGTAAGAAATGGGGTGATGCTATTCTAGGCCGGCATCACACGGCATAATAAACGATAATAAATGCGACATAGATGGTATACCGTCGCACTCACACATGGCTAATGAATACCCTTATTTCCCGTCCCTTTGTTTCACTATCGAGACCTGCTGACAAGTAGATACTTAGTAAACTTAAATACGGACATGATTCAAGTTTCTTCATTCGCCTGCCCGTAGCCAAGCACCGAAGCGTCGACTAATCAAAAGTCAGATGCACACGTAGTTTCCATAGTTAATCTATTCTTGAGCCGCGTTTCATTCAGTATGCCAACGCCTGCAGTCGCTCAGGCGAGAGTTCGCCCTAGTTACAGGCAGTTACAGCTGTGTATCAAACTTGCAGGCGCTCGACGTAGGCTTGTATTTTATACAGGCTGTACCTTTCTCAGTGGTTCCAAGTAAAAAGAAAAAAAAGCGGACATGTGCGAGTCGTACTCGCGCACGAAGGGTTCCGTACCATTATTTACTTGCAAAGTAAACACGTGTTTTCTATGGCAGCCACCATATTTTTTCATTTTTTTAGTATTTGTTGTTATGGCGGCAACAGAAATACATCATCTGTGAAAATTTCAATTGTCTAGGTATAACGGTTCAGGAAATACAGCCTCGTAATTGTAGGACGGACGGACAGACAGACGGACAGCCGAGCCTCAGGAATAGATAGGGTTTCCGTTATTACCCTTTGGATACGGAACCCTAAAAAACAAGATTCTTGACAAACTACTTAGCAAAATATCGTTCAACTAGCGGCCCGCCCAGCGGTTTTCCCGGCATGAATTTAAAAAAAAAAACTCTTGTATCACCATCTATCCGTGCTATCTACTGACTGTTAAAGCATTTTGTATAGAATGTCAAAATGATCCTCAAAAATATATACAATTTGTTTTGCAATATTAGTATTGGTAAGTAGATTATACCTAGAACCTAGATACTCATTTTCTTATGAACACTTAGAGAGGGACATTCTGTATCAGTGCTACAGTAGAAAACTGAACTTTGATTGCTGCTCAGGTTAACTCTCAAGTTATAAATTTTGGATTTTGTTAGCTGTACAAGAAACAATCTGACGTCATTAATTGGCCAAATATACTTCTAAATATATACGACATGTATCACGAGCAAAGCGAGCCTATCGTTGAGCGCAGCAATTGCAGGGGCTTAACTAGCTGCTGGCTTAAACTAAAGATTACGAGCAAATGTGTGGCGTAGCGAGGCAAAAGCAATGATTTTAATTTTCCCATTACATTTCTGGCTTTTATTATTTTTTCTTTTTATCATTAAGGTGCTTGTTTAAGTTTTGTAGTACTTACTATACAGTTCCTTTTCATTTTTTCTATGTTTATTTAACGTAAGCATAACGTTATTTCGCTCGAAGCGTTGTTTTTTCCAAATGAAATGTAATCTTATAGAAGAGCGGCATCGCCTGTTACAGGCAGTTTTTGTCTGCTTAAAAAGCGATTCCTAACCTAAGATAAGTTTTGTAAAATATTGGTACAAAATAAATTATTTTTATTATTTTGGTACGTTTCCGAATCTCAGGCTCACAGGGACCCGGTCCTTATAGGCATGAGTGGGGCCAAAGCCAACAGCACAGAGGCCTTTTAGCACTAATTATTATTATTAATTCAATTTTGTGGTGTCAGGTCAATGGGGCGTCCCGACGGTTAGCGTCGCAGGCGTGTTGGGCATGCTGGCAGGCGTGTTGGCCTGCACGGTCGAGTCTATAAGCTACTACCCTACCACAGCCAGGATGTGTGGTAAGTAATATGTTCATGTAATATTCTATATTTCTAGTAATATGCAGTTAAAATTTGTCTGTAAATCTTCCAAATACAAATAAATAAAATACCTAAGTAGAGATGCACCGATAATCATCATAATATTGAATGGCATTGCGCTGCGCCGGATCCTATATAGAGTGAAATTTTACTAAAGTACCGCCGTTCCAATAAGTTATATTTGACAGCGGTCAGATTCGTGATGATACTATGGCAATAAGTTAATTTTCCTTTGTTGACATCTCTTTTAGTGTGGAGATGATCTTTGTCAAATACGACTTATTGGAACGGCGGTACTTTAGTGACTGATAGCGAAATCTCAAGACGGGCAACAATTTTTCCCAAGGAACATGACTATAATATGATAAAAATATTTTGAGCTTCCACAGTAACCTAAATCAGCTGATCGGCAATTTCGTATGAAAGGTTTTTTTTCATATTTTGACCTACCCTTCTTGGGGAAAGATGTTCCTTATCACCAACTCAGATCGGGCTGGAAGACAAAGGTTTAAATTTGAAAAAAATATATGGAATCTAAAATCTAAAATAGCAACAATATAACAACATTACAGAACTCTTTATTGCATATTAAAGAAATAATACAACAAAAGATAAACACAGATATAAAAAACACTACAACAAGGCACGGTAATGCTAGGTAGCATACCTTCAAGTTTCAAGTTTTTATTTGCATTACCACATGGTTACACCTTCCTTCCACCTTGATACTAATGGACAGTGCGCACCGCCTGCGTATACGTGTACACGCATGTGATCACGCGCGTAACGTGACGTTTTTTTATGTATGGGGCTGTATGACATATGGCACACTGCTTGCGTGCACTACGCTCCGCCCTTAAAACCGGCGCGCGTCAAATGCCACTATAGTACCGCCGCCGAGAGAAGTCGTATTTGACAGCTGTCAGATTCGTGATAATACTATGGCAGAGGGTCCATTTTCCTTTGTTGACATCTATTTTAGTATGGAGATGACAGCTGTCAAAACCGACTTCTCTCGGCGGCGGTACTATAGTATGCGTTAACCTTAATTAAACTTTAAAGTTTGTTCGTCGCTTATTTTCAGCGGCGCCACCGCCACCGCTACACGCGATTAACCGAGGTTTAGGGACTGAGGGTCTCGGTACCATGCTGGCTGGCCTGTGGGGGTCCGGCAATGGAACCAATACTTTCGGAGAAAATGTCGGCGCTATCGGTGTAACAAAGGTAAACCATCCACAGTAGTCCTACCACAATAACGTTAGATATGCGTTGAACGCGTGTTTTTTTTTTTTTTTTTTTTTTTTATTAATGATGGGTTTGCTCTTGACTCTAGTCTAGGTCATAGGACAGAGACAGAGTCTAAGATGGAGCGAGCTCACCCAGAAGAAGCCTGTTAAGGCACTGGCACTCCCACACACTGACGGACGGTTTAAAAGAAAATTACATGTAATGAAGTGAAATACCCAACAACGTAGGAAGTGCCGAAAAGTCTGGCTGCCATCAAAAGGCATTGAAATAATGAAAATGTGAACCAAAACATGGCGGAAAGTGGATACAAACGTTTATTAGATGGTCTCAACTCTATGATGTTGGTTTACGCGACCTACTTGTTTTTGATTTGGTAGAGTTGTTATAGAGATAAGTTGATCTCTTAAATGGGTAGGTTGGTGTTTTGCTAATCACACTGTATAAAAGACCGAGGATGACCCGCAATACCTATTATAATTCATTCATATAGCATTTTAATGCCTCGTCAAGTCGTCAACCCCGGTTCATTGCGAGCTGAGGTAGCCTAGATGGAAGAGGCGTCGCCACTAGTAATGGCGAAAGTCGCAGGTTCAAATCCTGACTGCGCTTTTGCTAGTAAAAAAAAAGTTGATTCACTATGAAAAGAAACATAAAGAATAGTAGGTACACTAGGCGTTTAATTAAGAACTCCGTTCTCATAGGTGGGTTCCCGCCGCGTGGTGCAATGGGCAGCTGGGCTGATGGTTCTCCAGGGTGTTGTGGGGAAACTTGGGGCTGTCTTCATCATCATCCCGCAGCCAATCGTCGGAGGACTGTTCTGTGTCATGTTTGGAATGATCTCCGCCTTTGGTGAGTTAAGACTGCCTCCATACACTGCAAGCCTTAAGCGTGACTCTTGCGCAGTTTTCTCAAACAAAACACAAAAACCGTGGCCACGCCGCAATGTTTATCTATGTTTCAGTTTTGTTTGAAAAAAAGCCGCAAGAGTCACGCTATTATGAGGTAACTGGGCTGAAAATGAGCCATACCAAAAAAATCCGTATCAAAAAATATTGTCCTAAGTAGTTTTTTCAAAAATTTCTTCTTCCATGTGATGCCGGCTTAGAATAGCATCACCCCATTTCGAACACGTGGGAGTCGTATGAGCCGACTAAGGGACTCGAGGGTGTGTATTGCAATTTTAGGCGATGGGCTGACAACCTGTCCCTATGACGATACACAATTTTCCGAATGATCCTCTAATATTTGTCAGACGTGGCGTAAATGTCCGTTTTTTGCGGCCGTTTACGCTCTGCCTACCGCACAAGGGTTAATAATCGTGATATGTATGTATGTCTTCTTCCAAAATGCCAGATTTAAGTAAAATCTCCTCCATAATTTTTGTCTCAAAATAGCCTAGTCCAAGAAATTATATTTAAAAACAGCCACCGGAGCCACGTAGGCAGATTAAAAACACTGACACTAGGATCGTTTATCGACTAATAGACATGTGGTTACAATGGAGCTGGGCTGATGTATGTCATAATACACACGCCTTCCCCAGGTCTATCAGCCCTCCAGTACGTGGACCTGAACAGCGCCAGGAACCTGTACATCATAGGATTCAGCTTATTCTTCCCGCTGGTCCTGACTCGGTGGATGGCGGCTCACAGCGGCGTCATACAGACAGGCGTGGAAGCTTTGGATGCTGTTCTGCAGGTAAATTAAAATAAAAGATAAATAATAAAATAAAATATCTTTATTTCAGACTTTTACATCCATAGTTTGAATTCAAATTAAGTTCATAGCTAGGGTTAGGAAAACATAGCTGCAACCAATATAAGTAACATTCATAATTTGAGACTTTGCAGATTTACATCAGTAGTATAAAAATAATAAGACATCTAAAAGCTTTTAATAATTAGGTTTAGGTACATAGCTTGCTTTCATTTAAATTTATATTACATGCATGACCAGAGTTTATTTAAATTTGTTGATAAAAGAGAAACAGAAATGCCCTAGAAATTACACTTATATTATGGGTTTGTAATGTGCATGTTTTGGTGCACCTTCGACCAGTGCGCTAAAAATGGGCTGTCAAATCTACCAGCTACAATGCATAGAATGCTGTTGGCACTGCCTCGAGATCTCTGCAGTGCTGCCGCGCATCGTTTTGATCCTCCTACCAGTCTGACCGACGACGTGTGTTAGTACTGTGGTTTATTTTGCACTTACAGTGCTATGGCGGGTGACATGAGTAGTTCCAGTTGGCAGAATAGAGGGTTGCAGGTGGCATCGAGAAAAGAATAGTTGCCCTGCCTGGTCTGGTGTTGTGGCCAGGGGACTGATTGGTACTCCTGGATACGATTGAAATTTGTATCACTTCGATACCGCGTTTGAGGCTTCATTGTTCTGTCGTCCTGCTCGCATGTGGACCACTTGAGTGAGCTGCTTGTAGCAGCTCCCAGAAGTCGCTACAGTGCTATATTGAACCTGGGAACTATAACTTGTACTAGATGTCACTTCGAGACGAGTGTCAAAGAGATTGTCAAGAGAATATGTTCCTTTGAGGCGCTGGTAGCTCTAGTGGACGGTACGCCACGGTTCTGGGTTAGTCCCGGATGAAGTGGGTTAAGTCTAGGTGCATTTACTTACTGCTTTAAAATTTTCCTTAAGTTTGGCATCATCATCATCATTGGCCTCACACGTCTGTGACAGATGATTTAATCAGTGTCTGAGGCAAGACTTTTCATGGCTGTATAAGCCGATACGGGAGCGGCATAGTTTTCCGCACGCTCTACAAGTGAAGGTGGAATTTGAGACTGGCACATGTATGTGATGACGTTTTTCCCTTTTGTTAGCGATACCAGAAAACCAGGCATTATCGTGTGTTTTACGCCCATCAAACACACGCTTACGCCATTCGTCCCTATCCTCAGCAAGCTTCTCCCAGCTTTGATGGTCAATGTTAAACGCAGCCATGTCCCGCTTGGCGCAATCTTTGAAACGCAGCATATGCACCAACAATTTGTAGGGGTTTTTAACATCTGCCAATATTATTATTTTTCAAACAATGCTGATTAGATGTTATCAGTATTTAAATAAAATTATCTACATTTGTGCTCCAGGTGCTGCTTTCCACGTCCATCCTGGTGGGAGGTCTGATCGGGTGCTTCCTAGACAATCTTATTCCTGGTAAGTTTACTGTTATATCTTTAAAAGTTCCCGATGTATTCGGTACTCTTAGTATTAAAAATGATACCACGGTTCATCAATTTTAAGGTTGTACTATGGTTTATTTTGCGACAGCCGAGAATTAAACTCGGGACCTGTGGAGTCAGTGACAGAGCGGTGGGACGGTACTTTACAGGTCCTAGGTTCAATCCCTAGCCGTCGCTAACAAATATAGCACTGTGAGTGCAAAATAAACCACAGTTATTTAAAACAAGCAAAGCTTCATCGTATGGTTTGAATTAATTCTGTAATGAGGACTTACCATAGTATTAGTTTGGATAACTTACACTATATGTCACTTGTACGTCGCTTCATGACAGTATTCAGAGGTTGAAAATTTGAAATATTCGGTCAGGGCGCCGGTAGCTCAGTGGCAGAGCGGTGGGACGGTACTCCTTATGTCCCAGGTTCAATCCCCGGCCATCGCTAACAATTTTTCAATTTCTTATTTCCATTTATGATGAATTGTAGTTCTATGAAAGAATTTGATGGAAATGACCTCCCCCCTCTTACCCCATAGATCTAGGGAATGTATCGAATTATCTCAGCCTGTATTATGTAGTGTTTGTTTGCTTCGGAAGGTACCGACGAGGAGCGTGGGCTGGCTGCATGGGCCAAAGAGATGTCTCTGGAGGCAGCCGGGGCTTCTGAGCATGGTGACACTTATGACTTCCCGGTCGGAATGAGCTACATTCGAAGGTATTTCATACTTATATTTTAAGCTGAAGAATCAACATTACTAAAAAAAAGAATTGAAATTAATCGATTTATTTTTGGCAAAGGACAGTTAAGGCAACTGGATTTTTTAAAAGTTTGGACTAGTGAACGATACCAAAAACTCAGATCGGGTCACGGGCTGATGAAAAGAAACAACTTTCTCAAAGGTCGAAATACAAAGCTGTACAAAGTGCAGCTTATATGGGAGGTCCAATACTTTTTCTTCATATTTCAACCTATGTTCCTTGGAGAAAGTTGTTCCTTATCACCAGCCCGTACTTAATTTTCGATATCAGTCGATAGTGAAAATTTACAATTTTATAGCGTGATTATATAACCGAAACTAGAACAAGATTAGTGGCAGCAGCGGCATGACGAGTAGCAGTGCGAGTAACCTGTTTACATGCTCGCGTTGCCCACTTCCCGTACTATTTCCCTGCCTATAGAGGCATTAGCACAACGTGGCACTAACATACTTTTTCTCCCCAGATGGAAATGGACGACATATCTGCCGTTCATGCCGACGTATGAATCCGGCAAGTTCACTGCGCTCTTCAAACGCAAAAAGGAAAGCTGATTCTGATACTTATAACAAAAGAAAGTTGCGTCGCATAATTCGATACCAGAATTGGGGCTCGTAACGATATAAAGGGCGGGGCACACCGGCTCCGTATCCGTTCCGTATCCAGCTCTCGTCCGTAGTCACGCACGAACTTATGAAGTTGTAATGTATGGGACTGTATGAGATACGGCACACCGTTTGCGTGCAGCACGGAACGGATACGCAACGCAAGCGGTGTGCCGTATCTCATACAGTCCCATACATTACAACTTCATAAGTTCGTGCGTGACTACGGACGAGAGCTGGATACGGAGCCGGTGTGCCCCGCTCTTTAATCACGTAGTGTTGTAGTAGTCTAGTACTTATGGATAGTCGAATATCTCTTCTTGAACTACGATTTTAAAGTATCGAACGGCAACAATACTACGACATTTAAAGCTACGCTGTGGCCACCTTGACTATATACGTAGATAATTTGTGAAATGTACATAAAGTAGTTTTATGATAGTAAGATGTACATAAAATAAACTTAATAAATTGCACAAATATGTTTGATTTTTCCTTTCCTTTTCCTAGTAGTAAAGTACTACAAAACTTTAATAGATGCATTAGCTGTACTAGTGGCCTTAGAGTAAATTTTTACTACTGTACCGGACTGAGGGATTTAATAAACTATGCTACTAAGTACAAAATATCTTTCATAGATAACATAATTCTTGGTCCTCGTTTAGCGGGTCGTTCGTCAATTCGGTGTCCTACACGATATAACTGACCCGATGGCGTAGCGGATAGTACCCCTGCCTGCAACACTGAGGGTCGTGGGTTAGATCCCCAAAAGACACAAATATTCGTTGGTCAATTTTCAGATATTTGCGTTTAGTCTGGATGTTTTCTATGTATAATATAAAGTATTAATATCAGCTATCTAATTCCAATAGTACAAGCTTTGCTTAGTTTCGGGCTAGATGGCGCCGTGTGAATTGTCCGGATATTAATAATGTTCCAATTACTCTGTAGTTCGTCTTGTGAGTCGTATATTAAGTAAATTACCTAATCAATAGTATTTAACTACTTATGATGACTCATTAAAATGTTTCCAAGGAGTCGGAGACACTTGAGAGCACTTGAAAATTATATCAGTAGGTAACTGTCTATCACGTAAATAACAAACTTTACTTCATAAGAGTTAGGTCCTTTTTAACCGACTATTAAAAAGCAGGTAATCAATGAGATATCAAGGTGGGGGGTATTCATATACTCACCACGTTTGACAGACGGATTAGCGAGCGCAGTGTCAGATGTTGCATTTACTGGAAACGCTCCTGCCCATTCCCTGGATTCGTTTATCCCTTAGTCGCTTTTTACTACTCCTGCGGGTAAAATTGAGGTGATGATGTTGTTCTAAGCCGGCATCGCACGGCACTTTGTTTATACTCGTATATTTTACTTTTTTTTATCGCATATTTCTAAAGGGAGGCCTTTGCCCTGCAGTGGGTCACAGACAAGGCTGAAAAAAAAATTAAAAAATATATATATTATTTTTTCATAATTTAAGTTAAAAATGATCTCACTTAGTAGTCTATAGAACTATTTAGTAAAGTAGGTGAACGGCCCATGTGGTGTATATTACCACTTTGTGAATTTGTTTCCAGTCTGGTTAGGACATTGCAAGCGGAACCACTTGATTGCTCGTAAGGTAGATAGTTTCGTGCTACGGAGGGCACGTTAAGTCTATGATTACTTAGACGGCAGTCGTTACACAACCATGCTAGAGGCCTACTGTATTAGAGAGCGGTTGAATAACTCTGACACCAGGGTTCATCGGTTCGTTTGTCGACTCGGAAAGAAGAAGTAAAGTATTTTACAAAATACAGGCTATGTTGCGAATTTCCGCTGTGAAGTCGGTTTTTTTTTTGCTGAATTAATATTTAGCACCAGGACTTGCCTTTTGAAGATACCTAATTAGACTTATTTATCGTACATTACTCATCATCAAACATCACTGATAGCTATCTAACAATGATAGTTAATGATGATTCTATAAAAGGCGACTGATCATTTTGTAAGGTATCACTTTCCATCATGGCTACCGGGAGCATTATTTCCATTGGCGTTCTAGTTGCGGTAAGTTTTATTTATTTCTCTTGCATTCGTTTTACTATTTATTTATTATTTTATGCTTTATTGCACTTCGTACAAAAGGCGGGCCTAATACCACGCGGCATTTTCTACCGGCTAACCAGAGGGTAAACAGGGAGAGAAACAAGCGCGTGCACTAGAAAATGAAAACACAAAAGAAAAAGAACAACAAAATTTGCGCTATTTACTCTTCATCTTGCCGTGTGATGCCGGCTTAGAATAGTATCACCCCCTTTCTTACCCGTGGGAGTCGTAAGAGGCGACTTAGGGACTCGAGGGTGTGTATTGCAATTTTTGGCGATGGGCTGACAACCTGTCACTATGGCAATACGCAATTTTCAGAATGTCCCTCAAATATTTGTCAGACGTGGCGTAAATGTCCGTTTTTGCGGCCATTTACGCTCTGCCTACCCCGCAAGGGATTATAGGCGTGATATATGTATGTATGTTACTCTTCATGCAAACAATACTAAGGGGTTGTCACACCTACCGCATATTACTCCGGTGTTATGCCGGACCTTGATATCAGACGAAAATAAATTGACCATCTTTTTTTTATGTGGGATACCGAGTCGTCTAACGACCCGATGAACCCTGGTGTCAGAGTTTTTCAACCGTATACTACTTACTAGAAACCGCCTTCAAGAAATGAGTAAAAACCATACTTTTGACGGCGGATTAAAAAAGAAAAATGTACCAACCAGGCGTTGAACACCTGGGGGCATCTTTGCGTGGGAGCTTGATTCTTCTTCTTTTCGTGTGTCAACGAGTCGTCGAACGACCCAATTAGCGTCGTTGAAATTTGATTAAGAAACTAAAATAAATTTTGATTAAAAATTTGGAAATAATATTTATGGTGTTCCGTCGCGCCTATTTTAGCGTATTTTGAATGATTACAAAAAAGGAACGCCAGCAAGGTTACGAAAAAGAAAACAGTTACTACACTACTACTAGAACATTCCTTTTTTTCACCTTGCGTGGCTAGTTGAGAAATCTCCAGAGGTGTTACGCCATCTATTGGTGTAAAAAGAGTATTTTTTAAATCTGTTAAAAAATACCCTATTAAAGTTATGAGCAAATTAAATCCTTATTGTATCCTGCCTATTTTTTATAACTTGTAAATTCTTTGTATAACTGTTTTAGGCGCTGTCTTTGACAGCTGCGTCCGAGCAGGTGGGGCGTGCCGAGAAATGTCCCCCAGGGAACCCTCTCTGCCACGTCTGGCAACCCTGCGACTACCAGGGAGAAGTTGAGGTGAGTACCTTATATGCATTTATTACGTTATCTCTAGTACCTATATCAAATCAAATCAAATAGTCTAGGCCAGAAACATAGAAGTTCACAGCGGCAGAACAAAATTTGTATTTTGTATTTGTATTTATTTATTTTAACACGTATAGTAAATTGAAAAATTAAATATAATATAATGTAAAACACGACTGCTTTCTGAGATAAAGTCTAGCCTATGACATTTCGGGATAATGTAAGGATTCTTCCGATACAATTCCTATTCGAACCTGTTCAGTGGTTAACGAGTTACAGTCCTTAAATACATACATACATACATACATGAACTCATAACATAACATAAACATTACACTCCTTCTTGGTTGGGTAGTAGCGCAAAAAAGCACTCGTTCATTTTTTTCGGTGTTTTATATACTTATAGCAGCCCAAAAAGGCCTGCGCTAGGGCTGGCTATTTTTCTTTTCGTTTCATTAATCAGATATTTTTGTTATTGACGAATGTATGTTGAAAAAAAGGGTTCATTAAGGTGATATAAAATGCTATTAGGGCAGAGCCTACTGAAGCATACGATTGATCCACCTTAGCTGGTGATTTGCGTTGTATTACCCATTTTCTACACGGGCGTCAAAGGAATAAATCAAGTTTCCTTTCCATACAAAATCAGCTGATCTGGGAGTCCAGAATTTTGTATGGGAAGGCGATCTTTGTTCTCGGTTATCAACATAGCCTGTGTACTAAAAGTTGATCAGATTCATGGTCTGATCATGTCTGCAAAGTTTCGGTTACACCACCCCTTACCGTGGACTCATTTGCTCGCCAACCCTGGTACACACGTAAACTTATTTGCCCGCGTAGTATGTATGGGGGACGTTCATGTCCAGCACCAGATTGGTGTGGCTGTTGACGATAGTTGGACTTTCACAAGGAATGCGATGCTGTTTCTTAGGGTGAAACATTGGGAGACCCTCGTAGCCTGTCACTCATAAAACCTACCTACTTGAATTCCTCAACAATCTTAATGTAAACCTTGTTACCAGGTATCCTGCCGCGATTGCAGCACACGTGTCATTTGCACACCCCAAGGAGGCTGGGTGTCGCCTTGCTGGATACCAGGACTAAAGAACTGCGTAGGCGGTAGCTGCGTCCGGCAGCCCGGCCCGGATTGTGGGGCTCAGCCCGAGGAAACTACTCCCTTAGAGCTAAGCACTACAGCCGCCGAACAGCCTTCTCAAGTTCCAGAGTTTACTACAGTTTCATAGTCTCACTGTAAACAGAAGATGGAGAAATAAATATTTAAATTTAACTACAAATAACCGCTACTTTCTTTATTTTATTGAATGTTACGATTCTTCGTTGATTACGATTCGAAAGCAAAAGGGTCAATTTTGCCAGATGGAAATGCAGGCCACCCACAAATCATAGTGTTTGGTAACGAATCTTTTATTCACAATATATTAACATACATCCATCAGCCTATTGCAGTCCACTTCTGGACGTAGGCCTCCCCCAGGGTACGCCATATTTACCATATGAAACGGTTTAGACGGTTTAGAGCGTGCACTTGTACTGGTACCTATAGGATTATCCACTTTGCTAATCAATCAGCCTGAACAACACGAGTCCATACCTTGGATAAAATACCTTCGATCAAATGTTTTCAATACTGTCCATATCCATACTTTTAATACGTATATTATCATAAATCCGAGAGTTCATAACATTCCCAACAAATGTGAGTCCGGTTAAGGTTAAAGATGTTTTTTTTTATATATGCATAATGAATAATTATTTTTAATGTTAATAAGATTCTCAGATCCTTTTAGGTGGCCTAAGATTCAGGATGATCTTTTCGCACTATGTTTTCTTCAGATACTTATTTATTAATACATCGATTCACTTCGATTCCAGACCTTGTAACGGAGTAAAAGTGTAATTTGACTATCACTAAATAGTAAAAGTACATGATAATATTAATCCTCGGATCTCCATGGCTCAGATCACGAATCACTTAAACCTCTAACATTAAAATCTACCATTTGGAATCAAGTTTCAGCTCTGCAACTCTGATTCTCACACGCACCGCAAAAATTTCCGATGTTTTGTCGGAATTGCTTTTTGGACAAAAGTAGTTTAGAAAACATGCAAGATTGTACAGGTATAGGTACTTAACAAGGGAAGTGTTTAAAAATATTTGGTATTCAAAAGGAGTTTACGAATAACCGGATATTATGACACACTCTGCCGCATCAAATTGCGGCTGTCAGAGGTTGTCATTTGCATAGTGATTGTCACGAACCGCAATGTTGTCCGCTACGTTTACAATTCACCTAACATATTCAATACAATACAATATAGGGTGAAATACTAGTGACCGATAGCGAAAACTCAAGACGGGCAAGTGATAAGGAACAACTTTCCCCAAGGAACATAGGTCCAAATACGAAAAATAATTGTGTTCCTCCCTAAACTCCTTAATGGGATATAAAAATATTTTTGTCACATTTCAACCTATGTTCCTTGGAGAAAGTTGTTCCTTATCACCAGCCCGTCTTAAGATTTTGCGATTGGTCACTAGCAAAATTTCACCCTATATACTTTACTAGCTTTTACCCGCGACTTCGTCCGCGTTAGATAGTTTTTTTAGGCAGAAGTTCTAAAGTAGGTATGTTTATTCATAGTAAGTGTGACAGTGATATAAGAACAGTTCTTATCTCTACTGTTTTGTTTTAGAACCATCTTCATTGACGAGTCTCTAACGATTAATGCGAGAAGACTGTCGTATATGTCAAGACAAATTATAAAGAACTACCACTATCATAGCACATGGACCTCATATGGGAAAGTCTATATAAGAAAGTCACAAGACTCGCCTGCTACACGTATTGACAGCGAAGAAGACTTAACAAAATTGATTCCCAAATGACTATATGTATTCTTTCAACTACTCTGTATATTTTCCTTTTTAGATTTTATTTTTGCTTATCATATCTTATCTTATTGTAAAAATTACACTACACAATACAATGCACACAACACACTCTCATACCCATACCTTTCAAACAAATATTTTGCAATAAATTACACTACATTAACAAACACACCAAAATGCATACCTAACAAATATATTACATACACCTTAGGAATATACACACCAATATATCCATGTAATCCAAATCATAACTCTACTCACACTTACCCAACTCATGATTTCTGCACCACCCATCATGTATTATTGTTTACCTATTATATCTATTCACATTATGTTTGGCTTCAACTCATTGTTTGTTACATTCAAAATTCGATAATATAAACGATATTAATAAAGAACTAGACAATTTCGCCATTGCCCAATCGTTCTCTTGTGATATAGACGACTGTTCTAACCTAATCAAAAATCCGAATTCGAGCCTAAAGATAATACACCAAAACATACGGAGCATAAATTGCAACTATCCTAACTTTGAAACATTTCTTGTGAGATCTAAAATAAACTGGGACCTCATTGTATTTACAGAATGTAGACTACCACAAACACACTATTTCCCTGTCATAGAAGGGTACGACTATGTAGCAACACAAAACAATTTAACGCAGAATGAGGGTGTTACAGTCTATTTTAAAAATTGCCTCCGAGTAACCATATCTGAACCATATTTAAGGGAAGCTAATTGCTTAGCTGTTGAGGTTAATAATGATACTATTGTTTTAGCTGTCTATAGACCTGATGGATACAAAAATATTGACATTTTTCTCCAGTCTCTAAACGATTTACTTACAAGATTGAACAAATACACGAATATCATTCTTATTGGAGATATAAATATTAACATTATCTTCCCTAATAAGCATGAAAGTAATTCCCTGGCCTATCTCGACTTACTGGCCTCGCATAGTCTATTACCAGCACACACAATACCTACACATACATTAACATGTCTTGACCACATCATGCTCAAAACAAAATATCCAGCCTACTGTTACGTAGCAGGATCTGTCACGGATCATGATAGCACTATGCTTATCCTGGAAAACAATAGCTATACTGCTTCTAAATATCATGCGCTTAAAAAGGTAGACTATGCAGGGCTAGATATTGATATGAATTTAATAAATTTAGAGCCTATTTACGCCTCGGCAGATGCAAATGTAGCGACCTCTTTGTTAATCAATGAGCTTAATTCTAAAATTACTGCAAACACCTCCACTGTGTCTGTCGCCAATCGCAAGAGAACAAAGAAACCCTGGATTACAACAGGACTATTGCGTTGCATGAGAAATAGAGACAAATTACATCAAAAATTCAAGAAAAATCCAAATAACGAAACAATTAAGGTTACATATAAGAGGTATAGGAACTTTTGTAACTGGTTACTAAAAAAACTTAAAAGAGAATATGAAAGAGAACTACTGAAAACAGCAGCATATATAAATAATAAAAAACTTTGGGACACAATAAAAACCGTTACTCAAATGACGAGCAAAACTTGCACTGCTAGTAATTTATTATCACCCACTAACCCCACTAACTCTGTTAACGTCGTAAACAAATTCATTGCTGAAATCGGTAAGAACCTTGCAGATAAAATATGCCCAGATACTCATAATCCTACAACTACAGTTAATACTAATTCTAATTCTTTTTACCTAGAACCAACTAATGAACATGAAGTTCGAAACCACATATTAAACCTAAAGAAGGTTAATACAGTTGGACAGGATAATATCTCAGGAGCGTTTCTAAAACGATACTGTGATATTCTAGCCCCACCACTAGCCTACATAATTAATTTAGGCTTTTCGTCTGGGACCTTCCCAAACCCGCTCAAACTTGCGGAAATTATTCCTATTTTCAAATCTGGTGACAGGGACAGTGTCAACAATTATAGACCCATTTCGATTTTGCCAACTATGTCTAAGATAATGGAAAGAATCTTGAACAAAAGACTGGTCAATTATCTTGAATCTAAGAACATCTTATCAGGTTCCCAGTTTGGCTTTAGGGCTGGCGTATCTACAAATGATGCGGTTCAAGAGTTGACCAGTCACATTGTCACTAAGCTAAATGAAGGATCCAAAGTTGTAGCAATATTTTTAGACCTAGCAAAGGCATTTGACACAGTCTCTGTCCCGCTTTTACTAAATAAGCTTGAGCGGATGGGCATTAGGGATGTTCAGCTGCAGCTATTCCAGGACTATCTTTCTAACAGACAGCAAAGAGTTAGGATTGGTGACCTGTTGAGCGATGATTTACCTATCACTTATGGAGTACCGCAAGGGAGTGTGCTTGGGCCTACTCTCTTCCTGGCATATATCAATGATCTTTGTGATCTCAAATTAAATAACTGCAAAATCGTAACCTTCGCAGATGATACTGCACTCGTCTTCCATGGTGATACTTGGCAGGAAGCATTCAGTGCGGCTCAGTTAGGGTTTGGTGTAGTTTCGTCCTGGTTACGAAATAATATTCTAACGCTCAATATTGATAAAACAAAGTTCATGACCTTTTCTATCAAAACCGTTCCACGCCATGTGATAGATAATTATAATATTAAAGCCCACACCTGCAACAATACAGCATCTTGTTCATGTCCCAGCCTATCCATTACCAAAGAAATTAAATACTTGGGGGTAATGCTGGATGATGTTCTTACCTTCAAACAGCATATTAATCTCCTCTCATCTAGGACCCGCAAACTCATATTCATCTTCAAAAATCTTCGTCCTGTTGCAGACAAATCAGTGGTCAAAATGGTATATTTGTCGCTTTGTCAATCAATCTTATCTTATTGTATTTCTGTCTGGGGAGGTGCTGCCAAAACCAACCTGATACGATTAGAGAGAGCTCAAAGAGCAGTATTAAAAGTCAGATTAAATCTACCGTTTTATTTTCCTACAACAGACCTTTATTCTCTTAGTGATGTTCTGACGGTTAGGCAGCTTTTTGTTCTAAGCGCTATTCTTAGGACCCATTGTAAAGTTACTTATGATCCTGCATCTTTTGAGAATAAGCGCTTGAAGCACAAAGTTTGTCCTACAGAAGCTCACTGGCAAACCGCTTTTTCTCATCGATTCATTGGGTTTCTAGGCCCTTACCTATATAATAAAATAAATGAGTCAATCACTATATATCACCTCACCAGACAGTTATGCAAAAGACAACTTACAAACTATTTGAAGACCTTAGATTACGACAAAACTGAAAATTTACTGCATGTGCTTTCATAATCATAATTTGTATTAAATTAATTTATTTAAAATTTAGATATCTATTTATTTATATAGATTTCGTCTCGTCACACAAATGCATGCACAGCTCACACATACGCGTCAACACACACACACACACACACACACACACACACACACACACACACACGCACACACACTACACACTACACACACATTACCTACATAGTTAGTAAAACTTTGTATGCGCTGACTGCTACAGTGACTCCATCAGGTTCGGAGTGCGGAGAGGCTGGTGATCTGTAATACAGGTCTCCTAGTATGGACACCAGTCTCTCACATAGATAAAAGATTGATCCATATGATAATAGTCACACTCTAGTTGTAAGTTTTATTATCTATGTGAAAGAAAATAAAAACTTTTTGTATTTTGTATTTTGTATGCCTGTATCTCTAATAGTTTAGCTGGGCTCCTGATTGTACACCTGGTGGTCTACATAAGGTACTCCAGATCCTCAATGTCCTTGTAAAAAGAAGCGGCTCATCATACTGAACATTTTTTGTGTTAGATACATGCCTGTATCTCTAATAGTTTAGCTGGGCTCTTGATGGTACACCTGGTGGTCTACATAAGGTACTCCAGAGCCCCAATGTCCTTGTGTAAATTAAGCGGCCCTTCATACTGAACAACTTTTGTTTAATAACCATGCATGTATCTGTAATAGTTTAGCTAGGCTCCTGGTGGTACACCTGATGGTCTACATAAGGTACTCCAGATCCCCAATGTCCTTGTGAAAAGAAGCGGCTCATCATACTGAACAACTTTTGTTTTAGAACCATGCCTGTATCTCTAATGGTTTAGCTGGGCTCCTGATGGTACACCTGGTGGTCTACATTAGGTACTCCAGATCCTCAATGTCCTTGTGAAAAGAAGCAGCCCATCATACTGTACAACTTTTGTTTTCGAACCATGCCTGTATCTCTATTAGTTTAGCTGGGCTTCTGGTGGTACACCTGGTGGTCTACATAAGGTACTCCACAGCCCCAATGTCCTAGTGTAAATTAAGCGGCCCATCATACTGAACAACTTTTGTTTAATAACCATGCATGTATCTCTAATAGTTTAGCTAGGCTCCTGGTGGTACACCTGGTGGTCTACATAAGGTACTCCAGATCCCCAATGTCCTTGTGAAAAGAAGCGGCCCATCATACTGAACAACTTTTGTTTTGGAACCATGCCTGTATCTCTAATAGTTTAGCTGGGCTCCTGATAGTACACCTGGTGGTCTACATTAGGTACTCCAGATCCTCAATGTCCTTGTGAAAAGAAGCAGCCCATCATACTGTACAACTTTTGTTTTGGAACCATGCCTGTATCTCTAATAGTTTAGCTGGGCTCCTGGTGGTACATTTGGTGGTCTACATCTATACTCCAGACCCTCGAATGGTGATAAAAAGTAGCCTTTGTCCATTCTCGGTATGCTAGCAATCTCTGTGCTAAGTTTCAAGACAGACAGACAGACAGAGTTACTTTCGCATTTATAATATTAGTGTGGATTGCATAAAATAAACATATTATAACAAACAAGTTAAATAACAAAGATTGTACAATTGGCAGCTTTATTGCTTAGGTAGCAATATCTTAAAAGCAACAAGGTAGTTTTCAATAATATTTTGTATAAATAAAAAGTTTCGTAGACAGGATCACACATACACATAATATCACGCCTATTATTCCTTGTGGGGTAGGCAGAGCGTAAACAGCCGCAAAAACGGACATTTACGCCACGTCTGACATAATTATATTTGAGGGTCATTCGAAAAATTGTGTATCGCCATAGTGACAGGTTGTCAGCCCATCGCCTAAAACTGCAATATACACCCTTGAGTCCCTTAGTCGCCTCTTACGACTTCCACGGGAAAGAATTGGGGTGATGCTATTCTAAGCCAGCATCACACGGCTTAGACAGGATTTGCGGTTACAAATCCCTACATCGTGAGCTGTCCCTCTGCATCAGGAGTCGGGAGCGTTCGGCCCATGTTTACATCCTGGCCCGGCGCACGCAACTCCACTGCTGCCGGCCGCCTGGTCTCCGGGCCGGTTCTACCCTCTCGCTCGCATACCCGCAACCCGGCAAGAACAAGCAGGATGGCGTATCTCAGTGGATGTTCCAACCGTGCTGGATTATAACCTGTTGTCACGGGCGTATCGACCGGCGGAGCAGCGAGCGAGCGAACGGCCAGTCCCGGCCGCGCCCCGTGATAGACGCGCGTCTCCCGCGCGACAACCGCACCGCAGCCCTCCCTGGACAAACCGCCCTTAGTGCTAGTGCTTCGAAATGCTGGCGGCTACCTCCCGCCTGCAATAAACAGACAACTCCAGGTGAATATGCTCTCCTAGTACTTTTTTGGAATTTTCAGTCACATAATTCGTGTTTTAGATGTGATGCTGTCGGTGTATGGGTAAATAAACTAGCGGTGAATTGCGTCTCGTTCGGCGAGATTTTCGCGCAATTCTGTGGTAGGTCTTTTAGGGGGTAGCACAAAATATATTAGGACTCTCACAGGGGTAGCTACAGGGGGTAATTGACATACCTACCTGCTTACCTTAGTCTTTGTTTTACTCAGGGACCGGACGAGCGGATTAATTTTCAATACCCTTTGAAGGGGTTTCCCACTCATTTGGCTAGCGCAACGTTTGCTAACCGCGTTGGTATACGAGCTAAATGTTTAGCTTTCCCTTTTTATTTTGGGAAAACTTAACAAATCAAAGTGATTAGCGCTAACCAAAGTCTTTCATAGGCTTACCCAGCATTTTTGGTATTTATGGACGGACGGACGGACTCTGTTGATTATAAATTATAACAAAATAAGGGTAGATTGAACTTGAACTAGAAATGATGTTTTTTGAAAAATTCAAAATCTGACGGTACATAAATAATATCCTGTTCTTAAATTTGATAAATATATGTTTTCTGTCGTACTTATTCAATATTTGGATAAAGAAAATGTCTAGTGATAATGAATCTGCACCTTCTCCAAGCGGCACTATTGCAAAGTCAATTTCACTCATATTAACTACGCATACGGCACTAACTCGCATGAATTATCTCGCGTGAAGCGCTATCGAAGGGTTTCCCTAGCGGATTGGGACAGTCGATCAATAGGCTTTTTTGTTCTGCTTTGCAACAATTTAACTTACCCGTTGGGAAAGCCTTTCATTGGGTTTCCGTGTGAAGGAATAGTCATTAAAATATCAAGCAATATCGCCGTGTATTTTTATCAAATAAAAGAAATATTCTGCTTCCAAACCCTGGTAAAAACCCCTTAAAGGGAAAGCGCTTCCGGTCCCTGGTTTTACTTACATATTCGGTTTTCTTATGACGCAATAGGGACGAAGACAATTCGATGTTTAGATCTCTAAGCGGATTACAGTTAATTATTTGTATCAGACAGGAAAAACACTAATTCATTAATTGCAATAATTCTAATGATTTATTATTTATTCATAATGACTACCCTCAGTTTTTACTTCGTAACTACTTTAGTATTTATTTACATCGTACAAGAAACAAAGGATGATTGACTCCGTTAGAACTAGGACTAAGTATTTATAAGGTTTAAAAAAAAAGTCCATCAATAAGAACAAACCATGATGTGGGTAGGTTGATCTATGACTATGAAAGTTTTTTTTTTAGGTTCCGTGCCTAAAGGGCCAAAACGAAACCCTTTTATTAACGGACTTACAGACTTTGCTATACGTCGTCTGTCTGCCAGCAGGATGTATCACATAAACTGTGATAGTTAGAGTTAGGCAGAGTTAAAATTTTTACAAGAAATACTAACGATTAGTATAAAATAAAAATCAAGGGGGCTCCCATTAAACAACGTGTTTTTTTACGCGATTTTACCTATAATGGTTAGGAGGCTGTATCTCAAGAACGGCAAGAGTTAGACAAAAAAAGACAAAATATCAGAATAAAAATCATTAAAAGGGAACTCCCGTACAACAAATGTGATTTTGCACGCAATTTTTATACATGTACGGAACCCTTTGTGTGTGATCCCGATTCACACCTGACCGTACTTTTTATCTATAAATATAATATTGTAACTGGGGGAAAATTGAGGTTCATAGGCCAAAATACTGTTATTACTCAGGTACGTAATCTATTTATTGTTAGTTTTTCTAACTGACCACAGTGACTTCTAATTATAATTCTTTAAGCTGTACAAATTTGGGAAAGCATTTATTTTATACGTGTTTTTATTGCCTTTGTTTCGAAAGCAAACTGTAACGTGGCAGTAAAAACGTACTAAATGGGAATCGGTTTACCTAGAAAAAGTGCATTGACCTCGCACCAAGGGTTAATAATATGTACTTTTGTAAAATTTCACAAGAAAATTAATTCACTTAAGTACTTACAACCTATGGCGGCTTTCACACGCTGTTTAGGCGGATCCGGTTGTTAGACGATAGGAAATGACGAAATTCCACACATAAGCGGTTATTTTACCTTGACAGATTGACTGACGTTTTTTTGACGCTTCCGTCTGTCAGACTGAAAATTTCTAATTCATAAACAAAGCAAGGATGGCATAATTTATCGCATGCGATTTGACATTGGTGTTTGACTGACGCATCCGTCAGTCCATCATATTGTGGAATTTGCCAAAAACTGGATATCATGGCACACGTCGCCGCATCAAACTGCGGCTGTCACAGGATGTCATTTTTACGACAGCGTGACTGGCATGTACTGCAACATTGTCCGATGCGGGTGCAGTTTAACTAAACGAATTTACCTACAAAAAGAGTGATAATAAGGTATTTTTGTACATACATAAATCACGCCTTTATCCCTTACGGGGTAGGCAGAGCGTTAACGGCCATTCAACGGATATTAACACCACGTCTGACAAAAGTTTGAGGGTCAATCAGATAGCTGTGTATCACTATAGTGATAGGTTGTCAGCCCGTCGCCTAAAATTGCAATACACACCCTCGAGTCCCTTAGTCGCCTCTAACGACACCCATGGGGAAGTAATGGGGTGATGCTATTCTAAGCCGGCATCACACGGCATCACAGGTATTTTTGTAAGCTTCGTAATTCGCAATATATTTGAACGCTTTCTTGATGTATATTACGCGCAAAATTGCGCAATTTGTGAAATTATGAGGAAAACACTGGTACGCAAATGAGTCATTTTGAAAGAAGTTTATGACCTTTAAATTTGACCTTTATACCCGTAGCGTCGGAATATACCTGAGGAAAGTTTTATCGCAGAATTTCGGATTGTTTTGATACGTCATCAACGTTGTTCGTACAAATTTAACACATATAGTGCAAGCAAATCTTAAATCTCGCAAATATACTTTTTAAGTTTTGTATCTAAAACCCTTAAATATAGGCACAGATTAAAGAAAATAATAATCCGTTTAAAATTGTTTTATTGTGATCAGATTAAAGAACTCGCGTGTGAAGCGCATGTCGCTTCGGTGCACTGCGCGTATAGGTATGAGGACAATACTACAAATTGTCCTCACGTTACTGTTTATGAGCACCAACTGTCATTAAGTAAGGCGGTTCACTGACTTGTCATCCGTCGTCCCGAGTTTTAGACTCGGTCACACGCGCAGCCGCCAATACTTACTTTGTGACTCGGTGTCCCACACAAAAAGAAGAAGTCTTGCTATTTAGGTAAACAAGAAACTTCATTACACAAAGGATGAACAAAAGAGCCCCTACCTCGCCTGACCTATCTACTGTATACCTACACGATTCACGTATACGTGTACGTTAGCACGTAAAACGCGAATTACTGTCCGTAAACCGACACAAACATGCAACTTGTATGCTATTTTTAGCATAATGCACCTATGTTTAAATTGAAATTAAATATTGTTGGAATAATATTTTCTTGAGTTTGCTCAACTTAACACTAGTGAAACCAAAGTAAGGGAATACAAAAACAACTTTTGAAAACTTGCAAAATTTTTCAAGCGGCCAGGAAGAAAAATTTGTAAGAAAAAAAAATTATACTTAACACGGAAACTGTTTTAAATTTGGTATTCAATACAAAAAACACATATCAAAAGCCAGAATCCGGTTTCCATATTATGCAATAATCCAATAAAGAGACGCACTGGAAGGCCTTTTTTACCTGTAGTACGTATATATATGTATTATTATAAGTTTATTTTTAATATTAATTGTCTGGTAGAAATTGAATAAAAATAATTCCAGTAGGCATATAGTAGGTATGTCTGGACTGTGAAGGGGTTTAATGTTTTTTAAATCCTTCTTACCTTACTTGTTTTAAGTTCAATTGAACCCATGAGATAAATATATAACCCCATTTTACATAGTTCATTTGTACAGAGTTTTTAAAACGTATTGGCACAAAGTATTCAATACATAGGGTATAATATTACTAGGACCGATAGCGAAAACTCAGTACGGACTGATAAGGCAGAACTTTCCTCAAGGAACATAGGTCGAAATGTGAAAAGAAATTGGACCTCCATAAATTGTATGACATGACTTATTTTATTTTACTATTGACATGTTACAATAAATTCATGAATTATTTTTATAAATTATGACTGTAAAAAGAATTGTAACGAAATAAAATGAATATGACTTGGTCAGCGCATTTTGAACGGAAGATTCAATTTTTTTATCACATTCCGTTCCTCTGTTCCTTGGGGAAAGTTGTTTTCGTTATCGGTCACTAGTAAAATTTCACCCTATGTTTTAATGATTAGATGTTTCTGTTGTTGTGATTAATTGTTCTAGGGTAAGATGTGTATTGCAAGTTTAGGCGATGGGCTGACAACATGTCACTATAGTCATACACAGTTATCTCACAAAGTAAGTATTGGCGGCTGTGGTTATCTGATTGACCCTCAAACTTTTGTCAGACGTGGTGATAATATCCGTTTTACGGCCGTTAACCTCTGCCTACCCCGTAAGGGATATAGGCGTGATTTATGTATGTATTTTGATAATTGCCGGAGAGTAATCGTTTTTTGATAAATTCGCGTTAATAAATACTAAACGAGATATTGATGTGCTGTCCGGCCCCGTAATGGTGATTTGATGGAACTTTTTATGAAGAGCTCCAATTTTTATTACTTTCTACATTTTGCAACGCAAATTTTAGCATCCGATTTTTTTTGTTGATTTCTGAGTGCTGTGTACGGAATATATTTTAAGCAAAACAGGTTTGTTTTAGTGCTGTGTACGGAATATATTCGAAGCAAAACAAATTATATTCTTTAGAAAATATTTTTCATAGTAACAAAACGTGGTATGACCCGCCGGGAATCGAATCTAGTACCTCAGACTGTCTACGGAAGCCTGAAACCAAAGTCAGACCGTGGGCAGATATTTGGGGACTTATCACAAAAATTTTAGACAAGTGTTGAACATGTGTTTGAAATCAAACTCCATAAAAAAAAGTTAAATACGTAAAATTTCACCACTGGCAGGGTTCGAACCTGTGACTTTCGGTATCAGCACTGCCAACTGGGCTACAGGGCTATCCCGGTAGATGGAAACATGCCACGCGTTATTGGCCTGCATAATTTCACCAAAGGCCGGTAAACCGCGGTAGCCCAGTCGGAAGACGCAAGGTAGTACTGATACCGAAAGTTACAGGTTCGGTGCATTTGTGCAAGTTTTGTAAAATTGTTACATAACAAGTAGAAATGTTATAAATTTGATACACACGTTAAATATGGGTTCAACACTTGGTTTACTTTTTATGGTAAGGCCCTTATTTTTCTCTAATTTACCGATTGATGAAAATAAAAATGTGCATACTACTATATCGGAATGAGACGTGACGTCATCACGCCTCGTGCAAGGTGGCTACGTCGTAGGCGTCGTAGCCGACTACGCTGTGGCCTCTACGCCGTAGCAAAGATTCCAATTTTCAAATCCAGTTGTTTTTGTAGGATATCCAAGATATTCTTTTATTTTTCTTTGTAATGATAAAAAATACCTACCTTTGTACATTAATTGATATCGGCTCATGTGGCGTAGTGGTTGTGCGACTGCCTACGTCGCAAAACGGTGGGGCACTCACAAAGTTGATATTTATCACTTACGCGGGAAAACAACTATTACCTCGGGAAAATGATTGGCAGCGGGTGAAAATCTAGTTATCAATAAATGAGTTATGAGTTGTAGGTAGTTTTTCTGGAGTCCGTCCTTGGCCGTCATCCTGGGCGCTGACTAGTTCGCCCCATTAACTCTTGATGGCCACTGTAAAAACAATGCGCCTAGTATAACGCCTGCTTTATTGGTGTGACGTCATCGGGCTTAAGGTGATGGGTAGATCAACAGCACCTAATATGCCCATTTAAGGGATAATTTTTGCCGTGTGATGCCGGCTTAGAATAGCATCATCCCATTCCTTTCCCGTGGTTGTCGTAAGAAGCGGCTAAGCGACTCGAGGGTAATATGTGTATTGAAATTTTAGGCGATGACCTGACAACCTGTCACTATAGCGATACACAATTTTCTGAAAGACCCTCAAATGTTTGTCAGACGTGGCGTTACTGTTAGTTTTTACGGCCGTTAACGCTCAGCCTATCCCACAAGGGATATAGGCGTGATATATGCATGAATGTATGTGTGTAAATAAAATACAACAAGCGCTAAACGAAGTAAACAACATTTGTAATGAGGATGTAACTTGTTTATAATAAAGTTTGTTTGTGTGATTTCGCGAGATTAACATTTTATATGAATGCTGAATCAAAGAAATGATAACTCATTACCTTTGAAGACTTACACATACTAAAATGTTTATTTTTATTTACCCAATTAGGTTGGTTTATTAATGTAAACACGGGAAAATACCAGTTTGTATTTACGGCCGTTCTACTACTTATCGTCTGTCGCTACGTTTTTTTTAACTCCCCGCATGAGTCTGTTAGACGAAAGGAAATCAAACGACTTGACAGACGCATCCGTTACGCACCGTGACCGATTTGTTTGGGAATACGATCGGAATATCGATACCGCCGTGTGATGCCGGCTTAGAATAGCATCACCCCATTTCTTACCCGTGGGAGTCGTAAGTTAAGGGACTTGAGAATGTGTATTGCAATTTTAGGCTGACAACACAATTTTCCGAATGACTCTCAAACTATTGTCAGACGTGGCGTAAATGTCCGTTTTTCGTGGCCGTTCACGCTTTGCCTACCCCGCAAGGGATTATAGGTGTGATGTGTGTGTGTGTGTGTAATTGGATCAATCGGAATTTGCAATTTCCGTTAGTCCGACTAAATTAATTCAATGACATGATAGTTATAAAAGCGATCCAATTCCATCAGCAACCAGCAAGGCAGCGTACATCAGGTTATGTATGTAGTACATTCTATCACATGCTATTAAGGCACTGATTTACCTGGAGAGTTTGTCCCTTTCGTTTGCGCTGCGCTAGAGAGAAACAGACACTCACTTTGCGATTAAATTCAAGCGAGATTTTACAGTTTTTCCAACATAGAAACTAGAGAAATACCGTTACAATGTCTAAACACGGTATGTATCTAAATTATAGCATAATTTGAAACAGTAGCCATAATAATAAAAAAATCTTATAAAGGTTACTTTGTTTCTTTTTGTCTGTCGAGAAAATTTTGTCCAATGGTGTTACTGATTGGAATATGTTATCTGTTAGATATACATACACATATCACGCCTATTATCCCTTGCGGGGTAAGAAGAGCGTAAACGGCCGCAAATACGGTCATTTACGCCACGTCTTACATATATTTGAGGGTCATTCGGAAAATTGTGTATCGCCGTAGTGACAGGTTGTCAGCCCATCGCCTAAAATTGCAATACACACCCTCAAGTCCCTTAGTCGACACTTACAACTCCCATGGGAAAGAAATGGGGTGGTGCTATTCTAAGCCAGCATCACACGGCAGATCTGTTAGATCTTCTACAATAACATATATTTATGGTAATTTATGGCTGTAATTATCTGGATAAAACTGGTTTAAAAACAACGCTCGCGCTTTATCCTCGCCTTAAGGTTCAATTTAATATGCACGTGTAGGTCTAAGTGGCAAGTAGTAATGGAGCCAGGCTGCCGTTTTGGGAATACAATTAGGGAATTTTCCCTTACTTCCCTTAAAACGTGCCATTTTCCCGTAATCCTCTGGGAAATACTCAATTAGCTCACAGCTCGTACATCATACTATACGTTTGTAGGTTATTTCTTTGTTAGAAGACTAAAGTCACTAAAGTCAAGAATACTTTGCGGTGGTCATATCATTTTACATTTCGTAAGTAATTGACTAACATTTCTTTTAAAAATGATATGGATGTTTCGACTGATTGAATATCTTTTTACACGAACTACCTGTCTCCGCAAATATCTACATGTTAGGCCCAACGCTGCCTTGAGCGGGCTGCACACGCGGCTTGACATTATAATCCGTCCGAATTTAGAAGACAAAAATTGCTTGAGTAGCTGTCATTTTTTAATAAGGATGGGTTTGCTCTTGACTCTAGTCTAGGTCATAGGACAGATACAGAGTCTAAGATGGAGCGAGCTCACCCAAAATAAGCCTGTTTACTGTTACTTTGAAGAGATTAGGGATTTTATTTATTTACACCACAAAACGTTTGACACACGCGTCCGTTACGCAGCGCGCACCGTTAAACCCACCGTAGCCGTATGTATGGGAATAAGATCGGAATTTGCAATTTCCTTTAGTCTGACAGACGCATGCGTTGCGTTTGGTTAAAGAAACTGAACGACACGACTACAAATGAGCGAACCGCCTGAAACAATAGTGAGGTATCCTAAGCCTTACTACTTAAAAGTACTACTCTTACAGATAACAGAAACCACATACATACATATATCACGCCTACAATCCCTTGCGGGGTAGGCGGAGCGTAAACGGCCGCAAAAAAGGACATTTACGCGACGTCAGACAAATATTTGAGGGCATTCGGAGAATTGTGTATCACCATAGTGACAGGTTGTCAGCCCATCGCCTTAAATTGCAATACACACCCTCGAGTCCCTTAGTCGCCTCTTACGACGCCCATGGGAAAGAAATGGGGTGATGCTATTCTAAGCCGGCATCACACTAACAGAAACTAGGTGGTACGAATTTTGCATTAGTGTTGTGTTTAATCAGGAATTAGAGCTGACGGGGGCGTTCGTGTACATTTGTCGAAATGGAAGCCCAACGATATACCTATAGGTATACAAGTGTATATCTCAGAGGAAGCAAATGTTTCAGAGGGAAACTTAAAATAGGCACGGAGCGATAAAAAGAAGTTAAAAATGAACTATGTGCTAAAACACTACCAAACTGAAGTCACAAAAACACTCATGTTATGATGATTACATCAGGTATAAGCACCTAATGGTTATTAGTAGTAATAATGTGTAAAAAGCGCGAAATTCTTGTACTGTATTAGTCCAGTCAAGTTTTTGTACATATTATTGCATGTAATTAAATTAACAGCTGCAACAGTCCACTGCTGGACATGGGTTCTCCTCATGGTCTGGACGGGGGTATTGCCATACTCACCACGCTTAGCATCTGGAATGGCAAGTGCAGTGCAAGATGTTGCATTTGTTGAGTAGTATTATGGTGATCCATTTAAAAAAAAACTTTTTTGCATTTCATAAAAAGGCGGACTTTATGCCACTCTCATTTTTTTAAAGACGTATCTCTAACGTCATCAGGATTGGCGATATCATTTAATCTGGTAGGTCTCTTCAATGGTATTTCAAGATCACAATCTGTATTAATCAACCAAGTAGGTAACTTTATAATCAAGTATTCACGAAATAACAGCCTAGACAGGTAAAGAATAATATAGTTCGGCCTTCCAAGACGCTTTTAACATGAAACAATGCGAGATTACGCGGAACTAGGGAGATTCGTCGCCTCGAATGATACGCTGATTGTTTTCATCGCAAAAACCACAAATTAACTATATGTAGACTAGCTAACTGTCTAAAACAGACATAGAGAAAAAGAAGCGTGTGCACTAAAAAGTGAAAATGAAACCAAAAAGTTGCTTTTCTAAACAGGCCTAATGTGTGTTTTATGCATAAAGTTTTTTGTGTTTTAGAACTCTGCGCTAACTGTGTGGGACACCTAGTCGTCCAACGATGAGATGGACTATTTTGGTTATTCGTAATGTTCACTCTGAACAATATACTTGTTCTGAGGAGTACACGTGCAGAATTATTCCTCTGTCCGTAGTTTGGGCTTTGTTAGAGAATGTTGCTTTTCTAGCAGGGTTTTTATTCAACCGGTATTTTGAAGACTATTAGACGTTTTCTGGTGTACCTCGACGGAAGTAATGGGGTTTTCTTCTAAAAGGTTATCGAAAGTAATGGCTATCCGATGAACCCTGATGCCTGGTTTTTGGAACAAACTTTAAAGCCTTTAGTATACACAACCAAAGCTAGAAAAAAATTTTTTTAATTTTGGCAAACAATTATAATTGATACACAGTACAATTTACATTAATCATCCGTGTGATGTCGGTTAAGAATAGCATCGCCCCATTAAAATCTGTATTAAAAACCTGTAGATATAATATACATAAATAAATCGCATCTATATCACTTGCGAGTAGGCAGAGCGTAAACAGCCGTAAAACGGATATTTACGCCACGTCTGTCAAACATTTGTGGGTCATTCAGAAAATTGTGCATCACGATCGTGAAAGGTGGTCAAATTTCTATTCACATGTTACCCTCAAGTCCCTTAGTCTCCTCTTACGACACCCATGGGAAAGAAATAAGGTGATGTTATTCTAAGCCGGCTATTCTAAGCTAAGCTATATTGATCCCCTTGATAAACAGAAGGTACAACAATTAGGTACAATGGTAGAATTATTCAGCGGGAAAACCGACGCTGGTATTTATAGCGCACGACTGCACTGAATTTCATAAGGTAAATAATTCAGAGCCGCATTAGGGAGTTAAAGAAAGTATAAGAATAGGTATAGAATTATACATTTAGCTTCGTAAGTTTTTGGTCTATTATATTTCTTGCACTGTTTGGGAAATTGGAGCGGGCCATTTTTGGTAACAAATTGAAAAATAGGATATGTTTCGTTCGTGTCGTAGTTCATACAATTCGTATTGTTATTAAACTTTTGGTATTATCTGGCACGAGCAAATTTTTGACCCGTTCCACTACCGCTGATTTGTGCAAATCAAAAGATTCGCGATTCAATGAATTAGCCGTGGTTGCCCAGGAAGAGACATCGCTAGTGATGGCGAAAGTCGCAGGTTAAAGATTAGGTCTTTGGGTTAAAGTCCTTCCCACACGGGAAGTGTTTTAAAAATGTTGTATTCATAAAATTCTGTTTTTCATTATCGCCAGCCCATGCTCTCAGTTTCCGTCACTTGTAACATTTTACCTTTCGTCTTATTAAAACCCTGAATATACGAGCTGCACTGAGTACGTCCCTGTGTGTATTTACGCTCGGCCGGGTGCGGACTGCGGGCGGAGAGCTATTGATTTATCAGCTCGACTCCAGTTTTGTTTGTGTTCAGCTCGTTTCAGCTTACAACTGCTGTTTGTTGAGCTGCTACCTACTATTTGACATAGAATACTATTACTAGAAACACATATACATATCACGCTTTTATTTCTTGCAGGGTTGGCAGTTAACGACACGTTAAATGCGGTCGCTAGCGCCAAGTCTGACAAATATGTCAAAACGTTTCAGAAAAATCGTGTACCACTAAAGTTGTAGTACCACTATACACATAAAAGTGTGTAGTGGTAGTACTAGTACTACTTAATTCCGTGCTTCGAAGGGCACTTTCAGCCGTCGATCCTAGTTTCTGTCTATGATTACTTCGTTGTTATTTAATAGTATCACCCCATTTCTTACCCATGGGTGTCGTAAGAGGCGACTAAGGGACTCGAGCGTTAGGTGAATATTGCAATTCTAGGCGATGGGCTGACAACCTGTCACTATAGTGATACACAGTTATCTGATTGACCCTAAAACTTTTGTCAGACGTGGTGTTGATATCCGTTTTACAGCCGTTAACGCTCTGCCTACCCCGTAAGGGATATAGGCGTGATTTATGTATGTATGTATTACTTCGTTAAAGGTCGTAGCTCTAGCTGACTAGAGACTAGCTGCGTAAATGATATGCCTACTGCAAGACAGTTTTTAAAATCACATTTAGTAGCAATATGACGTACTAAAATTATGAATTATGGTCATGTGCACTTACGAGTAACTAATAGGTCTCTATGAAGCATACGCTAATTAAATTCAATTTAGATAATAACCTACTACAAGCTTTTCTATATCATGTTTAAAATTTTGTTAGAGTGACGTATAAATGCCATCAGTAAATAGCCCATAGATCCAGTCTAGGCTGATCAAAGCAAATCTTTATGTAAGAAGTGATAAAGAAAATAAAAATCCACACTAATATTATAAATGCGAAAGTAACTCTGTCTGTCTGTCTGCTACGCTCTCACGGCCAAACCGCTGAACCGATCTTCATGAAACTTGGCACACAGATTGCTAGCATACCGAGAACGGACATAGGCTACTTTTTATCACCATTCGAGGGTCTGGAGTATAAATGTAGACCACCAGGTGTACCACCAGGAGCCCAGCTAAACTATTGGAGATACAGAAATGGTTCCAAAACAAAAGTTGTTTTGTATGACGGGCCGCTTCTTTTCACAAGGACATTGGGGATCTGGAGTACCTTATGTAGACCACCAGGTGTACCATCAGGAGCCCACGTAAACTATTAGAGATACAGAAATTGATTCAAAACAAAAGTTGTTCAGTATGATGGGAAAAAGTTGAGAAAGTACATTGCCTTCTTTACCGAGGATAGAAAAACAAAAAATGTGGTAAAGAGGTATAAAAATGTATTACAGTAACTTAAATTACCTTTTTATCTGTCTTATCTACTTATGCTGACCATTTTAGCGTGCTCAAATCGGCACCTCTGGAGTAAGTACTCTTTTATCTACTGACTTTTGTATTCAATGGTTATAAATATTGATCTCTCAGGCCAGATAGCAAATTTTGAATTGTCCCTTTAACAACAGAAGCAAGCAAATAAAATAATAACTGTAGCTCCATTTTCATAATTGGTATCGCAAAGGCACTAATAGAGTTTCTATTACGTTCGATACACACACTGCAAAGCGTGCGGGCAGACCTCGAAAGAGATGGAAGGATGAACTACGCCCATTATTTGAGGAAAAAGGCCTAAAGCAGAAAATAATGGAAGAAAGGGAGGAAGGCCTCGGCCCTGCTGTGGGACGTAGAGCTAGAAATAATAATTATGAAAAAATATATATTACACTTTCTTCAATAATCACCTTTCAGTACCTACTCATCTAGTTGGCTCGGTAGGGTAGTACAAAGATAACGCCAAGGCGTGTCTGAAAGCAGCCTTCCATATTCCTCGCAGATATCATTTATCGCTGATATTGCGTTTCCCCGCATCATATCCGTTCGCAGTTTCCCGACCGCTATCGGCAACAGAAAGATAAATCTAAACTATTCTCGTCTCAGACCAAGAACGAGGCAGAGAGAGCTGACCGGCCCGATGGCATAGTGAGTACACCTGCCTGCTATGCCGAGGGTCGTGGATTTGGTCCCCACATCGCACAAGTATTTGGAAGCTACCTTTCAAATAATTGTGTTGAGTCTAGGTGTTTTCTGTGTGTTGTATGTATTTATTTACAAAAAAGCATTCGGAACGGAAGAACCGTTCCATTATCATGGCCCATGCAACTGGGTCGAAATATCGAAAATTCAACAAAAATAAGTTTCGCGGTAAGAACCCCGTTTCAGTAATTTGAGTTATTATGTGTGACCGCGAACGTTTAAAACAGTAAAAAAAAAAAAGAATTTATGTATTTCACTAGCTAGCTATTTAGTACCCAAAGTACAAGCTTCGCTAAGTTTGGGGATAAGTGGCGCTGTGTGAAATGCCCAGAATATTTTTTATTTGTAACAACCATAGAGGGACAAGAAAAATAGTCTTCATCCACCGTCATCAGCAGTCAAAAAAGTTAAGTGATGGGCATAGGTAGTATTCTCTCTATTGTTGGGGGCATCGCTATAATCACCAGCTTTGCAGGTGGATTGGCAAGCACAGTGCATCTTGCCTTCGCGGGGAATGCTGCCTCGCATTCCTCATATAAGATATATACTCAATGATGAGTAGTAGTGGGATAAAGACATTCTTAGGCGGCAAATGAAAATTAAATAAGCTTCTCTAGCTAGACACACACATATGCTTACTTACACTTATACTTACATGTGTGCGCCTTCACCTGCAACTTGCCGGCACGCTAGAAGATTTATGGGCGGCCCTTACAGGGGTAACTACCCTAAAACGCTTCTTGTATCTAGCTTAGCGTAGCGTAGTTTATGTTGTACTCGGTCTGATACCATTGTCCCTTCCTTCGACAAGAAAAAAATCTTGAGACGAGTTATTTTGGCGCCACTGTTCCTTCTATATCAACGTTCTAGCTTCAACTAGACCACCCATTTGCGCCGTCCTTTGACGAGTCATCAAACGTTGTTTATTGGCATATCCTGGATAAGCCTTGCTCAGCTCTGTTTATTGTCGATCGGTTGATCATGGCTGGTGAAGAAGCGATAAATTCGTTGTTGGTTTTAGGGCCACAATATGTTTCGCCTATTTCTATTGTTTTTGGAAAAGTCTACCTAATCGAAGTTAGTTCTCAGTGTTCATCTATCAATTTTGCCACTTTTTTACTTTGACAAGCATTCAAAATTTACCTGAGGTGACATTTACCCAGCTAGCGCCGAGACAGTCCTTACCTTTCTAAAGCAAAACGACCCAAGCTGCAAAATCATGTAAACATATTGTAAGTCCCAAAGTAAAGTGGTATCATGCATTGAACTTATCTTATTTCTATTTGCTTCCATTATCTGCGATGTTTAAACGGATTGTCAAAAACAGACTACCTCGGCACATAGCGAAGTGGATAGTACCCCTGCTTACTACGCCGAGATGGTCGTGGGTTCGACCTAGCGCAAGTGTTTGTAAGTTACTTTTCAAAATTTGTTTTGAGTCTGGTATTTTCTATGTAATGTATGTATTTATTTACAAAAAAAAAGTATTTATATATTTTATCAGCTATCTTGCTCCCATAGTACAAGTTTTGCTTAGTTTGGGGCTAGATGGCGCTGTGTGAAATGTCCAGAATATTTATACATACATACATATATCACACCTATATCCCTTACGGGGTAGGCAGAGCGTAGATGGCCGAAAAATGGCGACTTACGCCACGTCTGACAAACATTTGAGGGTCATTCAGACAATTGTGTATCACTATAGTGACAGGTTGTCAGCCCATCGCCTAAAATTGCAATACACACCTTCAAGTCCCTTAGTCGCTTCTTACTTCTCCCACGGGCAAGAAATGGGGTAATGCTATTCTAAGCCGGCATCACACGGCAGATTCTAAGCCGGCATCCCACGGCAGAATATTTTTTATTATTTATTTACAAAAGTAGTAATATGGGAGAACAGAACAGCAAACCTCATTATGTATAGGTTTATTGGCTCTTCTCAATTTTAATAGTGCATAGTTTACCTGCATTGAAGTGAATATTACATTCCGTTTTGATATTGCACATCCGTCAACTCCTCGCAATAAACTCTAGTTTATGAACTATATTTTTGCTGCGGGCTTATGCAGTCCTAGTACCCCGGTTTATTTTGTCTCATTTCCTCACTGTTTTATTGGTTTGCTTAAACATTAATGCACATTCTTGATAGAGTAATTTATTATTGTGTTGCAGTGCATTATTGTACGCATACTTTTCCGTGTTACAATAACGGCCCGCCTAGGTCTGCGGAAGTGTTCCCAATACCCTAAAGTGATATGAAAAAGCAATGAACTCTGATAGCTTCATAAACTATTCTATACCTGAGATATTTTCATAAACTAACCAGTGAAAGATTTAGTAAACAATAAAAGCGAGATTCGCTGAAATAATTCATAACAAAACGGTCGTTTACATTCTGAAAACTGAAAGCTTTTACAACCAATGAATCATTTCAATTATCGAGTTCGTGGTAAACTGGTCTCGACAGTCCGTCTGGTTTTTCAGTGTTATGTGAACAATCTCATGAGTCATGATTGCCTGGTAGAATGCACTTTGACATTTAATTTATTTGCATTGGAAAAAACCGTCGTCGGTCTCGGTTGCTGTCTATGATTACCACTGAATTGCGATCATCGATAGACTTACTGAGAATAGGGAGTTTTCTATAAGAGAATTTAAAAAAAAGTTTTCCAACAGCTCGGTAGATGGCGTGGAACTGCCTATGGTTCTAGATGTGAAATCCTAAAAAGGCATAAAAAAACAGAACCAAACCTATCCTGTTATTAATACTTTGTTTTGTTTGTACGTTGTTTTTCGTTAATATGCACGGAAATATTAACGAAAACAATTAAACAATTACCCATGAAAGTAATTATTTTTGTGATGCGAGTGATGTAACAATGATTATTTACGTTTCGTTATGCGATCTCAAACATCCAACTAAAAAAATCGAAAAATTATTTGACGCTCCGTTCCTTGCGTAAACGTACCAAGTACCTACGGCGCCATCCATCTACCGACTAGGGAAAAGTTAATACTTAAATGAAAAGAAAACTCCCTATTATAGAGTTTTGTCTCGATGTTTCACAAGATATGACGTGTTGATGGATTAAATCGGACACGGTAATACTCTGCGGCTCAACGCGACGAGTCGTTAGGATCAGAATCCAACAAATCGTAACTATTAAAAAAAATTAAAAAAAAGTAAAATTTTACGACGCATTGTCATTTGTCAGAGCATTGCTTGAACATCGCTGCGTCAGATATAGAACTCAAGAAGAAGCAATTGAATCCCATTATGTACAAAAAATCCAAACAAAAACTTTCATAATAACATAATCTTCGGAATTAGTCTCAAATGTTTGTCAGGCGTGGCGTAAATGTTCGTGATCACGGACGTTTACGTTTTTATTTTTTATTAATGATGGGTTTGCTCTTGACTCTAGTCTAGGTCATAGGACAGAGACAGGGTCTAAGATGGAGCTCACCCAGAAGAAGCCTGTTCACTCTTACATTGAAGAGATTTTTGAAATCGGGTAAAAACGTCACATCCTGGCCATCAGTTCGGAAACACACAATGGCCGTTTGTTTTATGATCTCCCGGTATGTTCAGTAGTAAATATCTATTTCAGTAAGATCAATCGCCGGTTCATCCACAGCGATGTGCAGAGAAACTGGCAGCGAACATGTTGATTGACCGCAGCTGCCATGTTAACTGAAGACACAATGACGGCAGAAGCGATTCAGGGGGAATTCATACATAATATCAACAGACATAATACCATAAGATCAGGGAATTAGGACCTCCGGTGCATTACGAATGATTCTTAAAATGTCTGATAACGGTACGACATAACCCTACAACGACTGAAACCAATTTGACTAAATTTCAAAATGAATCAGTATCTTAATGCCTGAAAGACAAAATGTGTTCATCAAAATTAAAGAATTCTTACTCCTAACATGCAGTTATTTGACAAAAATTAAACCGACTTCATAGTTAACAAATAGTCCATTTTCTGCATGCCTAAAACCTAATCAAATCGATTCCCTGATTCTCTTATTTTGCCATTGTAATACTCAACTATAATTCTATTGTCAATGTAATTTTCTATACTTCAAACTGCTACCGGAATACGAAACAGCCAAACTACCCAACTGACACTCTAGTGAAACACAACTAAGACGCTTTTCAAATAGCAGTAGAGCCCCGAGTCTCTTATTTTTTGCCATTGTAATGTCATCGACACTCAACTGTCATTCTATTATCAATGTAATTTTCTATACTTCAAACTGTTAGACGCATTTCAAATGAGTATGCGGCTCAGATGAAATCGACATACTGAGAAGTCGGTAAAATGCTTAATTATTATTTAAATTTCTTCCATTTCATCCGGTAACAATGCCAATTGGTGATACAAGATAGTGTTAGTGAGGAAGCCGTTATGAGGAAGAGGAAGCAGAAGAGGAAGTTACAATTTTAAAGTAAGAGGATACGTATGAGAAAGAGGATGCAGATGAGGAAGAGTGCGTGTTTCAAACAAAAAAAAGGATCACTAGTAAAGAAAAGCGTGGGAAAGGTGGCTCTCGGCTATGGTAACGCGCATGTGCAATCGAACTCCTGCTGACTTCCTCGTAATCTTTGAGGAAGTGGGAGCGGAAAAGGAGTTTTTGAACTTTCTTTTGTGTGGAAGGGGTAGCGGAAGAGAAACCTCAAAATTATCAGAATTTTCGCGTTATGAGGAATCCTCATCAACACTAATACAAGAATCTATATTTACACGTAGCACCAACATGGCAAGCGTAACAAAATACATTAATTTTGTAAAGTTTATAAACTTCCTACTGCTAATATAGGTTACAATTCTAAAACAGAAGTATGTGAACTAAACCGTCGATTAATACCATCGATTCTTCTCATGAAACCATAAAACAATGCTTATTTTTAGCATCGCCACGTGAGACGGAGTAATAAACATCAGTTTAGTATCACGTCATCGATCCACAATCTGATCAGAAACTCGTAAACTCTCCAACCCGTGATCACGAGCCAGTATTATACTCGTTAGACGAATATGACGCAGTAATAGGTGTGAGACTTCCGCAAGATTCTTTGATCGGTTTTGTTGGAATGTGCTGCATGATTAGAGTTAGAAGCAATTTTTTTTACAACGGACAGGATTTGAAACGGCAACTTTCGCCATATTATTGGCGACGCCTCTTAAATCTGGGCTACCGCGGCTCGTTCCTTGCCCGCGAATATTGTAAGTGTATCTTGCTGCAATTAACGCTCATACCTAACACGGAAAGTGTTTTAAAAATTAGGTATAGAAAAAGGACATGATAGGTGCATTTCGGGACGGGTTTTCCGCCCAGGCACCGTACATACTTTGTATTCCTTTATTTAATTTGTGACATCATCATCAGCCTACATCCACACACTGCAGGGCATAAACCTTTTCTCTGCCAATCTTCACGGTCCTGTGCTAAACTCATGCATAGACATCCCGTCGACTTGGTTATATCATCGGACCGCTGTGACATAGGCCAATCTAATTGCAAGACACTGAGCACGATCCTCGATAAGACAATACAGATATTTCTAGCCATCCTGCGAAGATTATCGATCCTCCCAGTCTAAGGGCGTCATACATACCACTACGTTTCTCCACTCAAGAAATAGTTTACCCGAACTAATTCATTTTAGTGGTCAATTTATTGTTAGCGCTTTTGAAATAGCTCAAATCACAAAAGCCAGGTATTTTGGAACAAAGCAATACCTGACTAATTGTTTCAATCTTAAACTACTAAATGGTTAGGAAATCAGTCACAACGGCGCTCTGAATGGGCCGTGACGAAATATAGTAAAACCAAACTGTATGGTCGTTTGTTTGTTGATGCCAATGCCAATAGTCAATAGCCTGGAGTAGTGCCAGGACAAATGGAACCGTATTCAACAAGGACAAATCTGCCTTTGAGGATTGCTACGAATCATAAACCTATTTATGTGAATTCAATTAGGTAATTGAATTCACATAAATAGGTACTTGTTATTACTACTTATACACACATTCGTATAGTAAGTACCTAACGATTACATAAACCATGATTTTCAAACACTTTAGACTTCTGGAGGAAAAACTGTGCCCCAATTTTTTTTATTGGCTATAGAAAATAGCTATACAACTGCCATTCTTTGCAACTTTAGGAGAAGTGATAATAAGGCCAGTAAGGCCGAGTGATGACTCTGAGGAAGAGGGTAGTTGGACTCCCTGGTCGGGAGTTGTGTTCAACCGGACAAGTTGGAAGTTGTATATATAGCGATCGGCGGAAACACTTCGATACCGCGTTTCAGGACTTGTATGTGGAGCGCATGCGCGCCGCCACACCACTACTGACAAAGCAATGTATCATACTACTGAAGGTATAATATGCTCAGACGTTTTTCAAACCGCTAAATATTGACCACGAAATCTTGTTTCTACTGAAACTAATTAAAGATAGATCAATCGTATGTTGCCACAACAACATTACACCAGCGTTCTTAGTAATTATTAACATTATCATTCAGTGCGTATAGTGGCGATAGGGGCTTTTGCAGCTAAATGCAGTTTTAGGAATTTATGCCCTAAAACAGCGCTGTTTTTCAAAACATCCCTTTTTGCCACATTATAATTTTAGCTTTTACAAAATAATAAATTTTACAATAATAATAACGTGAATCAAAACATTCAATAAAAAGTTACCAAACTGAATCTTACATACATACACATCACGCCTATATCCCTTGCGGGGTAGGCAGAGCGCAAACGACCGCAAAACGGATATTTACGCCACGTCTGACAAATATTTGTGGGTCATTCGGAAAATTGTGCATCGCCATAGTGACTGGTTGTCAGCACATTGCCCTAAACTGCAATACACACCCTCGAGTCCCTTTGTCGCCTCTTACGACTCAAAACTGAATCTTTATTTATAAAAATCGTGAATAAAGGTCGCGTCACACCCGCTGCCTGCCGGTGGCCGGAGGCGGTTATCTCGCCGCGGTGATTGTAACTTCCGTCCTCTCACGGTTGTCCGGTTTCCGGATCCGCTGGCTTTATTATATAACCGGGGTTTTGTTGGGATGCTTATATTTTAAAGTAAACTTCAGTATTTTGGTAATTGGTTTAGTAAAAAAATTACAATTAGTTGCAAATCGCCAGCATTTATCTAACTTCTTCTTTTCGTGTGGAACATTGAGTTGACGAACGACCCAATGAACCAGTGTACGTTTTTTTAAAACCATAATTGACTTGTCATGACGTATAAATAAATCAAAATCACTCATCAATATAGAAACATGATACTTTCTTATCAAATTTATCTTTCGAATAAAAATAAATCTGTGGCATTTTAATGAAAGTTTATCGGCATAAGGAAATGGTCGTTTTCACCACTCACTCGCCAACGCGGCATGATTGATGGCAGGTCCCGTCTAGTTGGAAGCTAATAGCTGGTAAATACGGAACCCTCGTTTGATGGATCGGTTTTTGTTGGGAATCACTGACCTGCTGTTTAATCCGATATAACTTGGCTCATTGTTTGAAAATGGAACTGCGCGCATTGTCACTCTGTCGGAGTTCTGCATTACGAATTCAAAACAAACATACATACATCACGCCCTTATCCTTTGCGGAGCGGGCAGAGCGTTACCGGCCGTAAAAATACGATCGCTGTCGTGACGTTTGACAAATACTTGGGGGCCGTCAGCCTGTCGCCTAAAGTTGTAATACACATAAAACCTTCGAGTCCCTTAGTTGCCTCTTACGACACCCGCGGAAATGAGATGGGGTAGTGCTATTCTAGGCCGGCATCACACGGCACAAAATACATATTTAATTAATATTTTGAATCTTAATCGATAAATATTTTAGTTTGTTGAATAAACACAGGTTTGTCATTTTACTACCGTTTGCTACGAACTTTGTAGCCTACGGCCGTAGCAGGTCATTGCTACGATTTGCTACACGTTTCGGTAAGGACACAAGCTGCAATTTTGTAAAAAAATTAAGGCGATTTAAGAGTGATACCTCTGCATCTTGAATAATACTTAACAAATTTCTCTTTTTGCCTCCCCCTTGTGAAGAATACCATGCATGATTGTAAGCATGCTACGGGGTTTTAGTGATAATCGGTTTTAAGGCACGACAGTCAATAGTATTAGATTTGAGTAAGGTACTACTACTAAGTCCATAATATGAAAAGAGAAGGGCATAGAAAAATATATACATACATACATAAATCACGCCTATATCCCTTACGGGGTAGGCAGAGCGTTAACGGCCGTAAAACGGAAATTAACTCCACGTCTGACAAAAGTTTGAGGGTCAATCAGATAACTGTATATCACTAGACAGGTTGTCAGCCCATCGCCTAAAATTGCAATACACATCCAAACCCTCGAGTCCCGTAGACGCTTTTTACGACACCCACGGGTAAAAAATGGGGTGATGCTATTCTAGGTCGGCATCACACGGAAAAATACGTAGATAATAATTTACACCCACGCATTTATACCTACCTAATAAACAAACACATCCCACCCAGAGAAATGTGTTGGTGTTGTACGTGATTGATGAAATGCCAAGGAAGTTTGTTAGATAAGAAACATGCCTTGGAAATGCTAATAAAGTATAGATCCTATCTCCAGTAATGCTTTGACTGTCTAAAAATCAAGAAATAGGCACTCACTGTAAAAAGAATTCGCTACTTGCATACTATGATATTGTATGAATCCATTATCACGTCTCTTTAATTGTAAACAATGGCGTCAAAATAAGATCTTTTAAAATATTTTTTCTGAATAATAATTCTTACATTGCATTATTTTGCATTACATTAAATGAGAATAGTAATATTTTTTTTAAATAAGTTTAAACAATCATGTTTCGCGTTTTATTAACTACCCATGCAATTAGCAAATTGCTAAACATTTTCTAGGGGTCAACCAACCTAAGAAAGTAAATAACTTTGTCCAAAAAACACAGGTCAAATTATTAGAAACATTTCGGGCCTTCCATACAGAATCTGTCAGAACGAACTTAGTTCCTCAGATCCACTTAAAAGTTAGACACGCGTTCAACACTTATTTATCCAACTTTTTTCTTTTTTCCTTTAAAGTCTAATATTACTTACTAACAGTCGAGTGGTGCTGGCTTTAAAATGCATCACCCCATTATACCCTTGGGTTTCGTAAAAACGATTAAGGTATCAATCCAGGGAATGGACAGCAACGTTCCCTGTGAATTTCTACAACACCTTACACTGCGCTCGCCAATCCGCCTGCCAAGCATGGGGAGTACGGCAAGTACCCCCAATAGGGGTAGGCCCATGTCCAGCAGTGGACTGTTTGGGTTGCTGTAGTAATTGTTGTTGTAATCCTTACTAACATACATACATATATCACGCCTTTATCCCTTGCGGGGAAGGCAGAGCGTAAACGGCCACGTCTGATAAAAATTTGAGGGTCATTCGGAAAATTGTGTATCGCCATAGTGACATGTTGTCAGCCCATCGCCTAAAATTGCAATACACTCCCTCGAGTCCCTTCGTCGCCTTTTACGACACCCACGGGTAAGAAATGGGGTGATGCTATTCTAAGCCGGCATCACACGGCACCTTACTAACTAACTTATCTAAATCTTCCTCTTATTTCTCTTCTTCTACTAAAATCAAACTAATAGCCACCAGATTGACTCACGTTTAAAAAGAAATAAAAACGTCTCTTTCACGTCGTCCCAACATTCCTTATTTTCCCTCATGATTGATGGGTTCCCGGCTTTTATTCGAGGGAACGTTAATATGACAACGAATATACGAACTTCGGGGCTAGGGTGATCAATTGGTTAATAATGGACATTTTGTTGGATAGTACCTAATTTCTGTGTCACATTTAGAATGCGATGTGTAAGGGATGGTGTACTAAAAAAGACCATGTAACTGAAAATCATTCCGTAGTTTTGGAAACGAGAAAAAAGTCAGTCTCTCATCCAAAGTAACCCATCAGGTGGCTAATCCATACTTAATGTTATAAATTTAAAAGTAACTCTGTCTGTCCATTACGTTTTCACACCTAAACCACTGAACCGATTTAAATACAATTTAGCATAAGCATAGGCAGGAACCAAAGAAAGGACATAGGCTACTTTTTACCGCAGGAATATCTATCTATCCCACGGGAAATTTTAATATCGAAACGCCGGGAACCAGCTAGTTGGTCATGTGATGGACATTTTGTTGGATAGTACCTAATTTCTGTGTCACATTTAGAATGCGATGTGTAAGGGACGGTGAACTGTAAACTATGCAGGCATGATTAGACCATGTAAATGAAAATCTTTCCGTAGTTTTGGAAAAAGGGAAAAAATTCGGGCTCTCATCCAAAGTAACCAATCATTTATACACAAATCACGCCTATAATCCCTTGCAGGGTAGGCAGAGTGTAAACGGCCGGCAAAATCAGACATTTACGCCACGTCTGACAAATACAGTCATTCGGAAAATTGTGTATCGCCATAGTGACAGGTTATCAACCCATCGCTTAAAATTACAATACACACCTTCGAGTCCCTTAGTCGCCTCTTACGACACCCACGGGAAAGAAATGGGGTGATGCTATTCTAAGCCGGTATCACACGGCGTTAACGGCGATAAGTAACCAATCAGGATGCTAATTTTCTATAGGTATTGTCTTTTCTCAACATAATCTTCCATAGTGACAGTTGTTCAGTTTCGTGGACTGATAACATCTGCAAAGTTTTATTAGTTGACAATGTGTTGAATCGATATTTAATGATGTAGGTTTACGCGACACACTCGTACTTGTTTTGCCCTTTCTACATAAACATAAACATAAATATACTTTATTGCACAAAAACAAGAAATGGACATACATAAAGAAAAGAAAGAGTACAATATAGGCGGTCTTATAGCTAGGTAGCTATTTCTACCAGACAACCTTAGGGTAAAGGAGAGTAGATTTGAGATGCGGGATAGTGCTTTTACGGTTCTATAAAATACATATACAATAACACCTACATATTTTACATAAATAACAATATGAGTAAACTACTACATACCTTATATTACAATAAACTAATACATATACATTATTATAGAGAAATATGCATGTTCATTCAGATTAAATGGACAGGGGAGAAAAACAAAACAGTATAAGTGAAAATCACTTTTCGGACAGATAGTGTGATCTGACTCGCGCCTTAAAGCTTTCAAGAGACGGAGCACGTCTGATATCCTCCGGTAGGGCATTCCACAATTTGATCGCTTGCACAGAGAAGGACTTGGCGTAAAATTCTGTTCTGTGAGGAATCATGCTCAATGTAAGATTATGGCTGGATCGAAGATTACGGGTTAGAGTAGAAGAGTGGAAAGTGAAGCGATCTTTTAAGTAGGAAGGAGTGTTTGAAAGTGAAAGGATAGAGTAAAGTAACGAAAGAATATGACAGTCTCTTCTACGGGTGATTGAGAGCCATTTTAGCTTGGAGCGATGCTCCGACACATGGTCATATTTACGAAGCCCAAAGATAAATCTTATACATAGATTCTGCAGACGTTCGAGTTTACTCAGCAACTGCGATGATAAATCGGGGTAGCAAACGTCTGCATAGTCCAGTATTGGAAGGAAAACAGAGTGTGCCAAGGAAATCTTTGTTTTGGTGGGCAACAAGTTTTTGAGGCGCTTTAGCGAGCCATACGCAGCAAACACCCTCCTGCTGACTTCCGAAACTTGAGGCTTCCATGATAAATTTTCGTCAAAGATAACGCCAAGATTTTTTACCTTCTCACTAAAAGGTATTGCGATACCATCAAAAATAACATTCGGGAGAGAAATGCGGTCAACTCGAGAGATATACCAAGGGCTACCTATTAATATAGTCTGAGTTTTGGTGGGATTGATTTTTAAACCAAAATTTCGGCTCCATTCAGCAATACACCTTAGATCTCGATTAGTGATATCGATGGCGTCAGAGAGGTCAGTTAAAGGAGCTTTCGTGTAAATCTGCAAATCATCGGCATAAAGATGATAAGAAGAAGCAAGAGGGAGAGTGATAGAATTGATAAAAATGGAAAATAAAAGAGGCGATAGCACGCCACCTTGAGGCACGCCAGCAACAGCATCACTCCACGAAGAAAAAGACTCTTCAATGCGTATGCGCTGCCGTCGGCCAAAAAGGTAACTATGCAACCAGTCAATCACCTCTGGTGATAGATTTAGTGTGCGTAACATAGCAAGGAGAATGTCAAAATCAACGGTGCCAAAAGCATTACTAAAATCTAGTAATGTTAACACCGTTAACTCCTGGTTCTCCATGCCTGCTCGTATGTCGTCGGAGATGTTGACAAGTGCAGTAGTCGTACTATGACCGGAGCGAAAACCGGATTGGAAGGGATTCAAAAGGTTGTTAGCAGTAAGAAACGAGATGAGTTGCTGATGTACCAACCTTTCGAGGACTTTGGAGAGGAAAGGAAGAATGGATATGGGTCGATATTCGGAACATGAACTAGGATTGGATTTTTTAGGCAAGGGAATGATTTGCGCTTCCTTCCAAATGGTAGGAAACACACCACAGGACAAGGATTGGTTAAAGATTTTGACAATGACAGGGGAGAGGATATCAAGGAGAGGAATAATCATAGAACGACTAATGCAGTCACTACCGACCGCGTTAGAGGTGATTTCTTTGATATGTTTTTGGACATCATCAGCCGTGGTTGAGCAAAAAGTAAAAGAAGGAAAGTTAGGTATCGGCAAAGAAGAGAGGTAGTTAAGGGTACTATTTTTTATTGCAGTATCCATCTCTGCAACTGATGTAAAGTGGCGATTTAAGGAATCGATATCAATGAAGTTTGAGGAAGAGGGAGAGCGTGACTTGCCAACTCCAAGCTTTCTAAGGAAAGGCCAGACTTTTGCTGGGTTACCGTTTTCTAAATTTTTGTGGATATTACGGCGCTGCAAATCCCTTATTTTAGTGTTGCACCGATTCCTGACCTTGCGATATCTCTCACGATTCTTCTCCGAGGAATTCATCTTGTATTTGGTTTTTGCTCGAGTTTTCTTAGCCATGTGTTCTCGCATTTCGTCATCAAGCCACGGAGCAGGAAGATGTTTTACGCGAACAGGTCGCACAGGTGCATGAGTGTCGTAAAGCTCATTAAGGTGGGAATTCAATAATGCCACTTGATCATCGACCGAGTCTAGATCCTCCAACGCCGCCCAATCAATTTTTCTCGCATCCTCTCGTAGCTTCTCTACGTTCATGCCAGAAAAGTTGCGCAGAAGAAGTGTTCTGGCCTTAACTTTGGGTGGTCTGATCCGGTATGATAAGTATAGAAGATCGTGGTACGAGAATTCATCTGCTGAAAGCTGACCGCTTTTTACAGCATGGTCAGGGGAAGAGACTATAATTAGGTCGAGAAGAGAAGGTGTGGAATTTGGAAAGTGGTGGGTTGAGTTTAGTGGAAGAATATGTAAAGAGCAAGATTGAACAAGTGAATTAAGTTTTTTAGAGTGGTTGTCATTCTTTAAAAGACATGTGTTAAAATCACCCAGAATAATTGTATGGCTATAAGTAGGACATAAATCTTCAAGAAGGCGCTCAAGGGAATCGTAATAATCGTTGTTGAGCGATGGGTTGTAGTATACACCAAGGAGAACCTTCATGTGGGAAATAGTAATTTCCAAGAATAGATGTTCAGCCGTACCAGTAGGAGGAGGTTGAGGTGATTTGCTTATTATACTGAACTGAATATTTGGTCGAATATAAATAGCTACGCCCCCGCCGTGTGTAGTACGGTCATTACGGACTAATACGAAACCTGGGATCAAATAAGACGTTGAAGGAAGAGAGGGGTTTAACCAAGTTTCAGAGACCAGGATCGCTTGTATATTCTTGTTGTCAAGTGAGGCAAGCATGTCATGATAGGGGGCTGGTATGCTCTGCGCATTAATGTGCACTACATTGAAATTTTTCTTTAGGTCGGAAAAAGTCGCTTCAAGAGCATCACAGAGTGGAAGAGGAAGAGATTGAAAACTGTCGTTGGATTTAGAACTAGATGAACATGATTGAAAAATATCTGAATAGTTGCTTGATGATATATCCATAAATAAATAAAATAAAATAGATGTTGCTAATTAATCTAATTATATTTAAACACAAACTACAAATAAATAAACCTTTTCCTTTACCCGCTGGCAGCTGCGTTGAATAGACATCGTTTATATATATATATATATTTCTACTAAATCATAAACAAGTAAGTCGCGTAAATCTACATCGTGAGTGATACTTGTTCGTTTAAAACATACATATAATCACGCCTCTTTCCCAGAGGGGTAGGTAAAGACTACATCTTTCCACTTGCTATGATTCTGACACATTTCTTTCGCTTCTTCAACATTCATCAACCTTTTCATACACGCTCGTCGGTTTAGGGTACTCTTATACTGACCTTTTTTAGAACGTCCCCGATCTGATCCAAGTAAGTTCGTCTAGGTCTTCCCCTACCAACGTTCCCATCCACACTCGCCAAAAACGAATAATTTATTTATTCGTTTAATACTAAGATATGTAACGATCTTTTAGTACTGTTCTAAGCTAAAAGTTTCAACAGGTATGATGAAAAATAGTGCTACATTTTATAATTCATAACTAAGACTGACTAGCTTGGTAAGGCTAAATATAACAGGTCGGTGTTTATTTAAAACAAAAGTCATTTTGTGTACTGAACTATTTTGAGTATTCAAATATTAGTTTAACTTTCGTGACTTGTTATTTTAGCTTTTTATTAAGTTATTTTTAGCCTCGTTTGTTAAAAATGCAAATGATTTTCAAGGTTTAACCTACTAGCAAACAAATTAGATGCTTAAGCATGCAGTCATGCAATTCTCAGTATTTATTTTAGAAAAGTTATAATAAATTTGTTGCCTTTTACGTAATGACGGATGAGAAAGAGATCGGCCGCCGTTGTGTGATTGCCGGGTGACCTAAGTCCCATCAGAGTCAAGTGCCCTATGTTACAATATTGGGCACTTGTATCAGAATAATTTCATTGTAAAATTGAAGCCTGTAGTTTGATTACATCGGGCACTGATTGCCAAATACAGTTTCTGGTAGTTATTTTGGGCTGATGCAATTTCTACGAAACATCATTTAGGGATTTTAGTGCATGTGCAATTTGTAGTTTCGTCCTGCATATAGTAGATACATACGTTGGCATCGACAGTGGTTAAAGGTTAACCCGTGTAGCAATGCGACCTCCGGGCATCGCACTATTTTGTCAACACTGTCCACCACCAACTTCCATCTCATCATTCACATTTGAATTTTGAATCGTTGTCGTTCCAAGACGCCATTTTCCAGCAGATCAGGCAGTCTAAAGTAAACCCCAGACTGAACGAGACGAGGGTTTTTAAGTTATAACCGTATGCAAGCCCTCGTGCAGTAGTTTGTGAAGTGTTCACCAAAACCTTCCGGATCAACTTGAAACCTTAGAGGTAAGTCGCCTGCCTCGGCCTTATTTAGATGCAGACCTTTGTTAAAATAGTCCGTAAACCTTGTAAATATCATTCCTAATCATTGTACATTTTCTAGGGTTCTTCCCCCCCACATTAAATCCATTGACCCCAAACAAGAGTTTCATTGCCTACACCGACGATTGTCGCGGCGACGCGACACCCGGGTCCCAATTCTTTTATTTTTTGGCCACACTCTTGTCATTCTATTGCTAAGCTGGTAGCCGAATACGAAACGGTCAAAACCACAGATCAAAACAACCGCTACGTTTGGGTGCTCTATTGTCAAAACTATCCAACTAACACTCTATCGAGACATAACTGCGACGCTTATTGAACAGCGTAATTCAGGCCCACTCAAGTTTTCTAGACTTGGCTTTAATATTATTAAACATTTATTATTCAACCGACACCACAACATAAATACATGAGAGTTACAAAGTTAATGTTACAAAGATGCAAAAAACAAAAAGAAAAACTAACTAAAAATTATAACTAAATTAAACAGTTTTTAGTATTAGACGTTATGACATCAACTTGTCAAGATATGTCACGTCCGCCGGCCTGCGGCTGTCTTGAAGAATGCCTCGTCGACAAGCCTAGTCTAGTCTGCGGATTTTGTCATACAAAGTCTTACGGCTAATCTAGTCCTAAACTGTTTGAAACTTTCACACTGAATGACTCAAAATACTAAAACTTACCGTGTACCTTGATCATGGCCCATACAACTGGGCCGAAATATCGTATAATTCAATAAAAATAAGTATTGCGGTAAGAACCCGTTTTAGTATTTTGAGTTATTAAATCAAGTACCGTTTTCACGCGAGCAGTTACTTGAAAACGAATGGAGACTTTTCAAAATTACAGTTCTCGATCTTTAAATAATTTTAAACAAGATGTCGTTATATTTTGTTGAAATATTGATATCTGCGTCGCAAATACATTTCTTCTATTTACTTAAATTTTTAGCTTAGCTCAGCGCCATCTACCTCTATGTACACTTTAAGATTGGCTAGTTTGTCTATGTATCGTACCCTATTGGGTACGTAGTGTAGATGTGGTTCTAATCACACTACAGATCACGGGTTCGTTGGAGCCCTATACTATGCCCATGCCCATCAAAATCGACTTCGATTTCGTATAATTACGTTTTTATTTCAATTCCATGACGTACCTGACCTAAATAAGGTCAACCTTATTTATTTAGTATGAGATTATTTTTGAAGCAAATGCAGCGATTATTTGTACTACTTATATTCAGGTGCCCCATTATATGATAGTATTTTAATCCACTGAAAACATTTCTCTGGAAAAGTCGCCCGATATGCGCCGATTCTAAGGGAATAAAGGAAATCAATCCAAGGAACAAATTAGGACATCAAGAAATAAGTTTAGTTTTTCCTAAGTTTTGTTCTAGAACTGAAAAAGTAAGCGGGGAAATTCCTAAACAGTAAAAACGAAACGCAGACAAGAAAATTAACCTTGACTCCTAAAAGGGCAGCGTGACCTTACACGCCCATTTACCAGGGCGGCATAGCATCGTAGGTTCGGCGACGCTCAATTATTTGCCGACGTGCCTGTATTGACTCTGCCATAGACGTTATATTGACAGTCGTAAGCTACCAGCTCAAAGGCAGGTGACTGTACAGGGCTCTAGGCGTGTCGGGTGTTTGCTAATTGCTTCTGTATCCCTGGTGACTCGTAACGGTAGTTCGCACGTGATATTAGCTTTTAGGCGTTGTCCACAAGCCATGTTCTAGTCAAGGCTAAACCTAATTGTGAAGATTATTCTGAAAATATATTTTAAAAAAACAACCCCAAAAATTGTGAACAGTGAACAATTGCTTAACCGGCCGGAAGTAAGAGACATTTTCATATAAACAAACCAACCGCAAAAAATTACTCGTCCCACGATTTTATTTGTCATCGCTGCTTCCGCGAAAAAATATCACCCATTTCATATTTACCCAATAAAAACAACGAGCCGCGTGTTTGCCTGTTCGGAAAATTGTGACAAAAAAGGGTGGCATGTTGGGGCCCCAATAAAAATGTTGCTTGCTACAGAATCTAATATTTTGTTTTTATTATTGAGCTGAAACATACAACTGTGAATCACATTTCGAAAATCAGTAAGCGAACTAATTTCATTGGTGTGCAAACCTTTAATCGAAATTAAAAAGCTGAACTTAAAAGTGTCATAAGGCTTAAATACTAGGTACCTACCAGTGTTTTTCAATTACAAAGTAGCTTCCCGTGTCCCTGTATATGCTGTGTATGCTTAGATCTTTACAACTACCCTATTTACATGCCGTTTATATAATAGATAGAGTGATTCAAGAGAAAGGTTTACGTAACTTTTACTCTAGAAAAAAGCTTTATTCCTACTGGAGAACGGGTAGCAAGTAGCAACGGTTTAAACCGCTGAACGGGCACTCTTATATTTTAAAACCTAAATAATGGATGAATGCTGAGATGCGATTACATTGAAAGTTGGCAACACTGCCTCTGAATCCCGCCATATTGCCAGCAAAGTAGAAACGTAACAAATGTTAACACTTGAGTGTGCTTCACCCTTAACCCATATTGTGAACAGACTATCGCTCGTAACCAATTGTATTTTTTGTGTTTTGATTTGCTGTTACTGCCTACTGTGTACGAAGGTTACAGTTTGTGATGTTTTTTTCGCATTTATTAATGTCAAAGTCACACGTGGCGTAATCAACCTTCTTTTTTACCCGACTACGGCAAAGCAAAAAGGAGGGTTATGATTTTGACCTGTATGTATGTTTGTATGTATGTATGTATGTGGAAACGAAAAAACAGTCCGCTGGTTATTACTTCCGTTGAGGCTCTGCTTACCCCGTAAAGGCGTGAACGTTTAGATTTATTTTAAACACCCATGTAGTAAACAGTGCATTACGCTTTATCCTACATACACATATCACGCCTACATCCCTTGCGGGGTAGGCAGAGCGTAATCGGCCGTAAAAACGTCTGACAAACTTTTGAGGGTCATTCAGAAGATTGTGTATCACCATAGTCACAGGTCGTCAGCAATACTCATGTGACCCTCGAGTCTTTTCGTCGCCTCTTACGTCACCCACGGGAAAGAAATAGGGTGATGTTATTCTAAGCCAGCATCACACGGCCAAGAAAACAGTGCATTACGGTTATCTTATGTAATAAAAGTAGGGCTTAGTTAAATGTCAGCGCTATGAATAAGTAACGGCCCATTTTTACGGCTTTTGCCATTACGTCGACTGAATAAAGAAACAGTCTTAAAAGGAACATGCATTTTCAAGATTTATTTGATTATAAGTTCAAAAATATTATTATTCACTCGTCTGTCGCTTCATACTATAACAATTTCATTGGTTTTGAATTTTATTGGGGGTAGTTAAGGTTCAAAATTGTTGTCCGGCTCCCGGTACGTGACAGACAAGCGGTTAAAGAAACAAAATTATGATCAGCAACATGCTTCGTCAAATGGGGTACAGTATTTTTATTCAGCAACATGCGTCGTCAAAATAACCTAGTCAAAAAGACCACCCCGGCTCATACCTTGCCCAAATGTTCCCAAAATACTTGCAGCGTTTCCTCGCTGAATTACGATTGACATTCTTTGGACAAGATATGACCCGGAACGGAACGCGGATCTATTTTCAAGATGGCTTTCCACCTTCCCACACTTATTATATTAAGTAGGTACCTCCTTGTAACTAGATGCTTAAAAAACATATTTCAACTTTAACAACCGCAGACTACCGCTACAGCCCATTGCTGGAAATGTGCCTCCCCTAATTGGTGGTATTTGCCTTACTCCCTACATTTGACAGGCGGATTGGCGAGTCTTCTTCTTTTCGTGAGTGCAGTGCAAGGTGTTGCATTTACAGTGAACGCTGCTGCCGATTCCCTGTATTCATCCCTTAGTCGCCTTTTACGATATCCACGGGTAAGAATGGGATGCTGCTATTCTTAGCCGGCACCACACGGCAAGGAACATACGTCGTAATAATAATGTAACTGAATAACCATCCTCTTAGGACCAAATCAACTTATTTCGCACGAAAAAAGTTAGTTAAACTCACAAAATTACTCGCCCTTACCCTGATAACATATTTTGCAGGAAAGGCACAATTTTTTTCCATATCCGAACCTGTGTTTTTAGGTAAAAGTTGTTCAGTTTCATGAATTGGTTCATCCCTGAAATATTATTAGTAATTTTTAAGTAGTGGGCGGCTGGTAGCGAGTGTATGGCGTAAACGGGAAATTGTGCCAATGGCGTACCCTGGGGGAGGCCTACGACCAGCAGTGGACTGCTATAGGTATGCTGATACTTTACAATTAAGAGATGAAGAAAATGCTAGTGCAAAAATGATAATCCACACTAATCCACAATATAATATTATAAATGCGAAAGTAACTCTGTCTGTCTGTCTGCTACGCTTTCACGGCCAAACCGCTGAACCGATCGTCATGAAACTTGGCACAGAGATTGCTAGCATACCGAGAACGGACATAGGCTACTTTTTATCACCATTCGAGGGTCTGGAGTACGGATGTAGACCACCAGGTGTACCATCAGGAGCCCACCTAAACTATTAGCGATACAGAAATGGTTCCAAAACAAAAGTTGTTCAGTATGATGAGCTGCTTCTTTTCACAAGTACATAGAGATCTGGAGTACATTATGTAGACCACCAGGTGTACCACCAGGAGCCCAGCTATAATATTAGAGATACAGGTATGTTTCCGAAACAAAAGTTGTTCAGTATGATAGGCCGCTTTTTTTCACAAGGACATTGAGGATCTGGAGTACCTTATGTAGACCACCAGGTGATCCATCAGGAGCCCAGTTAAGCCATTAAAGATACAGGCATGGTTCCGAAACAAAAGTTGTTCAGTATGATAGGCCGCTTCTTTTCACAAGGACATTGAGGATCTGGAGTACCTTATGTAGACCACCAGGTGGACCATCAGGAGCCCACCTAAACTATTAGAGATACAGGCATGGTTCTAAAACAAAAGTTGTTCATTATGATGGGCCGCTTCTTTTCACAAGTACATTGAGGATCTGGAGTACCTTATGTAGACCACCAGGTGTACCATCAGGAGCCCAGCTAAACCAATAAAGATACAGGCATGGTTCTAAAACAAAAGTTGTTCAGTATGATAGGCCGCTTCTTTACACAAAGACATTGGGGATCTGGAGTACCTTAGGTAGACCACCAGGTGGACCATCAAGAGCCCACCTTAACTATTAGAGATACAGAAATGGTTCCAATACAAAAGTTGTTCAGTATGATGGGAATAAGTTGAGAAAGGACATTGGCAACTTTTTACCGAGGTTTTTTTTGTTTCTACTGACTTTTGTATTCAATGGTTTTAAATATTGATATCTCAGGGCAGTACACCGGATAGCAAATTTTGAATTTTGTCCCTTTAAAAACAGAAGCATGCAAGTCATCCTTAAACAGTAGAGATAAGAACTGTTCTAATTTCACTCTCATACTTACTATGAATATACCGCCTCTACATATCTACTTTAGAACCTGCGCCTAAATAAAACTATCTAACGCGGACGAAGTCGCGGGTAAAAGCTAGTATTCAATAAAGGTAAAGTAAAGTACATAGAAGACAAAGCACTCTAATTATATGCTATTGCACAAAAACAGTACAATTTAAAATGTGTGAATAATTTGAATTGGTTATATTTGTCTTATGTTGTTAATGTATTTATGAAATCGTATCAATATATGATATGATAAGCTTATTTTTGTAATTTACTGTAGTTTAAAGTTAACTGCTGGACACTAACAAGGTAAATGTCCCTATCTAGCTTATTTTGACACACCTTACACTTGTACATGAATGCTAATAAATAAATATGAGTATTATATAAAGTAGCCGATCCAGAACAAATCTAGTGCCAGCAGCAGTAAATATTGAAAGCGAAATATCGGGAAAACGCAGTTCTCGAGTCGAGCTGTCTGCTAATGCTGCTATGTCTGCGTCGGCTATTTCTGTCCGTGTGCAATGATCCATCCATCTTATTCTGCAATCAATTTCACAGTCTGTGGGTACCTGCTGATGTACTTATACGTTTTTGTGCAGTATTCGGATTTTAATATCTTACTTAGATTGCCATGTGATGCAGGCTTAGAATAGCATCACCCCATTTCTTTCCCGTGGGTATCGTAGGAGGCTTTTATGGGTCTCGTGAATCGCAATTTTATCGCGATGGGCTGTCAAACTGTCACTAGGTATGGTGGGTGATACACAATTATCTGAATGACCCTCAAATGTTTGTCAGACGTGGCATAAATGTCTGTATTTTACGGCCGTTTAGTCTCTGCCGACACCGCAAGGGATATAGGCGTGATGTGTGTATGTGTATGCATATCTTAATAGCAGCCCGTCTAGTGGTTTCATCTGCTGCTTCCAGTTTTCCCGCAGGAAAGACTTTTTCCGGCATGAATTATACATAAAAACCTTTCCTCTTAAAACATTTTATCTATTAAAGAAAACCGGATTGAAATCCGTTGCGTACTTTTAAAGATCTAAGCATACATAGGGACACAGGAAGCAACTTAATTTTATACAAGTACGTATTTAGTGATTTGCAGTGGACAATAGAAATGAGCGCTCTAGGGCAAATACCTAAGATTGCCCAATTGCATATCTTTATTGCTGTTGAAGTCGTTATATCCAACTGATTAAATGTCCTTTTAGTAGGCTATTGGCAATAGCCTACAAAAAGGACACAATGACACAACCAATCGCATATGAGCTAAAAAAAAATAAGTCATAAGCTAGCCAGGCGCACGTGCACTAACACAAAACGTAGTGCGAGCCAAGCGAGCTCAAAATTTCACGTAAAAAGGAACAAAAATCATGAGAGTTGGCGGCTTTTCCTTTTCCAACGGTAATACACACTTTATTTCCAGTATGCTATAATTATCTCCATTAAACTAATCGAGTGAAGAAGTTTAATCAGTCGAGTAAACGTGCTAAGTCGGTCACGAGTAAGGGAAGGGCGGGGTCGAATGAACCGGGGGGAGGTGGGGTACTATACAACGGCGCCTCCTCGGAGCCACGGCGCGTGTAGCAAGAAACAGCTTAAAACATGAGCCGATAGAACCGGTATTAGACCTACTCGATAATTAGCGACTCTGTGGCAATCTCATCATTTCATGTATCCCTAGTCTGATTCTTCAAACATACATACATACCTATACATACACATATCACCCCTTTAACCCTTGTAAACGGCCGTAAACATACGGTCACTATCGCTACTTCTGACAAATATTTGAAAGCCGTGTCAGAAAAATCGTGTATCACTATAGTGACAAGTTGTCAGCCTGTCGCCTAATATTGTAATACGCTTGAAACCCTCGAGTCCCTTAGTCACCTCTTACGACACCCGCAAGAAAGAAATGTGAAATCACACATACGTACATTTTTCAAAATTGATATTAATTTCATTATATCACTGTGTTAATTTGTTGCTAATTTTGGAAATTGTTTGTTTAGAAGATTGCAGGCTGTCACTTTATTGTCCGAAAGAATTAAGGTCTCAACCTTATCTTGACCCTATATCTAGCGCAATCTGTGGTCAACAGAACATCCATAAAAAAACAAAGGGACTTTTGTGTCCCACTGCTGGGCAAAGGCCTCCTCTTCCTTCTTCCACTTATCTCTTTCCTGTGCAAGAACTATGACTTCAACACTTAGATAGCATATTTTTATGGGCCGTTTCTCTGCACAACTTTGACAGACACAATGAAGTAGTACTATTTGGATTCCATCCAATCCTAGTCAATTTACTCCTCTATAGCTATTCTCAATAAATAAATAAAACATTTTCGGTAATGATGTTTTACTTTCTGACTATTGCAAGATTAATGTTTCTTTTTATTAGTCAAGTAATTTTATTCCAAGGACTTAAAGATTTTTTTTAAATGTATCGTAAAAAGGTACTGGTAACTGGTAATTGTAGTCTGAAGACAATCATTACCTCTTTAAGAAACTCAAAACACGCAATACAATTTCTTGAACTCTTTAGGCCGTACGCTCGCTTACGCGGTTTCACGCGCGGGCCAGCCCGCGCGTGAGGCCGCGCGCGGTCTCGCGGGATCCGCGCGGCGGTCTGACATCGCCGCCATTATTACCCGTCCAAATTCAGAAGGCGCATAGTGCCTAGGTAGTTGTAATATGGCAAGTGTCGTCGTGTTCGTACGGGTTATATTATGTCGCGGGTTGCTGAAGCCGCGGCGCGGGTGACCGCAGGCCGCGTCACGGGGCGCCAATCTTGTGTTTTGTCAAATCTGGCCCGCGCGGGCCGTCCCGCGCGTGAAACCGCGTGAGCGAGCGTACGGCCTTAATACATACATCAAAACACTGTAGGTATTATTACACTTCCATTAAATTATACAACAAGCTGTGATTAATGAATCTCATATATTACCTTGCCACTGCAATGTTACCCCTTCTCCCCTTAGTTAGGACCCACTACAACCAGAAGCTGTAATCTGAGCCGTAAGATGTCGGCAGTGTCTCAAGTACGTCTTAATTACCCCACTTTCTTCAGAGGAGATCCGGGAAAATAGACTAAAGGGAGCAGCCACATGCGAAAGAAGATTCGTTTGAACTCTTAGTAAGACGCAGGGAAGTTATTTCTCAACAAATTATGAACCTTAAACCCTATTTTAGGGTTTCAAATCAATGAGGTGGCAATTAGCCACCACTGGCAAACTAAGGAACTAATACCGCTACTTCTGAGGTCTTCAAAGCTGACCTAGAAAGCTGTTGACTATATGAATCTCTCTTTGCTTATATTGTTGCAGTGATTTAAGGTAAGCCAAACGATAAATAAATAAATAAATGGCGCCACTCTCGTCAGTACCCTTTTTGTGATTGGTCCAAAACGTGTCGATGTCAAAGTTTAGTTACTACTTATTGGTGCGTTTAACACTGTCGTGCTTGCTGTCATATGCAATAGGCTTTAAGTTTTCCTCCCTATTTCATTTGATAACGTGATATTTGAAACAAAAATAGCAATCTGTGTTGCATCTTTAATGAGGTTTAAGCTAAACGGCGATGACGGACTCGACGAATGCGCCTGTCAAACACCTAGATCAAAACGCACGCAGCGTTGCAGAGTGCCATGGTATCCGTTTTTAGAACGGGAATCCGAAATTTCCCTTCGTCTGACAGACGGATGCATCAAGAATACGTCCGTCATAGTGGAAGAACCGCCAAAGATAGAGGGATATCTTATTTATTTTGCAACTTACGGGCCTCTTGTATCTCATCTGTCCAAGTTTCCAGTAGAATGTTCCGATCTGTAAATAATACATAGGAACTTTTCCTTTTCCGGTCTGCCTCTAACTTTAACTTCTCGAAACTTAGACCAAGTTGGGTCTAAGTTCTAACTTAGAGCAAATATAACATCGGGTGAGTAGTTAGGCTTTTTATTCCTTGGAAGATTGTATAGGCGATGCTTGCTGACCTGGGTTAGGCAACTTACAAAATCTTGTAGGCCGTTCATACAATGCCATTATGGGCAGGGAAATAGTTAGGGAAGCGGGCAGCACAAATATGTAAATAGGTTATTCGCGCTGCTACTCGTCATACCGCTGCCACTTCCTGTGCTGTCCTGAAAAATAATTAAACAAAAATCTTAGCGGTATTATAGGTTTTCTAAAATGTTTTGATATTCAGCTTTCCTAGTTTGCCATTCGTGAAAATATTTAAACAATTTAGTAACAGTATTACCATCAGAACTTTTTTTAAGAGTACGCGACGTCCCAAGTTTAGTCATATAGTTCACGAGGGAGTAGGATTAAGGCTAGGACCGCACTAGCTAGCAGGAAAGGTTTTTTTAAAGATAGGTACCTAATAAGTATATGAAGCGGCTTAGTTATTGGGTACTGTTATACCATCGTATTTATATTTATACTTATTCATATATAATCAAGTATAAATAACCAGTAAGAAGTACAGTGAATATTGCTAAATCTAATTTGACGTACTTTCAAAGCAGTTTCCCTAATTTTTCCAAGCCAACGTTTTCCTAATTGTATTCCATCAGCAGCATCAACCAATTTGTTTTCTTATTAACTGTATGAATAACTAGTTTAAATTGATCCCTCAAAGGGGTAGGTTGATATACTAGTGATAGTATAACAAAACATTGTCTCCTCGACACCTCAATAGACAAAAAAACAAGTCGCTTTTTCAGCGAACTCGTACCAAGCGCGCATAAAACAGTGGCAGTTCAATAAACACTTAGAATAAACATGTGTTCGCGTGTCGCCGTTGTTGTTTTGGGGCTAGGGGCGACGACCCGCGGTCTCGTATTCATAGGATTACCGCGAACTGCGACCCGATCTTGTTTATGTTATGCGATCCTGGTAGATTATCTTAGCTTTGGGCAGAATTTTCGAGAGGTTCGGTCTTTTTACGCTTGTCAGACAAAGAGTTTACTCGTATTTTCACAACGGACGGTTGTAATTCAATGTTGTTATATCATTTCACATCTTCAACATAGTTAGTTTACGATATGAAGTTCTCAAGTTTGCACAATATGTAGCGAGCGAAGCGTAACTTCGTTACTTCGCAACTTTGACATACTACAACTATGAAATACTCCCATGTACATGTACAACAAATGAAACAGTAATTTTGGACACCTGTTAATTTATTAAACATACACACACATACACATATCACGCCTATAATCCCTTGCGGGGTAGGCAGAGCGTAAACAGCCGCAAAAAACGGCTATTTACACCACGTCTGACAAATGTTTGAGGGTCATTCGGAAAACTGTGCATCGCTATAGTGATAGGTTGTCAGCCCATCGCCTAAAATTGCAATACACACCCTCGAGTCCCTTAGTCGCTTCTTACGACTCCCACGGGAAAGAAATGGGGTGATGCTATTCTAAGCCAGCATCACACAGCACTTTTTAAATGTCTTCAAAAAAGGAATGAGTACCTACTGGTTCTAATATGGGATGTGCAGGGCATGCCAATAGTTTACCTGCGCCCACCATGTCCTCTGGATTTCTCAAAGGTTGACTGGGAGAGTCAAATCGTCGTCGTCGTCGTCGTCGTCGTCGTCGTCGTCGTCGTCGTCGTCGACTCTGGTGGTATGGGATCTACCTCCTAGCGGTCCACCCTGGGCAACGGCAACACAGGCTTGCCTGTGGATAATTCCGGCTGAACGATCCCACCAAGCGGTGGAAGGCTCCGTAAGGGGCCGCCTGGCTCGCGACCACCATCCCACCGAAGTCTGGCGCCAAGTAGCCTAGCTGCGTTCCGTCAGTGTGTGGGAGTGCCAGTGCCTTAACAGGCTTCTTCTGGGTGAGCTCGCTCCATCTTAGACTCTGTCTCTGTCCTATGACCTAGACTAGAGTCAAGAGCAAACCCATCATTAATAAAAAAAAAAGATCCCTTAGTGGGATAAGTCCGCCTTTGTGCCTTACCTTTTCTGTCATTTGTGTTTTTTGTGCAATTTATTTGGTGCAATAAAGTTATTACGTACATATTACAGTTAAAAAAGAGACAAGTTTAGGAAAAATATCATTTGCTTGGCTCATATTATGGTAAGCAAAATCTAAAAATCGTTTCGAGGCATACTTTATTTACAATATCTAGTTAATAGGAAGTCTAATAAAATAAGAAATTTAATAAATAACTTTATACTAACGCCCCATAATATTTTTTCCATAATTCTTCCTGTCTATGATAAACTTTTTCCTTGTGCAATAAAAGGCATTTTAATACTTTACCAAAAGTTGTGACGTCACAAAACTTTGGAAAAATATTAAAAATAGAAATAAATAATATTATTTTGAACTATGCAACAAATTAGTTTCTAAAAATGACCCATATTTTCAAAATAAACCGTAAAAAAGGATCCGGCATAACGAAATTAAGAAGTTGGCGAGTTACAAAAGAGACTAGATGGGAAAGTCAGGAAAGGCTCGAGGGAATAAAAACTGTCAGCGTTATATCCTGTTGTGCCCTTGTTAAATAATATTCTCTATTCTGACAATACGGCGGAAATAGGATTTCTCCGTTAAACCGCTTTGCATTTTCCACTGGGAGTGCAGAGGCACAAAGAGATATGTAGGCAAAGAGACACAATATATCAACGTTGCATAGTCTATTTCATACGTTCTGAAGTACCAAGCCAGGCTGGAAGCGATACGTATTTACAAAATGAGCTTTCGTTTGTGGAACTTCTATTTTTATTTATTTTTTTATTTATTGATATTCAGACAACCAACAGCTTAAATATTAAGACAATTTTGTTAAAAATACATATTTTAAAATTAATAGCCAATAACAGGTCGCCCCGTTTTTTTTTTTCGAGCTTAATGTGATTATAAGAACATGCATAAGTATAACAACAGTTATCAATAATTAAGTACAGCTATTTCAGAAAAAATAATTGCAGTAACTTTGGGTTTACTTTAAAGATATTATAATAACTAAAAAAAACGAGATATATAAAAAAACAACTTTACAGTGTCGCACGGTAACACGAAAACTTAATTATTATTTTTCGCTAACCTGAAGAGTAAGTAAACGTTAATATTAATGTTACACCTTACGTACTCAATATAAGCAAATAATGATTGAGGTATATAGATCTGATCTAGCCCTACGACAAATACACATCTTGGGATGGAGTAACAAAATTCACACTTTGTTACCCACTAAAACGACCTTCAAGAAATCAGCAATTTGCAGGTAAGTTTCCCGCGAGGGATTTTAAGACATTATTTTTAAAGGCGGTTTTTGTAGTGTTAAACGGATCTATTTTGTTATATAATGTATTGTACGTATTTGCTAAGCGCGCTGTCGTTTCATTACGTCCATAATTAGTACGGTGAAAACCAGTGTGCAAAAGTTTTGCGTGCCGTGTACGTTTTCCCGGTACACGTAGACCTATTGCGCTGACCAGATCTGGACAGTCTACCCTCGAGTTCAGAACGTCATGTAAAAACAACATGTCCAGCAGTGTTCTTCTTTTTTCTAATGAAATTATTTTGCTAGCAGTACAGCTGTCCTCGTATGAGCTAGGTGGAGTAAAAGTCCTATAGTTTAGATATTTAACAAAGCGTTTTTGGATTTTTTCAATTTGTAAATTATACTTCTTGTAGTTAGGAGACCAAATACATGATCCAAACTCGAGGATGCTCCTGACGTAGGCAAAGTACACACTTTTGATGCTCTCTCTGTTTCGGAACAAAGAACAGGTGCGCATGACAAAACCTAAGGATTTTAAAGCCCTATTAGTGATGACGTCAATATGATGATCAAATTGTAGTTTGGTATCAAAATGAATGCCAAGGTCGCGAATTTTATCCACTCTGCCGATTGAAGTGCCATTAATGTAATAATTTGCAGAGATTGGTTGTCTTTTACGACTAAATGAGATCACTTGACATTTATTTGCGTTAATGGTTATTCTGTTAGTTTTATAATAATCAGTCAATTGATCCAAGTCAGACTGTAATTTTGAGGTGTCACTAGAATTATCTATCTCGATAAATATTTTCATATCATCTGCGTACATCAAGAATTTAGAGTGTTTTATCGACTTGTAAATATCATAAAGGAAAGCGTTATAAAATAAAGGTCCCAGATGGGATCCCTGCGGAACTCCCGAGGGAATCTTGACGATATTAGATCTGTATCCACCTATCACAACTGCCTGAGATCTGTTAGTAAGATAAGACTTTACCCACCGCAACAGGTCCCCGTGTATTCCCAGTTTATGGAGCTTTGCAACAAGAATACAGTGGTCAACTCGATCAAACGCTTTCTCGAAGTCGGTGTATATGACATCGATTTGATGACCCTGTTCCATACGCTCACGAATGAATTTGGAGAATAAGGTTAGGTTGGTGGTAGTGGAACGGCTACGAAGGAAACCGTGCTGCTCCAGGGGAATGCAGTTACTTATGATTGGATATATGACTTTGTAGACGGCTTTTTCGAATAGTTTACCAAGAACATTTAAGATTGATATGGGTCTATAATTTTCGATTTTGCTTTTTAGACCTTTTTTGTGGACCGGAACAATTCTGGCCTCTTTCCATCTGTCAGGGAATGTACCGTTTTGTAAAGATTTGTTGTAAAGTTTTGACAGGGGTCCTGCTAAGGATGATGCACAATTTTTGAAGAATATTGTTGGTATATCGTCACATCCCGCACCTTTATTAATATCTAATCGTTTTAACAAAAGAAGAACATCTGTCTCCGTAAAGAACAGTGAACCGATTTCGCTGCTTGGTGAGTTTTGTGGGTCAACAAGATCAAAAGTAGGGTAAAAAGGTGCGGGGTGGGCAAACATTGTATGGAAGAATGTGTTGAACCCTTGTGCAATATTTTCACCTCCACAGATAGTGTTATCGTTATACGTGAAAAGATTTGGATAATTGCTAGTACCCCCTCTTCTGGATTTTGCAAATGACCAAAATGACTTTGGATTTTTCCTTAATGAAAGTTGTACATTAAATATGAATTTGTTATAGCAAGCACCGTGTACGCGGTGGTATCGCTTCCTGTGAAATGAAAACACATTGTAATCCCTTTTATTATTGTACTGCTTCTATTGTGTTAATCATTACTTTTAGCTCGTTCCGCTTAAAGGTTTGTTAAACATCTTAGTAATAATAGACTTTCTATATTATTTGTTATCTAGATATTGTAAATAAAGTATGATTCTCGAAAGTATTTTGAGAGTTTTCTCGAACAAATATTTGTATCTTGCGAGGATCGAACCTACGACCCTCGGCGAAGCGACAGGGCTACTATCCGTTACGCCATCAGGCCAGTCATACAATCTTTTTCCAAATATTGTCTCTTTTTTTATATACTTATTAGAAGGCATTCTTCTTTTATCGAGTCTATGGCATGCCCATCCAATACCTCAAATATCATTGGAACCAGTAGATTGCTTTTTAATACTTATGCCTCAAGACGTTCATAAGGGTTTATCGGGTCGTTTGTCGATTTATTCAAGCAAAACAATAACTTTACCAGGTTGGTTACATATACTTTAAAGCAGGTCTTTATAGAACTGTTTTCGAGTTTGCAAACTGAACATTAAGAGACGAGTGTAGATAAATATGTTTTCCTTCAGTTTGGCCTGATTGTAAATAGCGCAGGCGATTCACATTTAGTAAATGTATTCACCGTCTCAGCAGAGTATTATATTATCTGTGCCATAGATCAGACATCAAAAGCACTGTAATCATTTGAATCAAAATTTTAGGTCAACGGTTACATTACATCTTTATTTTGAAATGTTGTTGCTCCCGTTCAGGAAGTGTAACGGGTTACGATTCAATTGAAATACATAAACAAACTAGAAGTAGACTATTTATGATATTACTTAACTTTATCTTTTGATGTGATAGTGTGATGTGCTTGGATAATACAAAACAACATTCAATCAAATACATGAATCGTGTAGACGTTATCCGAGCAAAGTTCAAAGATGCTCAGAATTCAACTGACGTATAAATAATGGCCGCCAAAAGGGCACAAAAGGCATAATTCACAATACAATGAACTCGGAAGGCTGAATGAAAGCGGTATCCTTCCGGGAACCACTGTCTCATAAAGAAGGTTTCCCAAGCAACGCAAGATATTAAGAAGTAAGTGCGCTATTACAAAAATTGTTGAACAGTGTCTTAATCGTTTGACAACGCCAAATTGTTAAGAAAATATATAAACAGCGTCTAAATGCTCGTGTAACTTTTTTTTAATAACGCGGTAAGTGAGTTATTTCAGAATTACATATACTTATATATAACAAGCCTTTATCCCTTGCAGGATAGGCAGAGCGTAAATGGCCGTAAAACGGACATAAAGTAATTATTTAAGAATTAAAATAAAATACTATGATAATGGAAGGCTGGTGTGCCACACGAAAAAATATTAAAAGATAGAGTACCTGCTTTATCTATTTGGTACCTAATAAACATTGTTTAATTTTACACCGCACAAGAAACATAATTCACATCCAAACAATCCGAATTTCCGGAACAGAACGGAAGATCTTCGAGAGATTTACGTTTTGTCTGAGAACACCTAAGGCGGTTCTTCCACTTGTCGTCCGTCGCTACGCTTTTTTAACGCACCGTAACGCTTGCGTCTGTCAGACAAAAGAAAATTGCGATTTCCGATTTTATTCCCGTTCTTATTACGCATCCGTAAACACACCGTAGCCGTATTTGTATGGGAATAATATCGGGCACCACTTCTATGTGTATTGCATCGAAATTTACTTTCGTCTGAAAGACATACGTCTGTGTGCGTTATGGTGCGTTAAAAATTCGCAGCGACGGACGACGATTGCTAGAACCCCATAAGCAAAAACTCAATTTCGGTCTTGAGAATGTCACGTCATATTTCATGGTTACATCACTCAACAACCCTCTTAACCGTAAACTTTTCCTCGTTACACCATCAATGAAATTCTCCACAAACAAACACTCTAGATTAATTTGTTAGTAATAAATCATGCGATCTCCAGCTAGTATCGAATGCTGAGCAAACAGACCGATCGGTTCGATTAATGATAAATAATGATAATATACATACGATCATTATTTATACAGGCATCGTGAATCATTGCAGAGTATTGAACCTCGATTGATCATTATTGTACAGTTTAAAGCGGGGATTTTTAAATCGGTTTTATTTAGACAATTATAGCTATTAAATTCTGATAAAATATGTGTTATTGTCGATGACCTACCTAACAGATACTTTCAGTTACTTTGTCAAACTTAATAAAAAAGAAAACTACCTACAGTATTAAAGTTATTACACATTTTACTATATTTTAATAAAGCTACATACCTTTTCTAGTAAAAATGGCATAGATTATAACAATTAGATATTGTTACGGTATTTCTCTAGTTTTTATTTCGAGCAAACCGTAAGATTTCGCGAAAATTTGAGCGCAAAATAATTGGCAGTTTTTTTGAAACAGGGCCTCATAATAAACGTCATAGGTAAGTTATATTTTCTTTTCGATCACACATTCGTGCCAAGGAGATTCGTTATTCCAAGATGAGGGATATCGGGCTACAAAGATTCGTGAATTGTGTGTCGTGATCCAGTATCGCACTCCGAGTGAACTTTAGAATGTTCTTTTTTTAATATTAATCATATATCCAACTTCTTTGACAAATTGATAAATAAATTTGATAAAATCCTTTCGGCCGTCTATGTAACTGGTTACAAATAAAGATTTGTTCTTCTTTTCTCGTAACCTGGTTACAAACTATAACTTTTTCCTCCGCCTATGTAATTATGTTTTCTAACCGCTGCGAGGTTACAAGAAAAGAAAGATTTTGGCCATATCGATAGGTTTTTTATGATAAATAAATAATTATCACATCAGTCACATATAACAATTGTAGATTTTCATAATTTTTACATCATGGTCATAATCTTTGTACGTTATGGTTTGTTTTGCACTCACAGTGCTAATACTTATAGCACTGTGAGTTTTCAATCCCCGGCCGTCCTCGCTTACATTAACTTAATTTCATATTTTCATTTATCATAATGTTTGACCAATATAATACAAACAGATATTTTAAATTGTATGAGATAAGATCTAGCACAGAACCTTTGTTATCAAATACAAACAATTTGATATTCTGTGAATGAACTATGGTGTGTTACTACATCGAACCGCTCTACCATCTTATCGAACCCGGAACCTTTGCGTGGCAGACAGTCGCACTATCAACTGCACTTGAAGCCATCTATTATATTTCTGCTAGGTGATCCATATTCACTTAAGCGACTTAATGCAAACTTTGGCGTGGCGTGCTGGCAGGCCGCCAGTGATGTCAACTACAGATTAAAATCTATGCGCGGTCCCAATGTGTCATTTAAAATGAGGAGAAATACTCGGCAGCTTCCCCAAACACACCTGTACCCGATTTTATCAAACTACAGGCTACGATTTTACAGGTGAAATTCTTAGTACATTGCGTAGCCGGTTCATTTTCCTGGTATCGTTATGGCTGACCGACTACGCAATTAATATCGAATTTAAAACTGTAGCCTGATATATTGTAGTTTAATAATAAAATCGGGCACTGACATTTTGAGAGAGATAAAAAAGACGAAGAGAAGCTAGCACCACATGCCGTGTGATGCCGGCTTAAAATAGCATCACCCCATTTCTTGCCCGTGGGAGTCGTAAGAGGCGACTAAGGGACTCGAGGGTGTGTATTGCAGTTTTAGGCGATGGGCTGACAACCTGTCACTATGGCGATACACGATTTTCTGGATGACCCTCAAATGTTTGTCAGACGTGGCGTAAATGTCCGTTTTATGCGGCCATTCATGCTCTGCCTACCCCGCAAGGGATTATAGGCGTGATATGTGTATGTATAAAAAATACCAAAGGGAAAAGTTTATTGGATATTGCTGTGTCGTGGTACCAGCAGGACAGCCCATTGCCAGAAATTGAAAAATACGACACCCTCGGGTTCCCGAGTTGACTTTTACGATCGCCAGAAGAAATATATAGAGTGATCTATTAACATAGAATACAAATGCTCCATTAAGAAGATGTTGTATGATGGAGGTTTTCACAGATAGCGGTATAGATCTCTCTCTTTTCGTGTAGGACACTGAGTCGTCTAACGACCCGATGAACCCTGGTGTAAAAGTTTTTTCAACCGCCTGCTACTAGTAGTAGGCCTCTGACATGGTTGTGTAACGACCGCCGTCTAACTAAACATAAACGTGCCCTCCTAAGCACGGAACAGTATTTCTTATCGGACAAACAGGTGGTTCAGCCTGCTATGTCCTAACATGACTGGGAACAAATTCACAAAGTGATAAAATATCATCTTTGCGAGTGTCCCACCGAGATTCAAACCCGGAGCCTTTGCGTCGCAGGCAGTCGCACTATCACTGCACCACATCAGATAATGTACGTACATTCCCTTAGCCCTTCTAGGTCTACATCTACATAGATAAAGGAAGTACATATAGCCACAGTTATAGCTTACCTACAGGGCGCAAAAAGGGTACAGCAAGTCGAAAGAACGTCGAGATACTTATGAAAATGGTCATTTATCCTTTTTGAACATGGATCGAAGTATTTCAAAAATGGAACCTTCCATACAAAATTGTTGATCAGCTCTGGTGAATTAACTATACTAACTAGTTTCGATTAAAGAAATATTAATCTTGATTCGAAACCAGTTTCGAAACTTGGTTTCGTACGCGGCCGAAGTGTTAATTTTTCTTATTTCATCCTATGTTCTATAGGGAAACTTTTCCAGTTTCGAGAGAACCTTGACCTCATTTCAGCTTATCACACGACTGCCCAACCAAAAAAGGAGTGTAATGTTTTTAGAGATCATGTATGTAAGCGATAAAGGACTGAAACTCGTTAATTACTGAACAGATTCGAATGGGAATTGTTTAGGAAGAATCCGAACATTATCTTGAGTGTCATAGGCTAGGCTTTATCTCAGAAAGCGGTCGTGTTTTTAATATTTTTACTTTATTTATGATTGTTTTACCCTTTTTGTTACCTTGTATATCTGACTGCGTCTAGCAACAATCAAAGGACGTACGATTTACTCATCTGACAACTAACTTCCCACCGATTAAACGAGCAACGGTTTGGAAGAAATATGTTGTTTTGTTAAATTGGTTATTCCAGTGTGGTTCCGCCTCACTTCCAGTGGTTGGCAAGTGGCCAGGGGTTGTCAACTGCAACTTGTTGACCTAACCACCTGGTTGGCAACTCCTGATGTTGTCGTAAATACTTACGTTTAGTTAGCATCTCAGATAGGCCAGTGAAGTTCAACAATCGTTTATCATCTGTAAGGCGGTTTTCCCACTTTTCATCCGTCGCTGCGTTTTTTAGTGCATACGTCTGTCAGATGGGAGGAAATAAGAATACCACAAATTAACTATATGTAGACTAGCGAGAATACCGATCTTATTGAAATACAGATGCGGCTATGTTGCTTTTACTTACGGTGCGTAACGAATACGCTTGTACTGTTGTTTACAGACGTACCCGTAAACGCACCGAAGCCGTATTTATATGGAAATAAATAAATAAAATAAAATAAAATGGATTTATTTACAAAATTAAGGTATAAGATCAGAATTCGCAATTTCCTTTCGTCTGTCAGACGTAAAAAAACGCAGCGATCGACGACAAGTAGGACACCTGCCTATAACAAGCCCTTACCTAGAAACATAAGCAAACATTTTATTACTTAACATTCAAAAACAATGTTCAACGTTGAAATAATCTCGTCTAAACGTTTATATTACTTGTGTTTGTTTCTCGCTAACAAAAGTTTTGTCATCTAAACATGCATGTGCCAGTCTCAAATTCCACCTTCACTTGTAGAGCGTGCGGAAAATTATGCCGCTCCCGTATCGGCTTATTAGTGTGGTTTCCAATGTTCGATTACACGTCTCTAAACGGTTTTAACCAATGTTGTCTCGGTCCTACCGACAACCGGTATGTACTTATTCAGTACGTTTTCTTGAACATGGAAAGTGCGGTTGTAGCATCAAAAGTGGAAGTGGGGGGGAGTTATGACGTAACAAAGATGGCGGCCGGACCAACTCTACTAAGCGGTTTTTCTAGATAATTACTGGGCCGCTATACATAAATGAGGTGTCAAATGAGAGAGCATACAATGCCCATTATTTTATTTTATACATTTATGTACGTAAAAGTAATACCAAATGAAATATTTCAAAAAAATCGCATTTTATAAAATTTCAGTTTTTTTTTCTTGCCTATATCTCGGTATCCGTCAGAGTTATCAAACTTTTGACACATACAAAACATTTTGCAATTTTAATCAACTCTTTAATGAACCCCCAGTTATTGAGATCAGAAAAAAAACAACGGAGATACAGCAGTTTGAGTGGTCGGAGTCGTAGGTACAAGTGATCTAAAATTGACGGAGCTTGGCTGCGTGTTCATTTAAAATAATAATATAGTTTAAAATATAATGATATTCTTATATTGAACACGGGTCTTCTCCAATGGGGGGTACTATGTGTAGTATGGGTTGGCAAGTGCAGTAGGTACAGGGTGTTAATTTACTTATTTTCACTGTGTTGAGGTTAATATCGGCTTTAAACCACTTCATGATGAAATGAGAAAAACACTGTGGTATTTGAATAAATAAAACTAAGTACCTATTTGAATAAATAAAACTAGAAAGTCAATAAAAAAGTGCGATTGTAATCATTTTTACATTAATTAAAATAAAATAAACTAATCAAGAAAAATAAACTACTTAATTATGATCATCATCATTCTGGATCAGTATCATCTAGATAATTAAAATGGTTGAAACATTTGTATCCCACATGGCATATCCCCCCCAAGCATTTCTGTTTTTTGACACTACACCCACAACGGGATGAACGACATCCAGCTTTGCAATGACAAGATATCAATTCAAGAACTTTTAATGAAATCAAATTCACGGATGATGTAATTGGCACTAGGCATCCCGTTTCTTCAATCTTCCAACCGCTGTCCGTGGGTGCAGGTAAAATAGGCTCTACCACGTCAGCATGCAGCCAACAAAACGTCTGGTAATTGGCTCTTAAGGCATGTTGGTTTTAAACTGTCTGAGGATTATTTTTTAACAGATCGTGTTATTGAAAAACAGACAGATTTTTACAGCCCTTTAAAAAAGTTAAACCAAAAACATTTAAACACTTGCACGTTGTAAACGTAGCTGGTAAATCTGAAAATATAGTAAACACTGTTGACACAAATATGTTAGTCCGTAACATGTTTTCTGCAAGAAGTGGACGTCAAATAGATCTCAAAATTATTCTAAAGAATGAGTTACGTGATCCTCCACCATCTCTTTTTGACACCAATGGCCTTATCAGATCCACACCAAAAGCAGTTCTCGGTAATTTGATAGCAGGCGAATCCATATCTGAAACTATAAACAATGAAACAGATATGAAAACTGCCACTCTAATTGATGGTCAAGCTTTGGTGCAGAGTAGTGGAAAACCGAAAAGTGACAAAACATTTGGAGATTTAAGTGAAATTATATTGAAGTCTATAGTGTCAAATTTCAGGTCTAATGGTTGCGAGAGCGTGCACGTTCTTTTCGACCGATACGATAAGACTTCCATCAAGTCTAGTACTCGTGACAAGAGACGACATACTGTCACTCCAATAGTACATCAAATAGCAGGACGTGAGACACTTTTTCCTGCAAAATGGAACAGATTCATACACTCTTCTGAAAACAAAGCCCGTCCGTCTGATTTTCTTTCAAAAGAAATTGCAATGCATGCATCGATGCCCCCAGCTGGACAAGAACTTTTGACCTCTGGTGGTTACTTGGACTCGAAAGAAGTCAGCACATATTATGCTCTGAGAAACGTGGATTATTTACGAAGTACTCAAGAAGAAGCGGATACCAGATTCGTTTTACATGGTATTGACATCAAACAATACTGACGTGCTACTACTCATTTTGCATTTTTATGAACGTTTACCAAGTGTTGTCTGGATTAAATCAGGCACTACCAAAAAACAAAAATTCATTGACGGAAAACATATAAACGCAAACAATGATTTATTAGCGTCAGAGGAAAGAAGAAAAGCTTTGTTGGCCTATCGCAGCATAACTGGGTGTGATACCACAAGTGCACTATCTGGGCACACAAAAAATCAAGCTGGCTCAATTTTTAACGGCACAATAATTTATTATCCGATTTTGGTACAAGCCCACACCGTACGGAAGTGCAGCTCTGAAATGCTGAGAGATTTGTGATTTTTATGTACACAAATAAGAAGCCGGGCCCTCAAGACTCAAATAATTTAGACGATCTGAGAGCTGCGATATTCCAAAATATAAGGGAGCTTGACAAATTACCGCCAACACGAGAAGCATTTCGCCAACATGCCTTAAGAGCCAATTACCAGACGTTTTGTTGGCTGCATGCTGACGTGGCAGAGCCTATTTTACCTGCACCCACGGACAGCGGTTGGAAGATTGAAGAAACGGGATGCCTAGTGCCAATTACATCATCCGTGAATTTGATTTCATTAAAAGTTCTTGAATTGATATCTTGTCATTGCAAAGCTGGATGTCGTTCATCCCGTTGTGGGTGTAGTATCAAAAAACAGAAATGCTTGGGGGGGATATGCCATGTGGGATACAATTTTTTAACCATTTTAATTATCTAGATGATACTGATCCAGAATGATGAAGATCATAATTAAGTAGTTTATTTTTCTTGATTATTTTATATTATTTTAATTAATGTAAAAATGATTACAATCGCACTTTGTTATTGACTTTCTAGTTTTATTTATTCACGTACCACAGTGTTTTTCTTATTTCATCTTAGGGGGTGGTCTAAAGCCGATGTTAACCTCAAACCAGCGAAAATAAGTAAATTAACACCCTGTACCTACTGCACTTGCCAACCCATACTACACATAGTACCCCCCATTGGAGAAGACCCGTGTTCAATATAAGAATATCATTATACTTTAAACTATATTATTATTTTAAATGAACACGCAGCCAAGCTCCGTCAATTTTAGATCACTTGTACCTACGACTCCGACCACTCAAACTGCTGTATCTCCGTTGTTTTTTTTCTGATCTCAATAACTGGGGGTTCATTAAAGAGTTGATTAAAATTGCAAAATGTTTTGTATGTGTCAAAAGTTTGATAACTCTGACGGATACCGAGATATAGGCAAGAAAAAAAAACTGAAATTTTATAAAATGCGATGTTTTTGAAAAATTTCATTTGGTATTAGTTTCACATACATAAATGTATAAAATAATGGGCATTGTATGCTCTCTCATTTGACACCTCATTTATGTATATCGGCCCAGTAATTATCTAGAAAAACCGCTTAGTAGAGTTGGTCCGGCCGCCATCTTTGTTATGTCATAACTCCCCCCCACTTCCACTTTTGATGCTACAACCGCACTTTCCATGTCCAAGAAAACGTACTGAATAAGTACATACCGGTTGTCGGTAGGACCGAGACAACATTGGTTAAACTTGTCTGAAAAGCTTCGGAGCCTATACTATTATACAGCCATGAAAAGTCTTGCCTCAGACACTGATTAAATCGTCTGTCACAGACGTGTGAGGCCAATGATGATGATTGTTTCTCGTACTATCCTAATTACAGCAGTAGAGTGGCCGTGCGCACAGAGCATTGAATTCAATGTTAAACTCACTGTATACTCGTGTTTACACTGTACCTCCGGCCGTATACTTCTGTCACAAAATAAAAAACCATCCAAAACAATCTCCAATCCCCCCCGCAGTCTTACTTCTTGCCTGTGTATTATTTTATTTCAATTCAAACGGAATTCCAAAATCTCTGGCCCCTTCTTCTTCTTTTCATGTGGGACACCAAGTTGTCCAACGATCTGATGCACTATATCATGTTTTTAACTTTTCCACACAACACTTGACCGAGATACTTGGACGAATCACGAAGAATAACCAACCCTTGCAACATGGTCCCGCGATTTTAAGTAATCCAATACATACAAATAAAATCTTTGTTTTCTTTGAGAATAATTCTATAGTTGTTTAGTTTTACGGATCAGATGGAATATAGTTGTTTAGTATATTAGAAATAGTTTTTTATATTTATTTGTAATTTACTTTAAACCCTTATATGTCCTTCCAACCCCCCAAACAAGCCTGTGTAATCAAGATTTTTAATAAAGTACCTACCTAAAATGATACTGTTAGTCATTTCATAAACTTGGCTCCATGTTTTATCGCTCTACTTATTTCGAACTAACTTTGCCCTTTTACCGGGAATTTCGACACTTTATCGGCCCACTTCGGAGTTGACTTCCATAGTACCTAACTACCTAGATCTAGGGGTTCCAAGTTCGATTAGAGATTTGGTGTATGGGGTTAAATGGGTTAGTTTCAAATGAAGAAGTGAAATGAAGCAATGCTTTTGGATGGTGTAAAGTAATGTCTGTGAGAAAAGTCAATTTGTTTAGCTGATTTCCAACGCCCTGTATCTTTCGAGATTTTTGTATCATTCCAAAAGAGGCTTCAAAATTCTATATTGTTTCATGATTAAAATTCCATTTTACAAAATTTATAAAGCAATCTACACTCTTTTGTACCAGGACTTCATGAAAAGGCGGTGATACTCCAGCGAAAAGTGAAGAGCCCTCGGCGATGTAAGCCGAGAGGGCTACTCGGCTGTCTATCGGCGTTCAAACAAGTAACAAGCCTTTTGAAATAATCAGCCATATCGGCTATGATAGCCTAGTAACCCGCTTATATTTTCGAGGGGATTACCTGTATTAACGATATTGAGTTCACGTTTATTGCTTAGAAATATTGAAGATTGCTGCATCTTTTTTGACATTCTATAATTCTTACCACTACTATGTCAAATGACTTTTTCCATTTGTGTAAAAGTTTTGCTATTTTATTGGACAGATTCGTATTTTAAAGATTTGTATTCTAAAGAAAGGAACTGTGCAACGATCTAAGCTAATTCGTTCATCTAAACAACAACAACAGCTATAAACCACAATCCGTTGTTATTTGGGAAATAAATCTGGGCGTATTTTGAAAATCCAGAGAAAGGACAGTACTAAGCAAAAGCCACGGAAATATAAACGATCTCCCAAGCGGATAGAACTGTCGGTAAAGAACATTTTGTGGCCTCCCCTGTCTCCGACTGACTTTACAATCCACAAGATGCATTTATCTTTGTAAGAGTAAGTGCTTGCTCTTGACAAACGTCGAGTTCGTACAAGGACTTTAGAATTTGTTGGGCAAACGATGTAACCCTCCCTTCGTGACACAGATTTTTGGTGAAATTTTGGGGATTTGATAGACAGAGAAGTACAAATCTGTGTTTGATTGGTTGTGTAGGATCTAACACAGCTTTGACTACATTTTTTCATGCTACAGTACAGATTAATTAACAAATGGCGGGTTTTAAAATAGACAATAATAGGAAAGTGTAATTTTTAAGAAAATGGCGAACACGTCCTTAAGGTTATGATCTTTCTAATCTAAATAATACACCTAACCTAACCTATCAAAATCAATGAAAACCCCATACACTCAGCACACATAAAACAATCTCTTTTTCTGTTAACAACTCAATTCTCCATATATTTTTCTTTCTCTCGTTTTTTTGAACAGATGAAATTGGATAACTTAATTAAAACGCAATTAGCTAGCTATAAAGGTCGAAAAACATTAAGCGCGCATATTTTTTCCGGAACTTTCCAACGCAAAAGTAATCAACATGTAAATTTTTAGAATTTTTAGACAATTAAAATGTTTTGCACGTTTTTTGTTCCGCCATTTTCAGACGACGTGGATCCGGAAAACTTTGCCATCAGAGACCAGAGGCTTGCACTGAGGCAAGGAAATATTTTAGAAGGGTTCCTACGAGTAACCAGATTAAAAACTATGAAAAGTTCTATACATTTTTAAATACAAAGTATTCAAAGTTCAGACGTAGTAATACAGATTTTGAAAAGCACTCAGTTATAGGTACACAGTGCATTGTTTCGGTCTTCGACTGCCATTTCAATACAGCGTGTCAAGAGCATATTTAAGATATATATTCTCCTGACGATGCACGAAACTATAAACTTTGACCACTTTAAAGGTTCATTCTAAGTATTAGACCGGGTCTATCGCGATAGTATTTAGGTAAATATTAGTAATTTACCTGCGTCCCGACGTTTCAATACAGTTTCACTTTCATGTATTGTGGTCGCGGGTTGACATCAGTCAACCCGCGACTTAAAATGAGTGAAAGTGATCGCGAGTGCTTAAAAAGTTACACTTTAAAGGTTGACCAAAGCAGTACTATTTGTTTTTATGTAATTTAATTAGCTGCGTTTAAGGCGCGCCAAGCTTGATTGCGTAATGTTCCTCTTGGCTTTACTCTGCTATGGTTGTTTGAAGGAATCCCTCTTTAAAAATGCCCTTGCTCACTGAGGTAAAGATTCGCAGAGGCCTAAAAGGGGAGGGTCCGGATAATTTCACCACTGGACCGTAAGCGACGAGAATACACGGAATTATAAAGAATTTTCAGTGATAAAATGAATTTCAAGCGTCCTCGGAATCGACAGGGAAAGTCTAAAATGCGTCTTTTCTCATCGACATTCTTCTAAAAAACAATCCATTCCATTAGAAATAAGCGCCCGTTTGTTCTTCTCATTATGGTTTCGATAGATTCGATTATTTCCAATTGTAATTTTATGCGGCTGTTTATGCTCTGCCTACCCCGCAAGGGATTATAGGCGTGATATATGTATGTATGTAATGTTACCGATCAATCGCTATTTTATAATGAAATATTCAGTCTCCGTGGAATGATTGTATACAAAAACAGTACATACTTGCGTGTTTGGCGAAATTTTGAAATTTATAGAACTCGTCACGATTCAAATTACGCACTGAAATTTTCAAATGAAATGAACTGTTGTACCAAATACCGTGCTATTACAAATAAAGTTAGATATTGTTTAAGCTGTTTGACAACGTCTAATCCCATGGAAAAAATATTTTGACACTGTCAACGCTCGTCTAACTTTCTTATAATAACACCGATTGTTTTGCGAAGTGACCTTAACTCTGTGCCTTCGGGATTTGAATCATGGCGAGTATTGTTGACGTGTATCGCGGCACGGCACGGGCACGGGTGACGGACGGACGGCCACCGTGCGACACACACGGCCACTCCGCCAGGCGTGCGGCACCCGCGCCTGCGCCGGGCCGCGCGCCGCGTCGCCGCGCACCACCGCAGCGTGTGTGCAGCGACGCGGCGACTCACCCGTGCCCGTGCTTGCAGGATGCACGCGGTGGGCCTGCACTCCGCGCTCGCCATCCGCCGCGAGCGCAAGCGCCGCGCCGAGGCTCAGCGCGCGCGCGAACGACGATACTCCCTCCAGTCCACCGAGTCCGGCGTCACCTCCCCCCACTGCTCCACCGGCAGCCTCGAACGACGCCGCTACAAGAACACCAGAACCAGCGACAATGAAGTCGTCTCATCGGTTGGCATGCTCCATCTCGGCGTTGTGTTCCTCGTCCTCGGAATGTTCCTCGTTGCATCGGGATTGCTCCCCGACAAAGTCACCTCTTGGAGCAGTGTAGGCTCGATCAGCTGGTTCAACGAACTCGTCTGCTCGGGTTTTTTCGCTGTGGCCATCGGCATATTTTTGATTATCCTGCACAAATACCTCACGAAGAGCGAAGAGGACGCGTTAGAAGAATACGTACAGAAACAGCTGACACGCTCTCGCTCCGGACACAGGCTAGAGAGAGACGCAGAGACAGGTGGTATGCATACGAAGAATGCGCGAAAGGCGAGAGCCACGGAAGTTCTCCCAGATACATCCATTGAGACATACACCGAGCCCCCGATGGACAGGGCTCACGGATTTGTAAACGTCATGGCTCTAAACGGTGACGCTTTGAGGGAATCACCACTGGAACAGATCGCAGAGGAAGAGATATCAGTGGCATCTGAGAATGAGCGGAGGCGGTTCAACAAGGACACGTACTCGACGCCGTCGGTGGCGCCGAGCCTGAGCCCCGGCTCCCCGTCCGACACGCGCGAGCTGCTGCAGTCCGACGGGAGGTACATGATCATGTCGCGCATGTGAGATTGCGACGAGGTCAAGGTTCGGCATTACGATGAACCCGACCGCTACCGATACGCCTCGGCTGGCCTCTAAATTTCAGGCTCTGATCGCCTTATCTGCTGGCCCACCTGTTTTCTCGGCGATTCATCTTCGGTCTCAGCGAAATGCCAAAGTTTGACTCCTCCGTGTAAATTTTCTTCGAAGAAAGTGATTCAGACTTTACTATTGTGATTGAAAGTGTACGACGATTTAACGACTACTGCTTAAACTAAGAGTGTTTCTGTGTATTCCGCTACTTTCTTCTATCTATAAAAAGCTTCGAGGCAATAATATGGCGGCATCACTGTGGATCTTTCTTTATCATGCGCTTTTATATTTTAACAGATGGACCAACTCTTGGTAGATTTTAGCAGTAAGTCGGTAGTGAAAGCCTCTTTCGTAATTGTAGGCTTAATATGAATTGGAGTCCTGCAAGAAAGTATACTTGGCTCTCTGTAATTGAATGAGGACAAGAATGTTGAGTTACGAAAGGGGTAACACAACGTATGTTTAATTGATTACTATAATATTATCATTCCGTATGTATTGGCTTGAGACTGATTGTTAATGTACTGTTCTTATACCTGACAATTTTGATAAGATATTACTATTTGTTTTGTCCTTTTGATGTTCAAAGCCATTTGTAGGGTGTAGATTTTGTACTGAACTATTATCAGGTTTCTTTTTGGTTTTACTTATTAATTAATTATTATGAAACCTCTGAAATTCTTTTCACAGTTGTACGTGCCAAATACCAAACAGTTATGGCAATAATATTTTCACTTTTCAACAAAAATCTTTTGTAAGTACTTACTTGTATCATATAGATTTATCAAACAGTAATCATATTATTATTATACTTCTCGGAATTATTGTAATTCTGCACTGCCGAATTAAAAGTGCTATATTTAAATTCGTCTGCCACGTAACGATTTTACCATTTTAAATTATTATGAGCAAATTAACTACAAACTTTATCGAATTGTATAAATTACTCAATTTTGAATTGATCACTTAGATTTTTTCAATATTTCATATTGTTAATTTATAGCCCACCGATTTTCGTATATATCAAATCAATTATAGTTAGTTTTTTTAAGGCTGTGATCTCATTACTTTTGTGAGCGAGAGTGTCTAATCAAACGAAATCGATATTATTAAATACCACGAGCTTAGCTTAATGCTCAAGATAATTAAATGTTAAAACCTCTTTATAATTATCACCTCCTAGTACCTTTCGCTGTCCTTTTAATCTTTCCTATTCGATAGTGGATGTTTGTGCTTTGACATATATTAAGCTCTTTGACACGCAAAGTTAAAGTTCTTCTAAAATATGTTCGAAAGTTGTAGGTATACTATTTCCAACCTCTTGCAAAATATGTTTTATGTAAGTGATCGAAAACTTTGTTTATCTAGACTTTTCTGTGCATTCGGAAATCTATGGACTTCGAAAATTCCGAAATTTACAAGTAGTGAATACAAGAGTGAATCTGTCAAAACATAAATATTCAAGATGTCCTCTTAGTATTTTTTAATCTTTCCCCTTCTAGTTGTATATCTGCTATCACTACATTCACTGCTCAGTGCATTTTTTATCAATAATAGGATTAATAATGGTGAAATAGTTTATGCTAGATTAATGTGTGTAACAATGTAAACACGCGTTTAACACTTGTCTAACTTTTTTTAGTAAGGCCCTCATTATTGAAACAAAACTGCCAATGTTAATCCTTGTCTAAACTCTGACAAACGATGCACTGGGAGTGGTTAAAAGCTGCCTTATTAAATAAAATTAATTAAACTAATCACTTGTGGTGTAACGTAATGTAATAAGCACAATCTTTGTCAATATATATAAGTAAGTGAGACCTTGTAATGTTTTGGGAAAATATGGAAAATTTTGTTTTCATACTTTAACTATTACGTGTAAAAAACTAACAGCAAATATTTTAAGAGGTGAAACAAGTCCATGAAAAAGAATAATTTCCCCAGAACTATAGATCGTTATATTAAAATATATATTGGCCTTCTATATAAATTGACTTAATCGGCTGGTACATTTTGTGGTCTATGCAGTCTATGTTTCGTGGGGAAAGTTGTTCAGTTTCATGGACCGATTCACCCCTTAAAATAATAGCAGCTAATATTTTAACATCCTGTATAAAAACAAGTACAAGTTTGGGGGAAATGAATCCTTACAACCTAATCATGAAAGTGAAAAAAATAATAATGTCAGACGTGGAGTAAATATCCGTTTACGCTCTGCCTAACTCGCAAGGGATATGGGCGTGAAATATGTAAGTAGTACTTGTTTTACAATAACTACAACAAAGAAAGATATATTTCTGTCTAAACAATTTTCCATAATTTCCCAAAACAAGTAATATTGTAGTGTCTTTCGCTCGATGTGTAGTACAAGCTAGCTTGTTTGTTTGTAAGGAATCGATTGAAAAATCCATCTTATTGCATAATATGTAATATCGATTATTCTTGCACAAAATATGTCGTAGCCAGCGTGGATATTCTAAAAATATGTAATTCTATTATTAAACGAACAAGTATCACTCATGATGTAGGTTTACGCGAATCACTTGTTTTGTCACGTTTACGATTTGGTAGAGAGTTTAATTGCAAAAAGACCAAAGTAACGGACATAGTCTGGAAGTGTAGCAAACTGCAGTGGCAGTGGGCTGTGCACGTCTGTCGTTGAACCAACTGACGGTGAAGTATGCGGGTTCTCGAGTGGAGGCTACGCCTCGGCAAGCGTAGTGTTGGACTACCTCCGGCCAGACGGGCCGATGACTCAAAAAGGCGGCTGATTGTGACTGGATGGCGAAACGAGAGATCGTGCCCTGTGGCGTACCCTGGGGGAGGCTAACGTCCAGCAGTGGACTGCAATAGGCCGATGTATGTAAAGAGTTTAACACTGCAGTGTTCGGCAATCACTTCCGACGGGCGTATGTGATCCGTCAGCCTCCGTGAAGAAGGCTGTTTAAACCAGTCGAAACGTAGAGGGAAAAACTCTATACCAAATAATAAACAAGTAAGTCGCGTAAACCTACATCAAATGTAGTTCTTTTAAGATATGAAGTTCAACTGCAATATTTACAAATAAAAACACAGGCAAACGTAATGAAAATACACACAGTTACTTAAAATAAGAATAATGAAGATGTGCCACACTATACAATAAATTGTTTTTAAATATTCATACATCGTCTTCTGAAATGACCCTCAAATATTTCGTCAGATAACAGTGGCGAAAACGACCATTTAACGGCCGCTTGCGCTGTCTTTCCCGCAAGGGATATAAGCGTGATTTGTGTGTATGTTTACTTAAATATTACGTATAAAAACAGACTTTCAAATACTAGTTATTGGATACAATATATTTTACTAGCGACCCGCCCAGCGGTTTCACCCGCTGCTAGCCGTTTTCCTGAAGAAACAAAGCTTTTCGCGGAAAAAAGTACCCAAAAACTAGACTTTTGGATCACTCCATCTATAAAAATAAACTGCATGAATATCTGATGCGTAGTTTTAAAGATCTCAGATTGTAAGCATACAAAGGGACACGGAAAGCGACTTTATTTTATGCTATGTAGTGATAATGTGGCCCGAAATTCTGGTAAAATTATGAAAGAGTAACACGGGTTATTACAAAAAAGTTAGACATGGTTTAAGCTATTTTGACAACATAAAATTCTATAAACAATTTAAACACTGTCTAAAACGTCGTCTAACTTTTTGTATTAACACCGTAAAAGTTCTAAAAGTATGTCTTATGTCTTACGTACAAAATGTTGTAAGTAACCGATGGTCTTATGGTTAACTGGGTTTCTTCCTTTAAATTTTCTAAATATTGTGATATAAATAGTTTATTTTATTTATGAATTCTTATTAAGGACTATTGCACATTTTGATATACCTAGCGCAAATTATCAATCATAGAGTCTGCACAAATTAATTAATTGTGACATTTCTTGTGCCTATACAACTTTTTATACTAAGTAGGTACAAATATTTTGATAGGATAAGAATCGCACACATGTTGTAAATAACATTTTCATACTCTTATTGTACTATACAGGATGGCCCGAATTGTGACGTCCAAAGACAAAATTTTATTGCCTATACTGAGGGGTATCCGAATCACCCCCATGTATGTCCCGCGATTTTTTGTAGTTTCTAAGTTATTTTTACTTTTAATTTTGTATGTGAGAAATACGACTGGCAGTTTTGTTTTGTGCTAGAAAGTACCAATTATGAAGATTAGGTATGCTACGAGAACAACCACCCGAAAAATCCTATTCCAAGAGGAAAAAAGAAGACAAACACTTGCCAATAGAATGTTTTAAATACAACTTTAACAGTTGAATAATTTGGAAAATACACATAATCGCGGAACATACATAGTGGTGATTCGGATATCCCTTCGTATAAATAAGGCATTCAAATTTTGTCTTTGGACGTCACTATTTGTGCCACCTTGCATATAACTACTAATATTAATTTAATTAATGATAGATAAAGCATATTTTCTCTCTAAAAACTACGCGTCGCATTTCATTGATATGACAACATATGAACAGTTAATCTTAATACAGTTGTAGTATATGAAGAAGTAAAATGTAGGATATACTTTATGAAGAAATTTTAAGTAACGTTTGCGTTACAGGATAAAAACAAAACCACATCAAACAGACCGATTTTCCCAATTATGTCATTAAATATTAAAACAAGTTTTTCATTTGAAAATAATATAAATCGTGCGATGCAGTATGGTCACAGATAATATAATTCTACTGCGTATGGTATACCCAACTATAAAGCTTAGGCAGGGATAGGTCAATACACAAAAGTTAGTCATTTGAAATACGAATATTGCACCGCTTTTCTATGTGGATGCTTATTTTAATTATTAATATGTTCTAACTGTTGTATAAAACTGTTAATCTCCCAAATAAAATAAAATGAGTAAAACATAATTTTTATACTTAAATTCAAAGATTAATAAATGAAATGACAAAGGTGACCAGCATAATCAATACAGGATGTAACAAAACGGTTACGTTTAGAAAATCGCGGTGGCATTATAATGACAGTGGAGTGTCGTTGGCATTGCAAGTGTAAAAGAATAAGCGAATCCGGGCCTAGGTTCACAGGTCGTCACAAAATTACCTACAACAACACCTTGGTCATAGAATAAATAATAGTAGTTATATAAAACACGGAATCCTATTAAAATATCTCAATGAACTTTTATACTCGTCTTATGCTAGCTAGATCTTTAATTTCCATGTGATCGTAGTATTGTGTTGTTATTTTAACAAAGTTTTGATGTTTCGGGCTCAGTAGTTCATATTTTGATGTCGTGAATGAATTTTGTGAACGCTTTTGCGATTTTTTCAATACAATATGGTTGTATACACTCACTTATTAATATTACGCGGATCTTATTGTAATAGAAGCTATAGCTGAAATTTATTTAGACTGGACATTGACTTTGAAAACGTTTAGGTAGACACAAAATGAGTAAAGATTGTTATTTATTATTATTAGGGACCGGATTACATACAGGGTGTAAGAGACAGCCTACCGACTACTGATACATGTTACTGAACAACTATCTATAAAAATATATTTCAGGAAACTTCAAAAAAAATTGGGCTTTCCATAGTAAATGCAGTCAGCTGATCGTGATTTTGTATGGGAGGTCGAATATTTTTTGACGTTACTTACATATGTTCATGGGGGAAAGTGGTTCAGTTTCATGGTCTGCATGCACCCTATCAGTATTCGGAGGGCTGTCCCTTACACCCCGTATATATGCAACAAAAACACCCTGATGTATGCATGCAGATATGCACGAAAACTGGGAAAATATGCTACAGTTTAATACAAATTTTACGTACAAAAACAAAGTATTAAGAATTTCAAAGTAGAATATTCCCGCCGTATGTAAATGATCCAGGATAATGAGTTATTCACGACGACACCGTTTTTTTTTGGAAAATGAGGTCCGCTAACAACTTTTGACAGATCAATTTGCGCACTCGTCAACAACGATATCGTGACATTGAGAATAATTTTAGCAAAGTATGCGTAAAAGACGGGAGAAAGAAATATGAACATCAAAAAATTTTGAAATCGTTTCAAAAATATGCATTATAACAAGATGTTAAAGAAAGTATGCTATGAGCGAAAAAAATGTCTTGAAATACAAATAATCCGGTCTCTAATTATGATTGATCATTACTACACATAGTATCACAGAAACAATAGGTTAATATATTATCTGGATAGGTATTTCTTTCTTTTTCAAATTTTAATAAAGGCCTATACTATACAAAAATAAAACCGATACAAACCCATTTTTTGTAAATTTAATTAATTTATACCTTAGAAACCCACAGAAAATTTTTACTCATTACAGTTAAACAATTTTAAACGGATTTAAGTTGTGTTTATTTTGGATTTTACAATTCCTACGTTTAAAGCTCTTTACAGAACTTGTGGTCACGAATGACTAAGATGTTGGACGTCATTATTTAAAATTTAAATTTATTTTTGTTTTACCGCTATCTACGTCTTAAAATTAACACAATTTAAATCAGTTTAAAATCGTTTTATTGTGATGAGCAATAGTTGTGCAAACTCAAGAAAGTAGTATGTTAATACATTCTTAAGTGTTTTCAACGATTTATATTTCAATTTTTATCCATAAAAATAAATAGATGACTTTCCATTGTACTTTGAGAGTTTGTTATTAGTAATTTATTAGCTGTTTATGTCTTAGGCGAATACTACACTATGACGAACTAACGGATGCGTCTGTCAAACACCTTGTGTGCCATGGTATCCGTTTTTGTACAGGAATTCCATATTTCCTTTCGTCTGACAGACGGATACGTCAAAAAACGTCCGTCATTCCGTCATAGTGGAAAAACCGCCTTATCTTTGCACAAAAATGTATATTAACACTATAATTAAGAATAATTTACTAAAACTGATACTTTTCCTAAAAGACATACAATTTTAAAAGACGTTATTTAATTAAATACTTAACCATACTTATGTAAGAAAAAGAAATAGAAAAATATATAACACAGTCAAGGACTAACTTATTATGCCATTGTATGTGCTATACTGTGTACTAGCAGTACATCAACCTTACCCTTAAACTGGTTTTACCGTACATTTTGTAAGAAATCCAGTATAATTTGATCCCTGAAGTGGGTAGGCTGATTTCCTGCAGATGTATCAAAACTTTGCAGGCGTGATCTGATCATGAAATTAAACAAGTTTCCCTTAAGAGCCAATTATTAGTGGAGATGACAAATCTATTTCGCCCTTTCATGCAAAATTTGCTTGCAAGATTAGCTGACTTTGTATTTGAAGTAGTTTTTTTGTCGTTTACCAACATAATATATTAGGTGAAATTTTACTAGCGATAGCTAAAACTTAGATCGGGCCGGTGATAAGAAACAACTTTCCCTTAAGAACATAGGTCGAGATTGAATACGAAATTTTAAAACACTTCCCGTGTTAGGTATACAATTTTTGAACCTGCGACTTTCGCATTACTAGTGGCGACGCCTCTTCCATCTGGGCTACCGCAGCTCATTCCTTGACCGCCAATTTTGAAGATGGAAGAGGTGTCGCCACTAGGAATGCGAAAGGTTCAAATCCTGCCCGTGCAAGTTTTCAAAAAAGAAACATAACAGGTCGAAATATGGAAAAAAACCGCCAATTAGCTGATTTGAGTTACTAAGAAGGCTCAAAATATTTTTGTCTTATTTCGACCTGTGTTGCTTGGGGAAAGTTGTTCCTTATCATCAGCCCATACTCGGTTTTCAGTATCGGTCACTGGTAAAATTGTACCCTATATAGGGTGTAAGGGAAAAACATTTTACTAAGACTCAATGATCCAAAGGACTGCACAACTTTTTACAATATTCTTTTTCTTACATAAAACGATACCTTTTGAAAATACACATCATTTCACGATAGATATTTTTTATTACACTCAATTTTATTACACTAATTAATAAAGTAATTATTATTGAATTTATTTTTGTATTGAGTCAACTTTCCCCTTCAACCAACCCCATTCTAGATTGGAAATAAAAATAATGTAAATTGAACTTTATATGTAGTTATGCTAAGTTCACACCATGCAACTGCTGTTATCGCTGCCGCGAATATTGCCTGAAATACTGCCGCGGAAGTATTAATGCGAGTGAGTGTTCACACCCTGCCGACCTGCTCTACTCAATACGAGTGAGCGAGAAAGCAATACATTCCACTCGCGCTCGTGCTGTTGTTCCTTTGACTTTAAAAAACTGACACTCGCGGGAGCACGGGAAGTTGCAGCGGCATGCCGAGTAGAAGCGCAAGTCACCTGATTACTTGCTCGCGTTGCCCACTTCTCTTACTATTTCCCATAAGTATGAGCGTGCTATTAGATAACCGGACTGCGTGCGTGGCTTTCATTCCATTTGAACGAATGAATAGAATGGAATGAATGACTTTATTGTGGTCAAGGAAATGATTGGAAATACATAGGGTAGGAGAGAAGGTCGATATGGGAGGAGAATCACGGAATTTAATAAATATTATTGATTAAATATTTGAAAATTACATCAACGATTTTACGGTCACATTATCACTTGTCAAACATATTTAGTAGTTACATCATGTGCAAAATCACATGACAATATGGAAACGTAATTAATAAAGAATAATAATAAATAACCTTGGGAGTCGTAAGTGGCGACTAAGGGACTCGAGGGTGTGTATTGCAATTTTAGGCGATGGGCTGACAACCTGTCACTATGGCGGTACATTATTTTTAAATGACCGTCAAATATTTGTCAGACGTGGCATAAATGGCCGTTTTTTGCGGCCGTTTACGCCCTGCCTACCCCGTAAGGGATAATTGGCGTGATACGTGTATGAATGTTTAAATAACATACCCGTTACCCATGGCAAAATTTTCTACAAGCGGCTCAATTCGGGAGTGCCTATGTTAAAGATGAAAAAATCTAAAATATTGTGACAAATTTAAAAATGCCCCAGCATCTCCAGTTTATGGAAAGATAATCAATAAAAAACGGGTTATGCAAAAATAAAATGTATTAGGTATAACGTATTCACCCCGATCCGGCTGACTTTGACGCGGGTCCGGTCTATACTCCGGCCGGATAGACAGTTTGACGATAAAAACGTGAGCCTTATGGAAGAACTGAAGAATCTGCTCTGCACCATTTATGAACTGGTATATGACTGAAATTTTCATTACCTAGCCCCAAACTTGTAGCACAAAAAGTATCTATCGAATATATATATACATACTTATTAACTTTTTGCAGTCCACTGTTGGACGTAGGCCTTCCCCAGGGTACGCCTTCGGGCATCTCTCGTTTTCGGCATCCAGTCGCTACCAGCCGCCTGTAACGTAGGAATTGTAAAATAAATAAAAAACACAACTTAAATTCGTTTAAAATTGTTTTATTGTGACGAGTATGGTTGTGCAAACTCAAGAAAATATTATAATGTAGACATTGTAATCGCCATAAAGTGAATTCTCTACCTGTAGGTACGCATCAAATTTCACTAGATTTGCGCTAGCCCGTGAAATTTTCGAACACTTTTGTACCTTTTCGTTGCACAAAAAAGCACAGCAAGTAACATAACTCGCACAATGGAAATTCTCGATTCTATCGTAGCAACTTGCAGTATTTAATGTATGCAATCTGGAATGAATTGCATGAAACCCCCAGCTCCACCCCCGCTCCGGCGCTCAGACACGACTTGTTTAAACTTGCATAGCTCCCTGAATATCATTGAACCAGTGATACCAACCCGAGGATTCAAATTGAATAGAAGTCAAGATAGAGCTACCGATAAGGATTTGTAAATCTTTGAAGTGTCTGCGCAGAACAATAAAAACCCACAAGTTTAACACAAATCTTCGATATAATCTGTAAAACGTTATTATTACTTGATAGATTGGATTAGATTAGATTTATTTATTTAACACTATCAATTTCACAATTACAATTATTTAAAATTAGATGAAGATATCCAAGGATAATATGATCGTCAATAGAATAAAAATTATAACAAAAAATCTCAACTTTATTAAATGTCAAATACAAACAACAATACGGTTTTTTTTATTGGAATTCAAATCAATCAATCAAGTCAATGAAAATAATAAAACAATGAGGTCAATTCGGGATTTAAATTTTCCTTACTTGCCTTAAATTAGTGCTGTCACTTTCCGTCAAATAGGTTTAGAAAAGGCTAGAAGATATCTAAGTCCTGTCATTTTTAAAAACGTCCAGGGTTTTTCGCCTTTCCTAGTCAATATAGTCGCCATTGTTTTGATTGTCGCCTTATTTTGACAAATAACACGTATTTTGCATGAAATAATAAGACATGACACGACTAAAATATCTCCTATCCTTTTCTAAACCTATTTAACGGAAAATGACAGCACTAATTTAAGGCAAGTAAGGAGAATGTACATCCCGAATTGTGGCCATATGTCATTCTTCATAAATAACTAATCAATATTAATTGTATTAATTTATAATTATAGCAAGAGCAATATAATTATAAGGTTTAACCTTTTGGGCTCAAATACTGTAACAGGAGGTACATCGCCATTGACCCGAAAAGAAGAAGAAGAAGAAGGTTTAAAAATACTGCAAATACCTATTTCAAGGGTTGAACCAACCCATGGAATTAAACAACTTTCCCAAAGGAACATAGGGAAAAAAATGGACCTCTCATACAAAATGTTCCAGCCTGCCGGCTTAACTTGTATGGGAGGTCCAATATTTTTAATTATATTACGCCCTATGTTCCTAGGGGAAAGTTGTTAAATTTCATAGGCTTGTCCAACTTTTTAAATATTTGCAGCTAATATTTTATCATCCTTTAATTTACTTATCGACCTAAGGCTTAGACCACACCTTATCTTTGGAAAGAACAATCTGTAATGGGAATTTTTCTGTTGACAGTTCTGATGATAATTCTGAATGTCAAACCAGAGGGCACTGAGCTCAACTGAAAATTTGACGTTTCAATATAGCTGGCGGCAGCCATAGTTTTGCCTCAGGTTCCGTTTCACGTTGTGTTCGTTACTAATTTATATAATTTAGGTTGATTTGCTAGAGAATAAACTTGTCGTCTTGCTATTATATTGAGTCTCATTCATGTAAGCAAACGAAAAACCTATAAGAAATAAAGAACGATTACATAATTACAAAATAAATAATATTTTGTAAAGTGATACAGATTTTCATGTAAAGGAACGTTATTTCAATTAAGCTGAGTGTCCTCTACATGCCACTCGAGAATCTCTAGAAAATTTCCCATTGCAACGCAGTTCACTCACAGGTATGCCCACAGCTTGTTTGTACTTAAAACATATATAACAAAGAATAAAATTATTCAAACTGGACAAGTAAATAAAAATATTCACACAGCGTACTCCAAAGAGTAGTATTTTTAGGTGAATATGTACCAAGATAATTTTCAGACAGTTGGCAATACAATACTGAATTACTAATGACCTTTGGGTAACCTTCAGTAAGTTTTTATGACTCTTAAAGTGCAGCTACATGACATTCAGTTTTAAATGAGGAATGTTATTAACCGCAACTTCTACATGCATTTTATTTTATGTCATTAGTAGTTGAAACCAAGTTTGAAATGGCTCGATATATATTTATAACTGCGTCAGTAATTTTTCTCAGTAATTGCAAATTATTAAAAGTAAGAACCTATACTCTGTAACTTATACAGAATGATTTTCTTGACAGCAGGTAGCTAGATGGGAAACCAATCAAATGTTAAAAGGACATAATTTTTTTTTATAAATCTGACATCTGTCACAGAGCTCAAGTTATATTTTGAGTACTTTAATACTCTAGTATTGCTGTAAAAAACTAAAATGATGATGTAAGTACATACATACAGACAAATAATTATGCTCCTCAAGGATTTCTAACGAATTGCTTTCTTTTTGTCACCGGTAAAACATTAAAATTATGACAAAACTTTTATAGAGCATAAGACGTTTTATTTAGACAATTACAGCCATAAAATTCTGCAAAAAAAAATGTCTACAGTTTTAAATATATCATTAAGATACATACCTTTTCTCAAACGAATAGCTAAATTAGACATTAACGGTATTTCTCTAGTTTCGGTCATGTCGGAAAACCGTAAAATTTTGCACAAAATGATTGTCTAATTATCTCCGGCGCAGCGCGATATGAAAGGGACCAACTGTTCAGGCACACCTCGGACACTGGCGCTCAAATGTATGAATCAAATGCGTTGCTACGCACACAGTCTAAGCTCGCGTAGGTGAACGCGGACCATGATTGTGTGTGTGAGACAACATGTCAGGATTGCCGCCATTTTGCGTTCACGAATCGGGAATGCAATGTGCGGCAGTATGAAATGACCTTCGTCGTCGCGTCCTTGCTTAGCCGGTGTCAGAGCGTCCTCCGAGCGCGGGTGGGCGGCGCTTGTAGGGGGAGGCAGGGAGTGACCATACTGTACGCTAGTACTATTAATTATACTGTGGTTCAGGTGAATAAGGGCCTTAACAAAACTTTCAATTCCTCTGGACTGTAAATGTCTACATATACCTTAGTTACTTTGGTAACTTGTTTAGGTACATAAACCAAGTTATCGTTTATTTTTCCGTCATACTTGAATATTTCACCCCCCATAGTACTTTAGAAAGTTAGTTACTTATATGGCCTTTCAATATTTTGTTGGAGTCATTTATCATAACACCCACTTCTGCGTCAAAGTTCCCGTTCCATCATAAACTTTTAAAAGGTCGGCTTATTGTTTGTTGTGTTGGTCTATTCCTCATTCGTCCATTATGAGTGACATTAAAGCAAATGCCGTGTGATTGGTGTGATGCTGGCTTAGAATAGCATCACCCCATTTCTTTCCAGCGGATATCGTAAGAGGTGATTGAGGGACTGGAGAGTGACATGTGTATTGCAATTTAGGCGATCGGCTGACAACCTGTCACTATGGTGATACACAATTATCTGAATGACCCTCAAATGTTTGTCAGACGTGTCGTAAATGTTAGTTTTTACGACCGTTTACGCTCTGTCTACCCCGTACGGGATTTAGGCGTGATACATGTTTGTATGTATGAAATTGATCTTTTACCTATACCTATACCTCTAGAATTGTCATACTCCAATTGTTATAAATGGAGATTCGAAGACCCCTTTTCAGTAATTAAGATTTAGCCCGCATATCTCAATGGAGTCGTTCTTTTGGCTTAAAAGTTAACCCCAGTAAAACGCAGGTCATTATCATCGGAAGTCCAGGCTACATATCCAAAGTTGACTTTGCAAATTTGCCACCTGTGGAATTTGACGGTGTTATGCTGCCGTACAGTGACAAAGTCAAAAACCTCGGTGTCATGTTTGACCGGACCTTTTCCTGGAAACCGCAAGTTGCGGAGATTAGTAGGAAGATGTTTGCCACTTACAGCTCCATCAAAAGATTGCGTAATTTTCTGCCGACGAAGACAAAGCTCACGCTCGCTCAGTCTCTCATGCTACCTTTACTGGATTACGCTGATGTCTCCTATCCAGATCTCACTGAAGAAATGCTAGACAAACTTGAGCGACTTCAAAATCTAGCGATCAGATTCGTGTTCGGGCTTCGCAAGTACGACCACGTTTCACCTTTCCGAGCGAAGCTCAAATGGCTCCCTATACGCAGGCGAAGGGACTGTCACATTCTTTCACTTCTCTATTCTGTTCTTTTCAATCCCATCTTACCTAAAAGAAAGATTTCAATTTAACTCGTCTATTCGACCCCGCACTTTGCGTTCATGCCTCGATCTCACTATTTCCTCTTTACCCAGTTCGAGGACCCAATTCTATGCCTACTCCTTCACTATACAAGCTGTTCGCTTGTGGAACTCTCTTCCTCATTCGATCCGACGAGCTCCATCTCTGGACTCGTTTAAGACTCAACTGAAAGCCCACTACCTATCCTTACTTAACCCATAACCTGTCCTATCCTATCGTCTGCCCCTTTGTTACACCTTTTTCGCCTGTCGTCGAATGTTATATTAATATTTGTAAGTATAAGTATATTATTTATTTATTTATTATTATAATATTTATTATTATATACAAAAATTTATGTATTGTATTATTATTATATTATGTTAATAGGTTTTTGTTTATTGTGCACCCCTCCCGCATTACGGCTACTCCCCTATCCTGTACCCTAAGGTTGCCTGGAAGAAATCGCTACCTAAGCGATAAGGCCGCCTTGTGTACACTTTTTTAATTTATATCTTGTTTTTACTGTATTTCCTGTGTACAATAAAGTATTTTTTGAATTTGAATTTTGAATTTGAATTAAGATTCGAAGCCAGAATCAGTTATAAATCGATTTTATTTTGCTAGCACCAGCGAGAGTACCAATAAGGTATCAGCAAAGTAAGTATTCACAAGAAAGACAACATTACCTAAACCACTCGTTAATTCAGTAATTTTAGGGTACAGAGCAGTAAAATTAGGAAATTGCAGCCTGTAGCTATCCCGTAGCGTTTTGCTACGACGTAGCACAGCCTTTTCTTGATAAAATGCCCTGTTAACAGCAGAATAGTTTCTACGAAATGAAGGTGTCCTGGTAAAGAATTAAGTTAGATTTTTTTTCAAATATTCGTTTATTTATACGCCTGGGATCGAATTGAAAATTGGGATAAAAACCCTAAGTTTAAAGATAATATTACTTAATGGTACTAACATATTTTAATTTTCTGACCTAGTTGCATTTTTGTGTTAGTAGGTAGTAAGTCTAATTTTGGAGAAATTGCTAAATTGCACCGCAGGCAGGATTTGAACCTGCAACTTTCACTATCACTAGTAGCGACGCCTATACCGACTGGTCGTTACTGGTAATAACACTTGCATAATTTCTCCAAGGGTAGCATTTTTTTTTTTTTCATTTATTTTGTTTTAAAAATGAATACAAAAAACATTAAATGACGTCACTAAACCCGAAGAGGTTTGTCTTGAACTGTGGTAGCCCAGATAGAGGCGTTGCTACTAGTGATAGCGAAAGTTGTTTGTTCAAATCCTGTCTGCAGTTCAGTTCAATTATGCAAGTTCTTCAAAATTGTGTATACCCAACACGTTGAAGAGTTTTAGTAATTTTGTACTCAGGTAGGACGTATATGGATGATATTATATTAGACTGGAAATAGTTGAAACGGGAATGGTCCGGAATCGCATCGACAAGTTCAATAAGTGCTTTATCGGCTATCTACCGCTCGAGTGGGCAAACAATCTGATAATGTCACTAGTTTTACATACTGCACGCTACTTCAACTGTCCAACCTTATCAGAAAATTATCACTTGTACTTATAATTGTAACCAATAGTATGGCAATACACATTTTTTTTAAACTTGCAAAATTTACTTATTCTCAAAAATACCTAACACGGGAAGTGTTTTAAAATTTGGTATGCGATACACCATTTTGTGAATAACCCTCAAATGTTTGACGTGGCGCAAATGTTTGTTTTTACGGCCGTTTACGCTGTGCCAACCCCGCAAGGTATATATGCGTGATATACTATGTATGTATGTTATACTAGCGGCCCGCTAACTTCGGGATTATGAAGCTTTATAACTATGAAATATTTTTAAAATGAAAAGAATAAAATCGCTTGAATATAATTACTCAAACAACCAGATTAAAAGTGCGTTCTAAATTTAAAATACTTCAACGTGTTGGGCATAAATTTTTTGAGAACTTGCGAAATTGCACCGCAGGCAGGGTTTGAAACTGCGACCCTTGGTATCAGTACTACCGATGCCTCTACCGACTGGGCTTCGCGTTCTTGGCACTGATATATACTTGCATAATTTCACCGATGACAAGTGAGCCGTGGCAGCTCAGTTGGTAAAGTAATACTGATACTGAAATCGCAGGGGCGAATTCTGTCTGCGGCGCAATTTCGCAGGTTCTGGAAACTTTTTGAAAGCATTAAAAATCAAGCCAAGCCACGTATATCCACTTCAATACAGGGTGTAAGGGACGGTGTACCAATAACTTAGCAGGCATTATCAGACCATGAAACTGAACAATTTTTACTATGGAGGACATGTTGCAAAGAAACGACCTTCCATACAAAATTTCCGATCAACTGGCTGACATTCTATGGAAAATTGAAAAAAAAAAAACGTTTCACAACATGGGCTCCATAGGAAAAGTTGTTCAGTTTCACAGTCTGATCATGCCTGCAAAGTTTTCAGTACACCGTCCCTTACACCCTGTATAAGTAGCAATCGCACAAAAGCTGGGGTATCTATTTACCAGGATCGCAGAACAAATAGGGAGCTGGTAGTATTTGTGGAGGGAACACAAGATATCCAATAACCATAAGTGGGTATGAGATTCCTCGTCTATCTTTTCTCGGAAAAAAGCTTCTGTTTGAGGCTATGTTATAGTGTGATCAAGGTTGTATTGTGTGGCGTTGATTACAAACAGATGTGTGTACAATTGAACAATTCTTATTTTGTGTATGAAAGACATTGGTAAGTATGATATGGTATACTTATAGACGGTTTTCCTAATTTAAGTCCGTCGTCGCTGCATACTTTTAAAGCACCGTAACGCATGCCTCTTGCAGATGAAAGGAAATTGCGATTTCCGATCTTATTCCCATACGAATACGGTGCGTTTACGGATGCGTCTGTCAAACAACTTGACACTTTTGTCTGATACACAATACATTTTTTTTTAATTTCTAGTAACTAATCAGTTGCTACGCAGTTAAAGGATCAACTTATTCTAGTTTTCTATACAGTATAACCAGTACCTGATTACATATTAATCCCCGATTCTTCCACTTGTTATCAGTCGCAACGTATAATACACCATGCGTCTATCAAACAGAAGCTAAATAGCGAATTTCGATTTTATTCTCATACAAATACGGCTACAGTTACGTTAGGTAACGGATGTGTCTGTCAAAGCGTTGGAGACGACAATAAGGAGAACCGCTATAATGGATATCATGGACAAGTTCTTCAAATTAAATTTAATCTACCTAAGGTTCAAGATACAATAATCAAACCTTTTTTCTTACAAGACATCGACGTCAGTATCAAGTCATCTAAGTGCAAAAAGTAAGTAGATATAAACCTGCCTATTGGTAGGTATGGCGTGACATGACAACCCAGGCCATTAAATATGGAAGTATGCAAACATCCATCTGGAAAATTATGCAGGCTTTTTACAACCCGTAGGTATAGAGGCAGCGTTCTGACCCGCTTTCCTACGGGTTCTTACAGACTGACTGCAACAGTTTAACTGTAAAAATTACATATACGGGGTATAAAGGACAGCATCCAATACTGATAGGGTGCATGCACACTATGAATATGAACAACCTTCCCCTAGAAACATGTCAGGAAACGAATATAAATTTCGACCTCCCATGCAAAAACACGATCAAACTAACCGCATTTACTATAGGAAGTCGATTTTTTTGACGTTTCCGGAAATATTTTCTTATGGAAAGTTGTTCAGTTTCATAGTCTGTATGCACCCTATCAGTATTCGGATGGCTGTCCCTTACACCCTAGGTGAAATTTTACAAGTGATCGATAGCGAAACCTCAAGACGTGTGATAAGCAACAAATTACCCAAGGTCGAAATACGAAAAAAAATTACCTCCCATACAAATTGCCAATCGGCTGATGGATATTCAAAATATCCGCTTAGGAGGCATTCCGCTTCGTCTTTTCAACGTTTGTTCCTTAGGAAAAGTTGTTTCTTATCACCAGCCCGTTCTTAGTTTTCGCTATCGGTCACTAGTAAAATTTCACCCTATAGTTTTCTCGTTATTAAAGTGCGAGACAACGAGTCAAAGGACCCGATGAACCCTAATTTTAGAACTTTCAACCGCCTACTACTACTTGCAAAAATATTTTATATACACTCGTCTCATAATGTTCGAATTATGAATTCGAAAACAGTTGCATAAAGACCTACTTTATGCATTCTGCCTATATAAACTACGGTTTTATATAAATTACAGAAGCGTAATGACTTAATGAGAATGCTCTTAATACGATAAAGTTGAGAAATGAAACGAAGTTTTTTTTTGCTAATACTCATATTGCCATCTTCCGCCGCACCTGTCAGTTGTTGTTGTATGGTAATGTTGCGTTTGTTTTATTAGGTTGTTGTTGAGATGTTGTTCAGCTGTTGTTTAGTTGTTGTTCAGATGTTGTTTAGTTGCTGTACCGATGTTGTTCAGATGTTGTTCAGTTGTTGTTCAGTTGTTGTACAGATGTTGTTCAGTTGTTGTTCTGATGTTGTTTCGATGTTGTTCAGATGTTGTTCAGTTGTTGTTCAGATGTTGTTCAGTTGTTTAGTTAAGTTATTGTTAAGACTCCACATCTAAACAACTGCTAAAGTACAGAATTTTCAATAATTCATATTTTTTTCAATAAGCCATATTACGTTCTCGTATTGAATTTGACCTTGTATCGGGCCTTGCAATGGCCGGTGCGTACGTTTAGAAAAGTGTTTCTGAGTTTTTTTGAAGAGTGTATATAAAATAGTGTATGCAACTGCTATAATTAGGCATTAAAATGCTCGTGTCAAACTATTATCACACTCGGCTACGCCTCGTGTGATAAACAGACACTCGCATTCTAATGACCCCCATTTTACGACAGTTGCATAAACTACTATTATAGCTATGTTTCAAGATTAAACTGCATATTATAAATGTACTATTTAAATTATACTATCTACCGAATACTGGCTACTATTATTTTACAAGTGCAAGTGACCCGACTTTCTACTAGGGGAAAATACACGATTCCCGCGGGAATGAGGAATGGCTAAGCAACCAATTTCTAATTTGTAGTTAAATCCCAGGTGATTTGCAGCCCGTCTACACAGCCCCAGGTTATAAAGCCGTTTGAGCCGAGGGAAATGCGGCTGTAATAGAACTACTGAATGAACGAACGAATGAGACTTGGACCCAAACATGTGAACGAATGACTTATATATTTTTGTATAGCTCCTGCCATATTAACGTCATTAGTAGAACTTTGAATACTTTTCGTTATTCTTTGTAATTTAACTGGTAAGATTTGAAACACTCATAAATAATTAAGAAATCTACCTAAGTATATTTGCGTAGGTAATATCAGAACCAGATTTATGATAAGTAAAATAATAATATTCATCTGAATCAAAGATTATTCACGAATGTTGTCATTTAGCTGAGCCGCGGTAGCCCAGTCGGTAGAGGCGTCCCCACTAGTGATAGCGAAAGTCGTAGGTTCAAATCCTGCATGCGGTGCAATTTTGCAAGCTCTCCTGCATTGTACACCAAACGCGTAGAAGTGTTTTGAAATTTGTGTACTTATATTATCTTGCAGGTGTAAACTGAAATTCCGCGTTTGAACCACCGCAGATAAGCAAATATTTTTTACTGTAATGCTTAAAACATTAAACTGATTTCAATTTAGCTCCATTATTAACTTGTAGCATAATAAATTTTAAAATTTAAAATCACGACTGCTTTCTGTGATAAAGCCTAGCCTATGACTAAAGGATTGTACAATATAATTCCCATTCGAATCTATTCAGTGGTTAACGAGTTACAGTTCTTTAAAGAATCGCACATAGATACACATACATAATCTCTAAAATCATTACACTCCTTTTTTAGTTGGGCAGTCGTGTCAACAGAGAAACACTAAGAGGTAGCAACAGTAGACAGTTAATAATAAAATACAGATTCGTGCCTCGATTAGATGCAAATAAATCGATTTTACAAATGATCCCAATCGCTCAGTGTCGCCTTCTCCCGCAGGATACAAATTGCAGATGGTTGGGCAAGATACCACTAATTTTCAATGCCTTCTCATTAACTCAGCTGCTAAGGGTAGTAAAAGGGTTTAACGGCACCCCAGGGTTGTATACTTCATACATTTAAAGTAAAGGAGAACTTCAAACTTGTTGTGTCTGAAAATTCTATTAATTTTAAGAGTATTTTTCATTATTTAGATCTTACTTTAAATCGGAAATACCATGTTGAATTTAACGGTGATATTATTGTTCAAAAATTGTCTACTAATAAATATATTTCTTAATCTTTCAAAAATCTTATCTTATCTTATAGAGCCGTCGGGATCCCACTGCTGGGCAAAGGCCTCTCTCCCCTTCCTCCAATATTTAAAGAAATATTATAACCGTGTACCAAATTTCATCCAAATCCGTCAAGCTGTTTGAGCGTGAAATGGTTAGAAATTTATGATAATAGTATGGATATGGACAGTATTGTAAACATTTGATCGAAGGTATTTTATCCAAGGTATGGTGCTGTTTAGGCTGATCGATTGGCAAAGTGGATATGAATCCTATAGGAATTAGTAAACACAACCTCACGCTCTAAACCGCCGAACCGTTTCATATGGCAAATATAGTATTACCACTGCTAGCTACAGGGTGTAAGGGACTGCCCTCTGAATACTTATAGGGTGCATTCTGACCATGAAACTGAACAACTTCCCATGAAAAAATATTTCAAGAAACGCCAAAATTGTTTTAACTTCCCATAGTAATTGCAGTGATCTTGATTTTGTATGGGAGATCAAATATTTTTTGTCGTTTCCTGACATATGTTCCTAGGGAAAAGTTGTTCAGTTTTATGGTCTGCATGCACCCCTATCAGGCTGTCACTTACACCCCGTAAAGTTTATGAGATCTATATAATAAAGGTTTCGTTACCAAACACTACAATTTGTGAGAGGCCTGAAAATTATTTTCGAAAAATTATGTCCTTTCTGACCTTGTATTGATCTTGTTTCAGATATGCTCCAGTCTTTATTGCAGCCAAGAGATAATCAGAGGTGTAAGTTTTTTTATTGATTGTTACCCATGCATCTGACTGAGACGACGGTAGGTTTAACATTTGACACCTTGACTTTTATCCTTGAACTTAGCCGACCAAACTATGACTAGTTAAAAAATGAAGGAGTTTACATCCCCAAATTGAATGAATAATTAATTCTATCTGATTCCTTGACATGTTTAATTATATACAGACATAAAAGTTTATGTATATGTTAGGAATGGTGGTTCACCCGCTTTGTATTTCTTACGCTTCATAACGCATGCGTCCGTCAGACGAAAGAAGTTGCGAATACCGAACTTATTCCCATACAAATACTGCAACGGTGCGTAACGAATGCGACTGTCAAGTTTTGAAAGATGCATCCTTTAACGCACCGTTGCCATATTTTTATTGGAACAAGATCGAAGTTCGCAATTTCCTTTCGTTTGACAGACGCACGCCTTACGGTGCGTTAAAAATACGTAGCGTCGAACAAGTGGGATTATCGCCTGTAGAATGCATGTAAATGTGTAAATAATAGTATCTCAGTTACTAATCTTGGGAAAACGTACGATGCATGAAACCCAATTTTAAAAGATAAATTTAAAAATTAAACAAATATTAAAATAAATCCAGCTTTAAAAAACGAAACAATTTTTATGCCATACCACGGTAATGGATGCGGTGGCAGTGACGTCAAAACTATATGTTTACTCTGTCACTCAAAACATATGATCAACTTTGTAGCATGCTTTTAAAATGTCTGGCTGGATAACACTGTGTCTTTATTTCTGAAAATAGAAACAAAAGTATTCAATTTTATTTTTTATTTTGTCTAGGTTCGAGAGATTGTATCTTTCAATGAGATGTAATTTTGCTTCGTCGATACCGACTCTATAAGCTATGAGCTATACGAATAACTGTTGTTTGTCGATAAATGCAACTTAACTTAACTTTTGTCTTCAAGCAACATTGGTATTATAAAGTATGTTTACGTGACTTACTTGTTATTGATTTGTTCAATAACAATCGTTGTGTTCGGCAATTACAGCTGACGTTCGCATGTGATCAGTCGACCTCCGTAAAGAATGCTGCCGTAACCAGCCGAAACGTAGAGGGATAAACTCTCTACCAAATAAGTCGCGTAATGATACTTGTTCGTTTAAAAATAAAAACATTGGTATCGTCTGTGGATTAACTAAAGTATACCTTGATCGGACTAAGTTATAAAATTGTAGAATTGCAGACGGGAGAGGCGTCGTGAGAACTGGTCTAAACCTTACCTGCGCTGCCATTTTATAAATTCTATAAAGTATACTTACCTCAAGACCAAAATGAGAGTCATCATGGTTTATTGTGTAATCAATCCAATGTTTCTTGAAGACCGTTTCGACTTCGTTCGCTTTTGTCATTCGTATCTGTCCGTCGGCTAGGGGGGGGTTTGCTATACTCATGTGAATAACTCTAACACTAGCAGGCTTTCACTGCTTTTAACAAGTCAACTTGCGGTTCACATGTATATAGCAAGGCCTCCCCTAGCCGACGGCCTATATTGTGTGGCGTTCTCCAGCAGGCAAGATGATTGGTGCTATGCCGGCAGTGGCCGTACGGCACGAGCGCAGGCGCAATGAGAAGCGCGGCACTGGGAGGCGCCCGTCGCAGCTGCCCCTGCAGATCGGCAGACCAGACACTGGCGAGCCGACGCCCTCGCCAGACCACCATCGACTGAGAAATGAGCTGTATGTCTGCGGCAAGGTTAGTGATGTAAGTGAGCCAGCTTTTTTGCTACTAATGCTTTGTAGATAAGAAACATATATAGGGTTTAAGGGACAGCCCTACGAATATTCATAGGGTGCATACAGACCATCAGATTGAAAAACTTTCCCCTAGAAACATATATCGAGAAATGACAAAAAAAATTACTTTCCGTACAAAATTACAATCAGCTGACTGTATTTACTATGGGGAGTCAGAATTATTTTGACGTTTTCTGAAATATTTAGTGATGGGAAGTTGTTCAGTTTCATGGTCTGAATGCACCCTATCAGTATTTGGAGGGCTGTCCCTTACACCCCGTAGACTAGGAACGGTAATGGACCTTCGCTTGCCTATTATGCGGACCAGATTCTGGCTTTTGATGTGTGTTGTAACCCCTGACTTTAATTTAACTGATGCTGCCAGGTTGTATTGTGGTCCAAAGATGGCGGATGTTTTTTTTCTGTAACCTATCGTGTGGGGTATCAAATGAAGGAGTTTTATGATTTATTAGCTAAAATGTAGTGCGATATATTTTTGAAATTGTCTGTAAAGCCTGGTCATCATTAGACATGATGGGTTTCAGAAAAAACAACTGCCATCGTTGATCCGCCCTCTTTGAACCATACAACAACCCGGCAACATCCATGAAATTAGAGCCAGGGGAGGGGGTTACAACAACACATCAAAAGCCAGAATCTGGTCCGCATATTTTGCAGACGACTTTCTGGCTATCGCCTGCACTAACAGTTTTTTGATGATATTACCTAACGTCTTTGGTGTAATACCTTCGACTGAGAAACACTCTCTTTGTGCGGTAAAACAGTCACAATCACGGTCACTTAACGTTAAATAAGTTTAGAAAAAGATTGTAGATATCGACTATTTTACTCATGTAATTTCTTAAATAGTCAATGATTTCCGCGCCGTTTTGCAGATTTCCTTGTATGTTTAACCGCCATATTTTTAATCACTGATAAATTTTAACAGATACCGCGTAAAATACATAAAATCATAGACAATTTAAGAGGTGATCATCTTCTATCCTTGTCAAATTCAATTAACAGAGAGTGACAGTGCTATTTTTAGTTAGAGATTTTATTCGATAACTTGGAATTGAGACTAAATGTCTCAGGACACAGCCACGATTATTAATAGTTGTAGTGCTAAGCAAAGCAGTTGCCTGCAGTTTGGTTTCTTAATCTCATCTTCATCGTCATCCTGCAAACATCCGTGAAGAAAGGTTTACTTTGCTTCAGTCACAAAGATTACCATGACTTCGAGCATGTACCTAACCCCGTGGTTCGTCCAAGACTAGGACATCATACTGTTAATGACTTGTCATCATAATGCAAATAGGAGTTCTTTGAGTCTTTTACAATACAGCAGACAACCAAGGCCACGGGGTCTCTTGGAGGGTTCCGACGTAAATTGTTTGTGTGGTGGAGTTCAAAAAATGAACCACCTAACATCGTTTCCTGCGTGCCCTAGCACGATCTTATGACAGCGTCTGTCAGCGCTGTCATCGTAGCCAAGTTCTGGCTAGTTATTATTCTGTGGTTCTGGGCCGCGACTGTGTAGTGTCTGCCATCGACACGCTAAGAAGAAGAATGCAGGCGTCAAAGCACGTGGCATAAGACCGCGGAGCCTGGAGGAGTAGGTATGGCGGAGCCATGGTCACGTCCCTCAGGAATGAGGCATCGACTGAGAAGAAGGAGTCGTTCATTATATATACAAACACATATCACGCCTTTATTCTTTCGCTACCCTTTTGGTGTAGGCATAACGTTGACGGTCGTAAAAATACGGTCGCTGCATGTCTCACAAATATTCTAGAAAAATCGTATATCACAATAATGACAGGTGGTCAGCCTGTAGCCTAAAAATGTAATACACATGAAACAATCGATTCCCTTTGTAACCTCTTATGACACCCACGGAAAAGAAACGAGGTGATGATATTTTAAGCCGGTACCACACAGCATTATTATGATTATCTAGACTAATCTCTTTTAATGTCAAAGCAGTGCTATAAAAATAGAACGAAAACACCAGATAAAAACTCCTTTAGCCTGTCACTACTCGAGAAAGTTACCCCTTTTTTAGTGCCCCGATCTATATCACTTAATTAGACTGGAGTACTCGTATTACTATGAACAAACTTTGGCGTTATAACAAAGTTAATATAGGGAAGGGAGGAACTTTATAGGTAAAAGCGTAATAATCTGCATGGTTGGTTTCGATATATCGCTACAACATGAGCAACTAACATGCTATTACTTGTAAATCCTCTCAAATTTGGGGTTTTTATAGCTATAGAGGGAATATTGGGGGACAATATTTTTTGGGGGATTTTTAGTTGTGAATCCACTCAAATTTGGGTGTATTTACAGCAATGAAGGGAGAATTGCGGGATCAATATTTTTTTGGATAATTTACAAAAGGCTAGTTCTCATTGATGAGGGAACTGATGAGTGGCACCAGAAAACACATTGATCTGATGATAATATATTTTTCTCGATTTTTTATTTGGAAGTAAAGACCTTTATTTCCTTAATTCCTTAAGCAAACTCACGAAATGCTTGTAATTATTATAGATATTTTTAAATAATTATTTAAAACGTCGTTCTCTAGATTCCGTAGGTGGAGTCCAACCCTACTTTGCAAAGTGAAACTGAATTAAATCTTGTGTTTTGGTCATACGTACATAGGTTTACTTACATATTGTTGGATAGTGATGGAGAGTATCATATGGTGACATTTGATAGTAATTGAAAAGTTATTTTGCCATAGATAATCTCGTTTAATCATTGGTGTCAAGAACTCGCCTCATATCCAAACGCACCCTTTATGGCGCTTGTCATTCGTTAACAGTTAGATTGAGACGTATGATAACCCTGCCTGCACGTTACCTTAGTCACCTCCCAGGATCTGAACGAGGCAGACACGTTGCAAATTAATGGAAATCCGCACAAGAAGCTAAGACATTTCAGATCTGTCATTTTGTTTCATGATTTTGTCATACCTTTCATTGCGATTTTCTCTAATTCTCTGTAAATGTGAGTTTTTCTTTCAATGGAATATGATGTACCACTGCTAATTGAAGGTCATTGTGTGTAACATTCGTACTTGCTTGCTATCAGTTTGCCACAAAGCCAAAAAATATGCTTTGGTTATCAGATCCCTCATATCAAATCCATCACTTTCCGTCATCAGTGCAATGACGGATCTGATAAAGTGATGATGGAATTAAGAGATTCGGTAAAAGTGGGACTAAATCGGTGCCCACGGTTGGGTCTTTTGTTTATATTTTACTAATATATCCTTCCTACTAATATTATAAATGCGATATGTTTGTTACTTCTTCACGCAAAAACTACTGAACCGATTTGCAGGAAATTTGGCATACATATCGAGGTAACATGGATTAACACATAGGCTACCTTTTGTCATCACTTGATGGTCTGGAGTACCTGATGTATACCACCAGGTGCACCACCAGGAGCCCACCTAAACTATAGGAGATACAGATATGACACCAAAGCAATAGTTGTTCAGCTTGATGGGTCGCTTCTGCTGGCATATCGAGTTTGAAGGTTTGGAGTATCTGATGTAGACGACCAGGTGCACCACCAGGAGCCGTCTTAAAGTAAAGGAGATACAGATATGGCACAAAAGCAAAAGATGTTTAGCTTGATGGGTCGCTTCTGCTGGCTTATAGAGTTTGAAGGTTTGGAGTACCTGATGTATACCACCAGGTGCACCACCAGGAGTCAACCTAAACTATAGGAGATACAGATATGGCACCAAAGCAAAAGTTGTTCAGGTTGATGGGTCGTTTCTGCAAGCATATAGAATTCTAAGATTTGGAGTACCTGATAAAGACCACCAGGTGCATCACCAGGAGCCCACCTAAACTATAGGAGATACAGATATGGCATCAAAGCAAAAGTTGTTTATCCTGATGGGTAGCTTCTGCTAGCAAATAGACATGGAAGGTTTGGAGTATTTGATGTAAACAACCAGAAGCACAACCAGGAGCCCAAAAAAATCATTCAAAATAAATATTCAGATTTAAACATATCCTTTTATTTCATTTATTTACTTTCTCTCACTTCTTTTAATACTATATATTCCTTTTTATTATAAAATAAACAAACTAAAACTATGTTTTACAAAACCACTATTACATTTTATCAGATCCGTCACCCAAATCGTGGGCATTTTTATCAGATCCGTCACCTAAATAGTGGGACTCAATTTTCTTCATGAAAATCTAATTCAAATTCAAAATGGATTTAAAATTTTTCATTATACCACAATAATTAATGTGTATGTATATGTCACTCGTGTTAATACTAATGAACAAGGCCAATTGAACCATATTTGTTAGATCCGTCATACACCGAATACAGTTCTCTTGATTCCATCACAGCTAATAGTGGGCTAGCTATAACTTTGTAATTACTCGACCAAAAAGCGGGCCTTTCACATAATTTTATCTGTATTCCTCTAAAGTATGACGCAATGCCCCTAAAATACCAAAAAACATAATTTGAAAAATGATGACGGAATTATCAGGAGAACGCGTTTCGAAGAGAACTAGCCAAAACAGGTTTTAATTATAATTCAAGGCAACTAACGTTAAATTAACCTCTCTACCAAAAAAGTCGTGAAACCCTACATCATGAGTTCCATGATGGATGGTACTACAGCGATTTCTTTTGCGCTCTAGTTCCATTTTTATCCATTAACAATGGAACTCGCGGACATCAGTTTTTATCCTGTTTTTATTGATCCAGGTTGCAGCGCTACATGCAGTGGTGGGATCCCTGCTGCTGGGTATCGTGGTGCTGGTGGTGGGGCTGGTGCAGCTGTCTCCAGGTGCCGAGGCTGCCCAGCACCGCTACTACCTGATGGGGGCTGGTGCTGCGCTGGTGGGGGCAGGTGTCATTGGCGCTGTATTGAGGTTTGTGTCAGATGGTGGAGTTTGCCCTACGAATGTTTATTTATTTATTAATACTTTGTTGCACATCGTACAAAATGCGGGACTAATGCCAGACGGCATTCTCTACCGGCCAACCAGAAGGTAAACAGAGAGAGAAAGAAGCGGGTGCACTTATGAGAAAAAAAACGCTAAAGGAAAACAACATGTCGTACTACTATCAAAATAAATACCTACCAATACATAGTTATTATGCATAAAAATATACTTACTCAAATACTCAAAATAACTACAAATAATACTTAAACTTACATACATACTCAATACGTTTTAGAATGTTCAGTCTAAAAAGGTGATGGCGCTTTAGAAAAATCGTTAGATATAGTAGATAACAATACCTATGAATTATTGCCGACGATCGTTACCCGAAATACAGTTGATATTGATTCTGCCGTGAATTTAAGCGGTTTTCCTAAGTTTCGTCCGTCGCTGCGCATTTTTAACCCACCGTGACGCATGCGTCTATCAAACGAAAGAAAATTACGCACTCCGACCTTTTTTATTTATACAATTTTATAATGCAAAATAGGTAAATGATATTCAAAAATTTATTATTTAAGTCTCTAGAAGCCAAAAACCATAAAATACCTTTCTGAAACCGTCGCCATGTCAGACAAAGTTACGTTTACGACCAAGTCCCTTCCATTTTCGCCGGCTCGCATCCACCGGTTTATTGGCCTTAGCCCGGTATAAGGCGGTTCTCCCACCGTCCGTCGCTGCGTATTTTTAACGCACCGTAACGCATGCGTCTGTCAGACGCAAGGAAATTGCGAATTCCGATCTTATTCCCATGTAAATACGGCTAAGTTAAGTCGTTTGTATACCGTAGCCGTATTCGTATCGGAATTAGATCGAAATTCGCAATTTCCTTTCTCTGACAGACGCTTGCGTTACGGTGCGTTAAAAATACACAAAGAAGTCAAGTCGTTTGACAGACGCATCCGTTACGCACCGTAGCCGTATTTGTAAGTGAAAAATATTGGAATCCGCATTTTCCTTTCATCTGACAGACGCATGAATTACGGTGCGTTAAAAAACACAAAGAAGTCAAGTCGTTTGACAGACGCATCCGATATGCACCATAGCCATTGTTGTATGGGAATAAGCTTGGCATCCGCAGTTTCCTTTCGTCTGACAGACGCATGCGTTACGGTGCGTTAAAAATACGCCGCGACAGACGACAAGTGGGAATACCGCCTAACGAGCAATATGTCGTATACAGGTATCTTCACTTAGGGAAATTAAACTCCTCCCCCCACCTGTTAGCGAAATGAGTTACGGAGGGTATTTAATCCTATTATGGCTGGACTAGGTTGGTGGCTTGAATTTTGCATTAGTTTGTAGATTGCCTTTGTAATGCAAAATAAGTGCCAGGTGCATAGTCTGCCGTTTATATTGCAGTTCATTCTAGAACAATAGTTCTTTGTATTTTCTGAATCAGTGTCGAAACACCACTGTAAAGATAAACTACACTTTATAAAATACACTCCGTCATCAAAAGGAGTTCCTTCTCTTTAAGACGTAATGCTCCAGCGTTTGAGAAGAAACTGTAATTTCTATAGGCAGAATGCATAAAGCAGGTTTTTATACAACCGTTTTCGAGTTTGTAAGCCGAACATTATGAGACGAGTGCAGATAAAATAAATAACCTTGTCAACGCTCTTTAATAAAATAATAATAGCTCCAATTTTACAATAATCAATCTAAAAAGAAATAAATAATAAATTTTCAAAATAAGTCATATACATGTCCACAATTTTAGTTAGTTGGATTTGTATTTCTGTTGGTCATCGTTGTATGTAAAGCGATCTCTACTTCAATACAGAAACAGACTGTATACAGGGTGAAATTTAACTAGTGACCGATAACGAACTCAAGACGGGCTGGACAGGTTGAAATATGACAAAAATATTTTGTGTTTCAATAGTTACTCAAATCGGCTAATCAGCAATTTTGTATAGTCGGGCTAATTTTTTCGTCTTGTTTTTCGACCTAGGTATGTTCCTGGGGGAAAGTTGTTTGTTTTCATCAGCCCGTCTTGAGTTTTCGCTATCGGTCACTATTAAAATTTCGCCCTATTTCCAGTTTTGCTATTGCTTCTTCTAGAGTAGTTTGGAAAAGATCGCTTTGAGTACATACATACATACATACATAAATCACGCCTCTTTCCCGGGTAGGCAGAGACTACTTCCTTCCACTTACTACGATCCTGGCATACTTCTTTCGCCTCCTCTACATTCATCAATCTCTTCATGCATGCTTCGGTTTAGGGTACTCTTGACCTGACCTTTCTTTCATAAATACATACATAAATCACGCCTATATCCCTTACGGGGTAGGCAGAGCGTTAACGGCCGTTCAACGGATATTAACACCACGTCTGACAAAAGTTTGAGGGTCAATCAGATAACTGTGTATCACTATAGTGACAGGTTGTCAGCCCGTCGCCTAAAATTGCAATACACACCCTCGAGTCCCTTAGTCGCCTCTTACGACACCCATGGGTAAGAAATGGGGTGATGCTATTCTAAGCCGGCATCACACGGCATTTCTTTCTTTCTTTCGCTTTGAGTAAAAGGTGTTATACCTAGCAACTTATGTTTCCAGATGCATATGCCTGCATTGGTACAACAGGAAGTTCCGCGAAGAGGCTGAGGAGCACGAGCACCAGCACACCAGCCACAAGAACGGAGTCAGCGTGGTCGAGGCAGGCCACGGACATGGACACAAATCTGACCACAAGGTACGTCTTGAACACGTGGGTTGTAGGCTCCTTCAATAATAAGATTTTTCGAGAATTTTCGATTTAAGGTACTATTCCGAACCGAGCGACCGACGGCCGACGGCACATGCCGGAGCGGCTGACGTCAGCCGCTCGGTTCGGATAGTATACCATACAAATCCATACGAACCAGTAGTGCCGCGGCATATGCTATCGGCCGTCGGCCGCTCGGTTCGGAATAGCACCTTTATTCGCGCAGCACCAGAGAGAAACAGACAATCGTTTTGCGCTCAAATTTTCGCAAGATTACAGTTTATTTCGAATAAAAAATTACGAAAATACCTTTATAATTTTAAATTCAGCCATTTTTTTATAATGGCATTCTCTCTATTTACGTGTGGGACACCGAGTCGTGCAAAGTTTCAAGAGCAATTTTTCAACCGCCTTATACTTGCAGTAAGGCCTCTGACATGGTTGTGTAACGTAATTATAGCATTAAAAAGATACCAAAAGTACCAAAAGTAGACACAATATTGCAAATGTTCCAAATAGTGGTTAATTTGGAATTTTTGACTATCAAGTAAAGTTGGTCGAATTGTGTTCATGACAGCAATTTGTGTCTATTAGATCCTCGACATGATTTTTTTCAGAATTTAGTGGCTGTATATGTCTAAATAAAAACGATATTTAAAAAATACTTCTGCGTGCTATCACCGCCTTAAGCGCAGCAACTAATTAAAAGAAAAACATCTCTTGTTGTGCTTCTTCTGCAGCACCAAGACGCGCTGCGAAGCGGTAGCATTTAAATATACTTTTAAGCAGTATGTTAAAAGATAAATTATTATTTTGAAGGGTGACCACAAAGGCGAGCACGACCACAAGTCCAGCCACGACAAGCCCAAACTGAAAGCACAAACGAGCGTCGCTCGCGAAGTGGATCTCATCAAACAACCGTCGGCTACCAGCGACACTTAAGCTTAAGACCCGACCAGTAGACTAACTGTTATCTTAAGAGTTCGTGTTGTGCGGTTGTGCCGCTGTTTTACTTAAGGTGGAACGTTTAACTAAAATTCAATGGACTTATACACGAAATCCACAGCAAATTTTTAACAATTGCTTTCGTGAAATGTTGAAGGCACACGTTGATTTAGCGCGATACTACTTATGGTTTAAAGATAAAGAGTATTTCGTCTGCAATACAATCAAACTCGGTTTTTGCAGCAGTAACTCCATCTATTGCCGTGTGTTGCCGGCTGAGAATAGCATCACCCCATTTCTTGCCCGTGGGAGTCGTAAGAGGCGACTTAGGGATTGCAATACACACCCTCAAGGTGTGTATTGCAATTTTAGGCGATGGGCTGACAACCTGTCACTATAGCGATACACAATTTTCCAAATAACCCTCAAATATTTGTCAGACGTGGCGTAAATATCCGTTTTATGCGGCTGTTTATGCTCTGCCTACCCCGCAAGGGATTATAGGCGTGATATATGTATGTATGTATGTATGTAACTCCATCTATTATTATGATAAACTGGTTTTAACAGAGAATTCTTATAGTTTACTATTATATTTTATTATTTTGCGAGAATATCATATAGACACGGGTTTTTCCATCCCGTTTTTTTTCGTTTCGTTTATGGACATAAGTCCATTTAACTTTTGTATGAAAAACGTTCCATCTTAAGGTTGAGTGTTTGGAAATTGGATACATTTTTCTTTTTTTACAATTTGATAGTGCATCTTGTACTGAATTTTTATCATCTTCTCATGGCCTGAGGATGCTGGCTGCATCTCTCATGGTTCCTGTGAATTCAGTATGTTTGAAGTCGCTTTTAATTTAGCAAACATCCTCTGATATAGCTATGATTTCTGCGCAGAAAGTAATTATTAATTTGATGTTGTCTTCCTGTTTATCTACGGTACTATAATCATCATTATTATTATGATTATGGAAACAAAATGTTGATTCTCAGTATTTTTATGTTTGTGTAGAAGACTTTCACTTTTACGAATATTCGTTTAGTTCTTAAATTGTGCAGGCCGATTGTAGTGTAAAGTTGAATGAATGGTATTGGTATAATAATCTGTGGTTAGTATTCGAGGTGTGTATGACTGCCATGACATCTTTAAAAATATATATTTACTATTCATACACCAATCCTTTTTGCAGAAAGATCACATCATCCAAGGAATGGTATAAATGTACACTTAGTAATTGTGTCGAGTTTTAGAGACTTACTTCCTTTCATTCATTCATCCGTTTCTATAGAAATGTTGGAAGGCATTTTATAGTATGTTACTTACTTATAATGTGGCATTATATATTAAGTGTATCATGTGGTATTAACTAGAATATATTATCCAACATTTACATATATTTATCATTTCATAAGATTTAAAATTGTAAAAATCGAGTATGGCGATTCTTGAAACGCAAATGGTTGTTTTACTTTATATGTCATGATAGGATAAATTACATATTTGTCAAGTGTTCTCTACATATCATTTTATTTAGAACCTACTCCTACTACTAACTTATTTGTTCTGTAGTTTTCATCAACTCATGGTGACCCTCATCGCAGTAAATTATATAACATACTGGTAGTTACTTATTTGTAAAAATTATTTAAATTTTGAGATTTTTACAATGTAGTTAAATCCCATTTATTTTAAAACTGTATGGAAATTAGAACATGTAAGTTTATCAGGCTATGGACCACAGTTTAAGTAAAGAAATCGTTAAATATGTATCAAAAACCTATTCTTAATTTAATATATTAATCTAAAAGAAAATTATTTTATGAATAAACGATTCTAAACCTTACCGTCCGTTGAGAAAAAGGTATTTTATTCGAAATATTTATCAGAGTAAAAGAGGGAAGATGTAGATATTTATTTTATGAATTTTAAGTTTAATTTATCAAAGTTAAGCTTTAATGAGTTTATAAAACAGCTTTCTTATGATTTAATTGATTTACTTGTATTATTGATTTAGAATCAGTAAATAATACTCGTACACTTACCTTCGTAGATATACATATTTATTAAACTTTACTTAATCTTGTTTAGTGTTAATGGTTAAACTTACTTAGTGTTCAGACACAGTTATAAATTATATTTGAAACGATTTTAATAAAGCTTTCATGAATTAGAACTTAAAAATAGACATGGTGTGTCGTTAAGATTCCTCCGTTAAACGAGCTTAGTCCATGTGATTCCTATAGTCCCTAGCCATCTAATACAAAAGTTTTCAAACTTTAATTTCCTCACATATTAAGTGAATTTACAAAACGGTGCAACGGCATGACTTTCGAGTGGAGTTGAATTTATAACGTTCGTTTTCTTCGAAATAGCGTTTGATTTTAATAAGTTGGACTCGTTATTTTAATTCAATATAATCTTCTGCCGATTGATTAGATTCATTTTATTTTCAGTCTTATAAACAGTCGGTATTTCCTTTGGACCGTCTTGTTATTATACTTTTAATATTTGACGCTAAATTATTATTTCATAAATAAAAACTTTATTTTCATGTTTTGACGTGTAAGTACTATCAATTAGGTTTTATTTTCTTTTTTTTCTACTGGTTCATGTTTCTTTCCAATATATCATACTTTCTACAACTTCATTCCGTTGCATCCGTAGATATACCTAGTTAAGTTGCTTTAGAGAAGCTGAATATATGTGATCCACAGAAACTGACTTATACTTTAAATCGGTGTTTCCTTTTTCATGTTTAAGAATATATCAAATAGCGTAATAAATATAGATGTTGTCGATCGATGTTAAAATATTACAAAGTATAAACCAACCATTACATTTAATATTATAATTAGGTATATGGCATGTTAAGTGATATGTATTTTATTTCATTATCATTACCTACTATTAATTTGATTCTACACCTATGTATATCATGAAATACATTATTTATACATTTTAAAATTGGAAATATATTAGAATTTCAATCCAAAGAGACTGAGAAAGAGTGTTCTAAAGTTAAAATTGAATCAAATATTAATTTTTGATTGAGTTTAGTTTACCTTCATTTATACCTTATTTTTATAGAAATTACATAAATTTCCAAAATATTATTGTATTCTTCGATATATTTTAGAGTCGGTATGTCTTTTGGACCATCTTGTATACTTTTAATGTTTGTCGCTAAATTATTGGCATATACTTAATAAAAAAAGTTTATTTTGATATTTTTATGTCAAATTACGTAGGTAATCAACTTGAGTATGATTGTTTAATTTCAATTGTTTTTAATTATAGTTTTTTAATATTATATTATAGGAAGGGGTAAAGTAATATTTCACTGTAGAAGTATTGATGAAGACATTGAATGTTGTGCTGGTACCGGTATGTTTGTTTGTAAGTATTCCATATATTAAACAATACGTTCGTATATGTGGTAGATTAAGAACAATTTAATATTTAAATATCATCATTGTGTAACTAGATTAGTAAAGTTCTTTTTTGAAACTTAAATGAGGCAAATGGCTGTATTTACTTAAATTTTACCTATTCGGTTTGGTATTGCCTAAACGGGTAATTAAGCGCAGTTTTAATGCATATTTTGAAGATTTTAAAAATTTATTTAACAATTATAATACAAGGTTATATCTAATACAATTCATTTAAATATTTAAGAGGCTTTATGAATGAATTTAATTGCCGTGCCAAAATCGTGGTATGACCACTAAGCTCGCTGGAAGTGACGTTAACTCATTTATTCTTAATTTATAATTAATCAATATGAATTGTGCTAAAAAATATATAAGGAATTGAAGCAATTTCAAGTTCATACGTCCTGGCATTATGATTAAATGAGTCAAGATCTTAACTAATTTATATATTTAATTAAAAGTTATTCAATATTAATAATTTTATAACAAAAAATATATTATTTTAAAATAACGTGTGTATGCATGAAACATTCCGGCTTTATATGTTACAAGATATAGCCAATTGAAATATTTTAAAAACGCATTATATAAGCTTAGTATATAAGATATTACATGTATTTATCAAATAATAATAACGTATATGTTATCCGTGTGTGGATATACCAGATTTATGTCTCGATTCGGTAAAAGAAAAAAATCGGTTTTTGTTTCGTGCATCTCAACTCCTATCATCTTAATCTCCCTCTATTCACTGTGATAAGATAAATGTAAGACAAAAACATATTTTAACAATAGAATAAACGTTGTAAATTCATGCAAAATAAATTTTAACAGAAGAAATTATTTGGTACAATGTACACAAATATATCATGTATGACACATTCGATCAAAGATTTGACGTGTGATGTAGGTATTATATATTTGCCTTTCTTAAAGTTTTATAAATTGTGGAAGTTTATAAATCAGTTCAAAGTTACGAGAAAATATCAAAAAATAATATCACAGTGAATAATAAATGTATAGTTTATTGTAATTTAGTCAAAAATATCAATTTAGTATATCTTTAGTAAAAATAAAGGTCAGTTTCATTATTATCATAGATAACGACCTCTAGTTTATGTATAGTTTAAAAAAGTTTCAATTTACAATTCAAAACATTAATTTTAACAATAATGACGTGTTTTATATTGGCATATTGATATTTTAATTTAATTACGACTGTGCTGTTTTATATCTCATATATTTTATACCGATGTCTCTAAATAAAATGTGGACGGAATTCTTGTTTTCATTTATAAACTGAGTATTATATTATTTATTTAAATAACCAAATAAGTAGATACTACAAGTTCTCTTAAACACTATCACAAACCTAAACAAGTTCAGGTTTTTAATGAAGAACCTAGATCGTTTCAGATTTATGATTAAATTGAATTTTAATTTTGACATCTACCGGTGTTTGACCAATGACCTAGGTTTTTGACCAAAAACCTGAATTTATCAAACATTTGCGACATTTATTATTATATTACAAAGGATAATAAAAATAACATCAGCAGCACTTAAATTAAATTACCAATTACCGAGGTAGGTATCCATAATTCCGAAAATATTTAATTATAAAAAGAATAAGAAAATAAAACCACAATCAGTTCATAAAACAAGCAAAATTAAATGTATAACAATGACGTCACATCTATATTATCAATCCTTTCTTGCGAATTTATTCATAACAAAGGATATTCGCAAATCGCTACCAGGGCATCAGACGTTTGTAGGAGTGGGTAGCAATTGCGTCATTATCTACTGGCAGAAGTAAGCAATGTTTTGCATATTATCGTCTTCATTCGTACCTTACTAGCTCTTTTTAGGCATCTAAGAAACAACAAGGAAGTCATTAGTTACTGCAATGCATGCAAGCGATGCACTCTGCGACATCCGTGAGGATTTAAACGTACTAAATGCTCTAAATACGAAAACCAGCACGGGAAAGTACAGTCATGTGACGGTGTAGACGAGTTCGTAGTTCACGCAAGTATTAACAGATGCCGCTAGTTACTAAAAGCTATTTCCAAATTTTGTCGCAAGATGGCGCTGTGGAAAAGATTATGAGTTACAGTTACATCCTTTTTGGACTTGCTAGGTTTAATGCTGGCTGGCTTGTTTTTGACAGGCAAACATGACATCTAAGAACAATGTGTACAAATAAAACAAATTAAATGATATACCCTTGCTTGACACATTAACGTAGCGGAGTATTGTGTTCTTTGGTTAGATTTCATTACCGCAGACAAACTTAAAGAAAGAACATCAAACCAATCGAACTAAATAAGAGGCAAAGATTTTTTAATCATTTAATTTTATCAGTGTAAATGTTTCATGTAGGTATAAGGTGAAATTTTACTAGTGACCGATAGCGAAAACTCAGATCGGGCTGGTGATATGGAACAACTTTCCCCAAGGAACATAGGTCGAGTTATGAAAATGGTTGGGACCTCCTATACAAAATTGCCAATCACCTGATCTGAGTTACTATGGAAGCTCAATCTTTTTTGGCATTTCCAACCTATGTTCCATGGGGAAAGTTGTTCCTTGTCTTATCACCAGCCCGTCATCAATCAATCAGCCGGTCATTAGTAAAAATGTATCTATGTCTTAGAAATCTAAAAACGTAGGTATCTAGTTTTACTTAAAATTAAAAATAGTCAAACTTTAATATTCGGTTTGGTACCAGTACTAGTTGGTGATTGTGCAAGTCGCCTCAGCCAAGGGGCGCACGTAACGTCAACGACGCGACGCGCGCTACGCGTCTGCTCTGCTCGACGCGGCAACGTCGCATTTGGTCGCGCACGAGCGCGCTTTCTACTGCGATCGACCGCGGCCGCGACCCGCTGCCGCCAGTTGCCGCGACAAACTTGCGACGGGAGGTCGCGCGCGCGTCACACCAAAAATGGCCCTAAAACGAGTTCTGCTCCCAGAAAGACTTATTCCGAAGTTAATTTGCGAAGTAAAGAAGCGCGAATGCATCTGGAATCCAGAAGACGATAATTACAACGACCGACATGCGACAATGGTCGCTTGGAAGGAGATCGTTAAAGTTATGGATAATACGCCAGGTATGTGTCGCAGCGCCTTACCTTAACTCATAGTAACGTATCGGGCAGATAGATGGTGCTAGTTGGTCCTTTCTTTGTTCGTTCACATATCACGCCTCTATCTCTTGCGAAGTAAGCAGAGCGTAAACGGCTGCAAAAAACGGACATTTACGCCACGTCTATTGTTAGCCCATCGTCTAACATAACATACCCTCGAATCCCTTAGTCGCCTCTTACGACTCCTACGCACGGAAAAGAAAACTGATCATGAGGAAGTGAATTATTAGTGATATTATCTACTACTAGAATACGACTAGTCGTAGTAGTAGTAGACCTACCTACGTAAAGAAGCTTCACTCCTTTCATCGAGTATAGTATCACAGTATATGGGTCAAATCCTTACGTCATGCTACGCATAGCGGTTGAATCTTCTGTCCTATACCTACCACACTTTGCGAGCGCCAGGGATAACTTAAGAATGGCCACATCTACACTAATATTATAAAGAGGAAAGATTTGATTGTTTGTTTGTTTGTTTGTATGTTTGTTTGTTTGTTTGTTTGCATCGAATAGGCTCCGAAAATACTGGCCCGATTTTAAAAATTCTTTCACCATTAGAATCCTACATTATTCCTGATGAACATAGGCTATATTATATACGAGAAAAAAATAGGGATCCGCGTGAAAATTTCGCTAATGTAACCCAACGTGTGAAAAATGGACCAAAAAAATATCTTATATCGCGTACCCTGTGGAAATTATTGACAATAGAGCAAAGTAATGTACTACAGTTTTATAGAAGACATCAATATCTACAATAATATCCACGATACCATATGTCTAACTATTACAGTTATGCCACAATAACTACTTTTTCATTTAAAAATGTACCAACTACGCCACATTATTCGTACCCATGTAATGATTACATTTAATCATTACTGTATTAAAGGATGTCAGGGATAGCCCTCCGAATACTGATAGGGTACATGCAGACCACGAAACTGAACAACTTTCCCCTAGGAACATATTTCAGGAAACGTAAAAAAACTGACTTCCCATAGTGAATGCAGTCAGCTGATTGTGATTTTGTATGGAAGGTAATTTTTTTGGCGTTTCCTGACATATTTTTCTAGGGGAAAGTTGTCCAGTTTTATATGTTTCTTGCACCCCCTATCAGTATTCGTAGGGCTGTCACTTACTCGGTATAAAAAGACGACAAAAAACATTAAATAATGCATTAAAAAAATCTACACTAAAATAATACATACATACACATATCACGCCTATTATCCCTTGCGGGGTAGGCAGAGCGTAAACGGCCACAAAACGGACATTTACGCCACGTCTGACATATGTTTGAGGGTCATTCGGAAAATTGTGTATCGCCATAGCGACAGGTTGTCAGCCCATCGCCTAAAATTGCAATACACACCCTCAAGTCCCTTAGTCGCCTCCTACGACTCCCACGGGAAAGAAACCGGGTGATGCTATTCTAAGCCGGCATCACACTAAAATAATAATTATATACATACATACACATATCTCTCCTATAATCCCTTGCGGGGTAGGCAGAGCGTAAACGGCCGCATAGAACGGACATTTACGCCACGTCTGACAAACATTTGAGGGTCATCCGGAAAATTGTGTATCGCCATAGTGACAGGTTGTCAGCCCATCGCCTTAAATTGCAATACACACCCTCGAGTCCCTTAGACGCTTCTTACGACTCCCACGAGCAAGAAATGGGGTGATGCTATTCTAAGTGTAGATTATATAATTATGTGCCGTGTGATGCCACGGCACATAATTATATAATCTACACTAATATTAGAAACAGTATTATATTTATCGTTTGTTTGAATTGAATAGGCTCCGAAACTACTGGACCGATTAAAAAAAATCTTTTACCGTTAATTGAAATTGAAATTCTTTATTCAATGTAGGATAGTATTATCACTTATTGACGTCATGAACCGTCATTCTAAAAAAAGAAATTTGTATCACACATTTTTTTTTATTTCAATTTTGTTATCACCTAATAGAAAACCGGCTCGGGTGGATAAAATAATTAAAAATATAGGCACTGCCATGGGGCTGGCCAGGTTAATCACACGGCATGTAACTTTACGCCACCACCATCTGAAAACGATATTTGTTTCAAATTGAAGTCAAGATTTTTAGAATCCTACATTATCCCTGATGAACATAGGCTATATTAAACTGTCTTATTCCCGGGGGGAAATTGTTAGCGGCGGCGGGTGAAACCGCTGGGCGGGCTGCTAGTTGGTTAATACATACATACACACATCACGCCTATATCCTTTACGGGGTAGGCAGAGCGCAAACGGCCGCAAAACGGACATTTACGCCACGTCTGACAAATATCTGAGGGTAATTGGTTAATAACTACAATAAATACACTATGTCATCCATCATATGTAGGTTGGTACAGTCAAGTTCTTGACAGGCTAGACACTCAAATACAAATTAAAATCATATGCACCAGGCAATAAGGCGATCCAAATTGAAAACTGTATAGCCTGTTCTCTTTTCTTTTCGTGTGGGACACCGAGTAATCCAACGACCCGATGAACCCTGTAGCCTGTATAGTCTTGACTGTACTTACCACAGAATACCTAAATACGATAAAACGTTACTGCCGAACGGTAGGTTCTTTTAAGCAATAGATTGCAAAAAATACCTTTTTTCTTTTTCAGAAGTCCTCGTTAGAGCGAAATGGAAAAATTTAAGAGATCTTTTCAAACGAGAAATCAAAAAAGTCCGGAAGAGAATTTCCGAAAACGACCAAGGCGAAACCTACCAAGGGAGGTGGAAGTATTTTAAACAGATGCGTTTCATGCACCAGCAGAAACCTGACAGAGAATTTTTGAACCAACTAGATGTCGAAGAACTGGAAGACGAACGAAGCAACGATATGGATGCAGCAAATGGGGAAGAACATGAGGACACTGATGAAAATGAGGAAAATCCTTTAGCGGATTTCGTTAAACCAGAACCGGAAGATTCCAATGACACCGACCACGAAGGAAATGACGAAGAATATTTCGAATTAGTTCCGACACCAGTTCCTAACAAAAGAAAGATGGAAGCAACGAAAGAGGATGAAGAAGACTACGATATGATGTTTCTAAAGTCTTTGACGCCATTTTTGAATCAACTAGACCCTATGAGGAAGCTAATAGTTAGGAGCAAGATTCAAGATATTCTGATAAATGAATTAGCTATAGCGCAACAACAAGCGAGTAAAAACAATCAAAGACATTAGCAATAGCTGAAATTTAATACATTCCAAATACTATTTTAAGTTACCAATTTAAAGTAAGTTTTAAACATTTACGAGAGATAATTAAATTGCGTTTTTATCTCACTTTTGTTGATTTATTTATCAAGCAATCCCTTTAAACGTGCAGGACTAAAAAACACGTACTTATAAATAAAAGATCTAAGACATTTCACACCGCGCCATCTAGCACCAAACTAAGCAAAGCTTGAACTATGGGAACTAGATAGCTGATAGTGCATACATACTTTTTTCTGTAAATAACTACAAACAAAAAAAACACCTAGACTTACTTATATAATACTTGTGCTGTGTCGTGTGGAACCCACGACCCTCAGCGTAGCAGGTAGGGGGTACTACTACTATCCCCTGCGCCGCCATCGGGCCATTCACACTAAGCTAAGCTATGACTGGAGACCGGATTATATGCATGCATTTGCATTATTTAAGGCATGTTCAAGATTAATTTCATATTTCTTCTAAAGTATTGTTATGATGTGTAATTATTGGCACATTATCAATATGTTTCGAGTACAGCGCGTCTTGTTTTTATTCTTCCTCCCGTCTATTACACGAGTTTTGCTAAAAATTGTTCTCATTGTTGGCGACTATTGGCGAGTGCACTCAAATCTGTCTAAATTTGTTAGCAGACTGAAAAAAAAATGAGTCTTCGTAGATAATTTACTATCCTGGATCATTTAGATACGGAAATTATTCTTTATAGTCAAGTTTATGAGAAAAAAATTAATTATTTCGGTTCCATACCTAAACTTGTAATTTGATCTTGCTTATTTTGCCGGGTTTTGTCACTTTTTGTGCATACTTATTTCAAACATTTTTCATGCACATTTGCATGCGTAGGTATATCAGGCTTTTTATGTTGCATATAATCCGGTTCCAAGCTATGACTAATAGTCAAATAGTCATTATTTAGGAAAGCAAAGGATTATGTACCTGATAAGCTCAAAGCATTATTTTGCTAATTGAAGCGATAGAAAGCAAGAAATAACAAAGTTGTGCGTTTCTCATAAAATTTGATTCATACATACACACACACACGCACATATCACGCCTATATAGCTGGTTTTCTATGTAGAGAAACATTGTTTTTTTTATGTAGAGCAATGCCATTTGGAACAAATGTAATATACGCCTACATGAACCCAGATCACCCGGTAGACACTGGCTACCCCGCGCCAGGTGGGGGGAGGGGGGGCTCAAAGTGCAGCGCGTCCGGCGCTCAGAAAAAAAAATCTACCGGATTAGTTTGGACCTTTAAGATAAGTTTGGTATCGTTTTCAGGTAAATAAATAATGCTGAATTCATTCCCCATACCAGTTTTTTAGGGTTCCCTAGCAAAATAAGTCGCAATCCTTGAAATAATAAAATTTTTGTCGAAACAAAATGTAAACAAACCCACATATTTTAATAATTTTGTATGAAACTTTGTTTAAAAAAAATATTTTTCAAAAGCTCATTTAATGCACATTATAAAAACATTAACATTGAATATACATAATACTACTTTTCAACTAAAATAAAATAAAATTGCACGTACCTTTCTCATTCTTGCGGACGGCCTGCGGACGTCACTCGGTTTTCTATTCAGAGTTGGAACGAGATTTTGTAGTAAAACATTGCCATTTAAGTACTAATTATATACACGCCCATTTAAATCCATATCGGCCGGTAGGAAGTTTCTAGTGGTGAGACAGATATCCGGTAACTAGCCGGTATCCGCCCTTACTTTTACTATCCGGCCGGATACCGGATAGCATATTACTACGTATACCGGAACGTAAAAAAGAGGTATAATCGCATTATTTTACAGGAGGAAAATCATATACCAATAATTTATGGACACTTGTTAAATTTTTCCCTCGTCATACATTATTATTTTACATTTATATTTAGTACTTATAGTTCACAAGTGGCAAATTGTGGCGAATATGAATTACTTTCTGCTTTTGTTGGGCCAATGTGTACCCATAGTTCCTTTCGGCCTTCTAACTTTGGAACGCAAGATATGGCTAGTACCTACAACGTCCGTGTCGATTGTTCGTACTATGATTTTGTCGTGTCCTTTCAGCACGCAATCAGCAAGATGAAGCATTATCCGTGTGTCGGCTTCCTCGTGGTTGCACGGTGCCAAATTTTTAATTGGAGTGGTTTTACTTAGAGCTTCTTCGCCATCGGTTATGATGAACTCTTTACCCATTTGTAAGTCTATCTCTGAGTGCCAATGAGATGACAAAAGGTTGTAAAGCTCTCCTTTATTTGATGTTTCGCGAAGGAAGTTTCACCAGCCTTTTGGAATTCTTGTTTGTTCACCAACTAACACACGTGTGCCAGTACCTCGTTTTTTTCGGGTTTAATTTTTGAAACTGTCTTTCTTGTATGTATCACAAACCACGTCCAGTCTTTCAACATTATCCAACTCTTCATCTAGTGTGAAATCTGACATTCAGCATGTCAGATTTCACACTAGATCTCATCAAACCTAAAGCTGATAGAGCAGGAGAACTGCTTTGATTTTCATGCGAAAATAATGTATCAACGTCTCTTGCTCTATGTTCTCAGGTTGCAATATAAAGTTTACTAAACTGAGTCGTTTTTAAGGGAACATATTTTAGATTTGGCTTTAGATTCTCGTTTTTTATTTATATTATGTAAAAGAAGGAATATGTTCTGAGGTAATGGGTCGTGTATACTTTTGCCTTCAATAAATCATTCTTTGCAAACATTTTGGTAAAATTATTTTCCTTTGCTTTCAATTTGTTTTACTGTCTGAACCACTTCAATAGGCGCCACCATTTTCGTATTAATGTTGTACAATTCAGAAGAGTTTTCGAGAAAAGGATTTCCCGCTGTCTCAATCGTGCTGACCCTGCCCATTACCGTTCAATTGCCATTACCTCCATCTTATGCAAGGTCATGGAGAGGGTACTGAACACTAAGTTGCTGATCTACCTTGAAGACAATGATCTTCTCAGTGACCGTCAATATGGCCCTCGCCGGGGGCGGTCTATTGGTGATCTTCTTATGTATGTCACGCACTGCTGGGGCGAAGCCATTGAGAAAAACGGCGAAACATTTGCCGTGTCTGGCATGCAAGTCTGCTCAGCAAGCTTCCTGCTTATTGCATCCCAGCTGATTTTTGTACTTGGATTTCAGACTTCCTTAGTGAATGGTCCATCAGAGTAGTCATTGACGGCTGCTCCTCTAACCTTATGGCCATTGATGCCGGAGTTCCTCAGGGGACTGTTCTCTCTGCAACTCTTTACCGTTTCAAAGAAATACTTGACAGGTGCAAAAAACCAGTGAGGATGAAATATGTTCGTTAAGAAAGGCAATGGAAGAGCGAATAGATCCGACCTTAAGTCTTGTCTCCTATTGGGGCGACGACAGTCTGTCACTGACAGGCTTGAGCTTCTAGGCATGGAGTTGACATTAAATCTAAACATCGGCGCGACCATCGAGTACAAGGCTCAAACGGCGGCTAAGAAGCTGGGCAACCTGAATAGAGTGAAGCGATACTTTACGCCTGGACAGCTTTTAACTCTTTACAAAGCACAAGTCCGATCCTGCATGGAGTATTGCAGTCACCTTTGGGATGGCTCAGCCAAATACTAACTTGCCGCTCTTGACTCGGTGGAACGCAGGGCCATGAGGCTCAAAGGCGACATAAAACTGGTGGACACCAAGCTACATAGCCTAGCACATCGCCGCAAGGTTGCCTGCTTGTCGGTTTTTTACGGATTGTACTTCGGAGAGCGTGCTCAAGAGCTTCACGACCTTGTTCCACCAGCTGCCTTCTACCATCGGACATCCAGACGCACCGCCGGATACCATCCATACCTGGTTGCCATTTCACCAATTCGGACTAAAAGCTTCCAGTCATCATTCATAATGCGTACTGCTAAAGAGTGGAACTCACTACCTGCGTCATGGTTTCCTAATCTTTTTAAAGTAAGAGTGAACAGGCTTCTTCTGAGTGAGCTCGCTCCATCTTAGACTCTGTCTCTGTCCTATGACCTAGACTAGAGTCAAGAGCAAACCCATCATTAATAATAAAAAAAATTGTCAAAATAAGAGATTTTATCCCAGACACAAACCTATTTTTTTTCGGAAGTGATGTCTGAATGATGGCGATATTCGGCCTAAAGTGATCTGTTATTTTTACCAACAAAAGCGGAAGAGTAATTCATTTTCGCCACAATTTGCCCTTTTGTGAACTATGAATACTAAAAATAAATGTAAAATAATAATTCATGACGGAGAAAAATTTAAAAGTGTCCATAAATTATTGGTATATGATTTTCCTTCTGTAAAATAATGCGATTATCTCTCTTTTTTACGTTCCGGTATACATAGTAATGTGCTATCCGGTATCCGGCCGGATAGTTAAAGTAAGGGCGGATACCGGCTAGTTACCGGATATCTGTCTCACCACTAGAAACTTCCTACCGGCCGATATGGATTTAAATGGGCGTGTATATCATTAGTACTTAAATGGCAATGTTTTACTACAAAATCTCGTTCCAACTCTGAATAGAAAACCGAGTGACGTCCGCAGGCCGTCCACACGAATGAGAAAGGTACGTGCAATTTTATTTTATTTTAGTTGAAAAGTAGTATTATGTATATGTATACAATGTTAATGTTTTTATAATATGCATTTAATGAGCTTTTGAAAAGTATTTTTTTTAAACAAAGTTTCATACAAAATTATTAAAATATGTGGGTTTGTTTACATTTCGTTTCGACTAAAATTTTATTATTTTAAGGATTGCGACTTATTTTGCTAGGGAACCCTAAAAAACTGGTATGGGGAATGAATTCAGCATCATTTATTTACCTGAAAACGACACCAAACTAATCTCAAAGGTCCAAACCAATCCCATAGAAATTTTTTTCTGAGCACCGGACGCGCTGCACTTTGACCCCCCCTCCCCCCCACCTGGCGCGGAGTAGCCAGTGTCTACCGGGTGATATAGGCTCAGGTGAACTTACAGATTACCCATACTATACTGGTTTTGCTCTACATAAAAAAACATATGTTTCCAATATCTTCCATACAAAAGTGCCAACAAAAAACTGACTAATAATCCCTTGCGCGGCAAGCAGAGCGTATACGACCGCAAAAACGGTCATTTTCGCCACGTCTGACAAATGTTAGAGGGTCATTCGGAAAATTGTGTATCTTCATAGTGACAGGTTGTCATCCCATCGCCTAAAATTCCCTTAATTAATTAGATTCATGTACGGTCGCGTTCTAAAGTGGAGTCATAGTTAACGCAAACCTCAGAAAACAAGTCGCTCGCACCCGCGGTCACACGCACACAATGACACAAATGACGTATAACATAATATTATTGACGAACTACCATTGTATAATAGGCTGAGTAGTATTGACTATTTCACTACGTGAATCATGAGCTTCGGTAGCTTGGTCGGTAGCGCGGTCAAGCAAAAACTTGGTCGTAATTGTGGAAACAATGGTTCGAATCCCCGATATCATAGTTTTAGTTTTATTTTATCAAGTGAAGTAAAATTTAGTAAATTTTGAATTTGATTTTAGTTGTTGCAAGATCGTTTGCGAGATAGTGCGTGTGCTAAGTGTTTTTTTTTTTAACCTAAGCTTATTTATTTAACTTCAGTGTTTATTTCTCGAAACGCATACTAATATCAGTTTGCAGGATAGGCAGCGTATTGTTGCGCTGCATGATATTGGATTTAATTTAGCTCAAATTGCTAATCAGACTGGTCTGGTCGTAAGTATAGTTTTATTCCATTACAATTGTATTTTAAATATTGAAAACTTTGACTCATAGTATGTTGGTAGCTTTAAACCGATTATTAGTAACTTTTTATATTAATAATGCTACTTTGTTTTAGTGGAAGACTGTTGAACGTTGAGTTACACGTTTTGAAGAGGAAGGTAGCGTAAAAACTCGATCGCGCAGTGGCTACCCATGTCTTATTAATGATTCACAGCGGAGGATGATGGTGCAAGAAAATGGTTTCATACGGACGTCTCATTATGCAAACATGTTTGAAACATCGGCACTAACCGTTCGTCGAGCCCTGCATGGTGCAGGAGTACACCATAGAAAGCCAGCCAAGAAGCCTGGTCTAACAGCGGAGCATAAACGTAACCGATTATCGTTTGCCAGAAATCTATGGGGCTGGATGTCTGCCACTGGTCCAGGCGAATAAGTAGCACAAGAAACAGGGCGTGCAACTGCCGCTAATTATGTTGATATGCTACAGGAAAGCATGCTACCGACGCGACGCGACGGTGCGAACAATTTATTCTGCTAGTGAAGTTCCTCGTTTTGCATTTGTCTAGGATAATTGTCCAGTGCATCGAGCTGCCGTGGTGAATAATTGGTTTAGCCAATACCATACACAAAATAATCAGCAATGTATGCCGAAGCGGGCCCGATAAATCGTTGCTGTAGTCACTCAACCTCTGTTTACCTGCTCACCCGCCTACTATTGCATTAGATATTTGCATTACATTAGCAATTAAATTATGCTAAAACATCGATTTATATTTATATAAGATTGATCATTATTAGTCAGTTATCTTAAGGCCTAGCTTCAATATCTTTTCTTTACGAAAACGAATACTTAAGCTTAAACCTTGAGATGTAGGCAAATAACTGATTTATTCTTATTACAATTACAATTACTTTCGAGGAAAATGCAGCATCGTTAAACATAAAACAATAAAATAATTACTAACGAAGTTATTACTTAAATAACTTTATTGAAAGATTCAATCCAAGATTTGGATCATTCCTATGATCTTATAAATAATTATCGATGTTTCAGAATACAGAATACAGAATATTTATTTGTAGTAAATGTGGTTATACATCGGTGGTTAACAATTAAATAGTCACACACATTCAACCAATATGAAATTAATTGGTATACAAATATAAATAGAGAGAGGAGCTAATGAAGACTTATTTCATTTCACATAATATTGTGTTTTACCATTTAAACAAAACTATTAACTACGTATTACGACAGCAATAATTTTATAAAGTTTTACTTATCTTATGGGTACCAAAAGTTCTCATTCATGTCATTATGTTATTTAAATATAAAGTAATACCTACAAATAAAAATAATTTCTTACCTTACTGTTTGTTTCATTACAATATTATAGGTTTATGTTTTAGATATAATGTTTTGATACATAATTTACAATAAACATTTATAGATATAAAACATAGACATAGATGAATATATAGAAAAACATTATTTAAAAATAATTATTACTGGAGAAAATACGGTAAAAAAATTATTCCTATTCAGAGACGGGATGGGAACCCAGTTCTGTTCTGAATATAAGGTAAGAACTATTACCGCTAAGCTACGATCACTTGTGATCAACTAGCCGAAATAAAGATATGTAATCTATTGCTTTACTACAAGTGAACGAATAAGGATAACTAGAATATAATATGTTTTAGACAAACCAGTGTAATGTTTGGTAATGTTTACTTTGTGGTAGTGTGGTGGCGAATAGGCTATCACCGAGTAATTATTTCAAAGGTTACATAGATGTCGCTTACAGGTTAGGTTATCTGTTAAGTTTTAATGCTACGCCTTAAGGTGGACTTTTCTACTTACAGTCTATAATCTTACGTGTGTGCGTAAGTTAGTAAAGTAAGTTCAGAGGATAATAACCCGTATTGCAATCTGTCTTGTGGTCTTACTATGACTCCACTTATGAATCCGACCGTACCTATGTCTCGTTTTTTTATTAGCCGTTGTTGTCCATGCCGCTGAAATCCTAGGTGCTGATGCCATATCGCTACGGTTCTAGGTTCTAGCTCCAAGGCATATGGCGCTTTACATCGATGGTAGGTCACAATAAAACAATTTTAAACGGATTTAAGTTGTGTTTATTTTGGATTTTACAATTCCTACGTTTTGAGCTCTTTACAGAGCCCGTGGTCACGGATGACTAAGGTGTTAGACGTCATTATTTAGAATTGAAATTATTTTTGTTCTACCGCCATCTATTTCTTAATTGCCTAGCGTAACGTCCTGGTTCCACACAAAATGCTAAAACCGTATCTTGTGTAGTAGGTCTTACAGTATGTTGGATCTGGTTCTTCTGCTGTGTAATCAGCGGAGTCCAAGTTGATGAGATTCCCCATCCAGTATCTCTGTTGAAATTCGGATGTTTTTGAATTTCTATGGCTTCCCGTACTTTCCTAGGAATGAATCTCTTCTCTCTCGCTAGGATTGCAGCCTTATCAAATCTGACATAATGGGTGGGGTTATCCATGATATGTTCACACACTGCAGACTGTCTGTCACGACGGTTTTTCACATCAGCAATATGTTCTTTTAGACGTGTAGATACATTTCTCTTTGTTTCTCCTATGTATGAGAGTCCACAGTCACAGTCAAGTTTATAAACACCAGGGTCTTGGAGAGGGATGTTGCATTTGACTGATCTGATGTACTGGCTGATCTTCCTCGGCGGCTTGAAAATGGTTTTGATTGAAGCTCGCTTCAGAATTCTACCGATCTTATCAGTTACTCCCTTCAAGTATGGTAAGTACGCTGGTTGTCGTTCGACTGTGGATGGTTTGGCACGGTTTCTGTGACGTTGACGGGGTGGCTTCAGGTTATTTTCATGGAGTACTCGTCTCACATGCTTGAGCTCATCGTCTAGGTGTTGGGGGTCACAGATACCGCGTGCTCTCTGAAACAAAGAGGTACCAACGGCAGCTAATTGGCTCGGATGATGGTGGGAGGTACCATTTAGGTACCTATCTGTGTGGGTTGGCTTTCTATAAACGGAATGACTGATTGTACCATTTGTAATTTTATAAACTTGACTGTGACTGTGGACTCTCATACATAGGAGAAACAAAGAGAAATGTATCTACACGTCTAAAAGAACATATTGCTGATGTGAAAAACCGTCGTGACAGACAGTCTGCAGTGTGTGAACATATCATGGATAACCCCACCCATTATGTCAGATTTGATAAGGCTGCAATCCTAGCGAGAGAGAAGAGATTCATTCCTAGGAAAGTACGGGAAGCCATAGAAATTCAAAAACATCCGAATTTCAACAGAGATACTGGATGGGGAATCTCATCAACTTGGACTCCGCTGATTACACAGCAGAAGAACCAGATCCAACATACTGTAAGACCTACTACACAAGATACGGTTTCAGCATTTTGTGTGGAACCAGGACGTTACGCTAGGCAATTAAGAAATAGATGGCGGTAGAACAAAAATAATTTCAATTCTAAATAATGACGTCTAACACCTTAGTCATCCGTGACCACGGGCTCTGTAAAGAGCTCGAAACGTAGGAATTGTAAAATCCAAAATAAACACAACTTAAATCCGTTTAAAATTGTTTTATTGTGATGAGTAATAGTTGTGCAAACTCAAGAAAATATTATGTCGATGGTAGGTACTCAGGTATGTAGCCGTCTTGCCCAGTTGGCTGGATTCAATATTATAAAATAGTTATTTGTACAACGAGACAGCAAATTTTAGTAGGTACTCTAATTTTGAATCCTGAGGTAGTGAAGAATGAATCACGGGCGTGCAAGTGATTCAAAAGTAGTAAAATTTGCTCTCGTGTGGAACAGAACACACAATTTTTCACCTCTACCAGTACCAGTGAGAAAATTCTGCCAATTTCAAGTTTGGGAAATTAGCTGTAGGGTAGGTACCTAGGTCCATACATACAGCTCGAATGCTTCAGGCAAAATAAAAATTCCCGCAAAATTGATTTTTTGGATTCGCATACAGAAATAAATATCCTAGGGATGAGTCTCAATATTCAGAAATGACAAATAATTTTAATATAACAAAACGCTTAAAAATAAATAAATAACTAGCTGAAATTATTTACAGAACGCACCGCCGCCGCCGCCGCCGTAGCACTGCCGCCGCCGCCTGTGGCCGCCACCGCCTCTGTTGATATCTTTTGTTTTGATAAAATGAGATGTTCGAAATTCAAATCACTTGTTTACGCGGCAAAACTGTTCTTTCCAAGCTGGAGGAGGTAAAAAGGTTTAATAGTTATTTATCCTATCTTCTTACTTCTATCCCACGAAAATAGTTATATGTACAACAGGAGGGCAAAGGTAATTTTTGCTTCGAGTGCTAATTTTGAATCCCGAGGTAGCGAAGGATACTAAAATTGAATCACGAGCGTAGCGAGTGATTCAAAAGTTGTATCCTGAGCTCAGTGAGGGATTCAACAGCACGAGATGCGAATGAATTTGCTCTCGTGTGGTATACACAACTTTTCACCTCTACCAGTGAGAAAATTCTGCCAATGTCAAGTTTGGGAAATTGGCTGTACTGCTCGAATGCCTCAGACAAAAAAAAATTCCCGTCAAATTAATTTTTTCAAGATTCGTTCAGAAATATTACAAAATATGTACTAATATTCAGATATGTCGGAAATATTTAATAGAAAAACCGCTTACAAATGAAATAAATAGGTAACTGGCTGAAATAGTTTTCAGAACGCACCGCCGTATTAGATCTGATAAAATGAGGATGTTCGAAATTCAAATCACTTTTCTCAATCGAGTGGATAAAAACGAGTTTTGCCCACTGAATTTACGCGGCAAAACTGTTATTTTCAAGCTGGAGAGGTGTAAAAATTGTTTCTTTCGCCAGACTTTATCAACTGCCCCTCGAATCGAAAACGAAATTTTGAACAACTTTTATCTCGTTGTTGGGTGACGTTTGGCGCCGCACCGCACCGGTGGCGGCGTTGCCGTCCCGAGCAACCCAAACAAAACACCCACTGAACGGCAACGTTGCATGTTGGCGCGAATCGATCCCCGCCCCTTCACCCGCACCCCGCGCCATTGCAATAGTAAAGTGAAGCCCTAAAAGCTCAATTACCGGATATTACCGATTATTTTATTGTGATTGCTTATATTTATTTTAGGGGGTTATGTTGCTGTGTTGTTTTTATTGACGTGTATTTCGTATGAACAAGTTATATGCCTAAGTAAAACCATATGTTCTATGTTATTCTTAGATAATTATTCTGTTATAATTATGGAGGGAGGTACAAAAAATAACGCACATCCTTATTTTCGGTATTTTAGAAAGCACTTAAAATGCCTTGGGTATTCAATAGAACCCTACACATGTGTTAGTTAGAGTTAGAGTTAAAGGCACTATATCGACAATTGGTTTTATTAATAAAGTTTTGGGTAGAGACATAAATTTCGTAAGGTTTTTAAAAGTGCGTAATTAAAAACAATCTACCAAGAATGTTTGCGATTTGGTCGAAATTATTGTAATTGTACCTTAGACTGGATAGGCGCCATCTCATTGCGCGACCTTTATGTGGTCATTTTATAACCATTCTCTTTCCAGTGAATAAATTCTGACTACTGTGTACCAACAGTAGGTAACTGACTACACAATATTTTCTCCCAATCACAGCAACAATGGATCTCTCCAAAAAGTTGGCCCCAAAATTTACAATAGGGGAAAACCGTGGTTACAATTGCTTTACAATAGAAGCTCTACAGATCTATTCCATTGAATCCTTTGTCGGATTCTGATTTAACAGTGGAGCATCTGTCACTATTTGTGCGGCTGGTGACTGACTTCCGACTTCGGCCACCCGTCTTGGTCTGATCTGCCAGACATTATCAACAGTAAAACTTTTATAACAGTTTCGACACATATTTTGTTAGCACCGATTTGATTATTAATTTGGAACTTACATAAACGTAAGCGTAACTCTGGTAGGTACCTACTGACAGAATATCAGTGTTGCTAAGTGTGTGCCTGCTCTTTGCAACATCATTCTGAGTGATTCCCTTTACCCAGTGTACGTAAATATTTATTTATTTTTGTTCTCGTACTGTTTCTTTTTATTATGTTCTGTAACTGTTTGCTTATACTGTTTTTCATCGTTCTATACAACAAGTGAAACTACTACAGTGAAATTATTAAATTAACTCGTATTTTCTTCAATTCAACCTGTTGAATATGCTATTTTCTGAGCAAATAACAGGTCATTGAAGTAATATTACGATGGAGTCGGAACCCTTCAATCGTTGATGACACCACTTCTGTAATATTCAGGTGATTCATATCCCTTCCATTTACTCGTAACTAGGTATACATTTCTTGAAAATAATGGCTAGGTATTTATTAAACAACACAATTTAATTTACAATAACAGACTATATCGTAAATTAAATGAATAAATAAGTCTTACGGTTGTTTGATGATTAATCTCATGCTAGTCATGAATTAATGCAGCTATCAACAGTTTTTTTTCGGGATTGGTAGATTGGTGTAGTAGGTAGGTACCTATATTCTAAAATAATCCAATGGTTTAAAGCTTAAAGTTTAAAGTTCTTATAATTAATATAAAAATCATTCAAGTGACTTGATTTTTTGTGTGTTTGTGCTTTTTGTCTTGTCTAATGCCACAAATAGTGCATTTGAGTCAGCTGTGACTGTGCTGTGTGTGTTAAAAATCATAAATCATAAATCATTTATTTGCCAGAATACAGTTACATACAGATGTCATGGTTACAGAAAAATAGCGCAGTGTATTCAGCTTGTGTAAAGCATGCAAATGTCGTTGTAGTTATTATTACAATTAAATTATTACATTGATTTAAAAAAGGTACTAAATATACTTAATTATCATGTCATATTATAAATTACAGTTTTCGTTTATGTTCAATAAATTCCTTAACACTATAAAAGCAATGTATCAGCAGCCATTTTGTCAATCTTATTTTGAATGAATTTCCACGTAATGATTTGAGATCGTTCGGAAGATTATTATACAATGTAATGCACATATGATACACATTTTTAATATATATTTCTTTAAAGGGTGGAGGCTGGTATAATAAGTCCATAATGTGTTTTCTTGTCTGCCTAGTTTTAACATCACCTCGCCTTTTAAAAGACCCTGGATTATCCTTAACAAATGAACAAATGTCTCTGATATACATGCAAGGCAGTGGTAAAACGTTCAGTTTTTTGAAAAGCGGTCTACAAGTGTCATCGAACCAGGCATTGCAAATGACCCTGATGCACCGCTTTTGCACCCTAAACGCTCTATCCACGTCCACCGAGGCCCTGTCTCTACAGCAATTTTTATTCGCGTGTCTATTTTGTATGAAATGACAGATATTTCTGTGTGGAAACTTGTGTAAGATTCAATTTATTACAGAAATGCAATTAAATATTTGTTGTGAGGACTGACTTAGGGTGTATCTCGAAATGGTTAGGTAGACATGTCTACCTACCACAGCTTGCCATAGCTATCTTATTTATCTAGGCCGGTATCTAACTATTTGTCTGCTTTGGCGTTTGAAGCCTACAAAATATTACAAATAATTTATTTCATAACAAAATATTTTACAAGGAAAGCTAAAATAACGGTTCCCACACTAGGTAGCGAGCGCCTGTATCGTGGGCAACCGGAAACACAATAGCAAAAACATAATTTTGACAGAAAGTATATCACAAACAAAAAGCAAAAACACGTTTAAAGTACAAAAAAGAGTAATTAAAAATAATTATTAATAATTATTATTATTAATTAGTAATTATAATTTGCATCATACGCGGGAAGTCATGTAATGTATGACAAGAAACTTAACTAAAGATAGGTTAGTTTCATTTGATAGCGTTTTAAGTTCCTACCTACCCATCAACTTCGATATTGAATATTGATCGAGTGGATTATTGTAGGTATGCTACTACCTACTACCTTCTTTGATATGATTTAGAGTTTGATTAGTGTGGTAAATCTAAGTTAGGATATAGACACGCAAATGACTAAGTTATTCGTTTCTGAAACGTCTGATGTTTCGGCATCTGGTTAATGTTCTCTACAAGAAAAGACCTCAAAGGAATTATTTTAGCTTCTTTTATTTTGAGCACATTTTCTTTTATTCACTCAATATGGGCTCACTTGGCGGCAATGTCCATTTTTACGGCCGTTTACGCTTTGCCTGCCCCGCAAGGGATATTGGCATGCTATATGTATGGTCTCACGTAGGTAGGTTTTTTTTCAGTTTTAATAAGGTTTATCGAATTCGGTTCAGTAATTTTCGAGCCACAGACTATGTGCCTACTCTGTCTGTCACCATAAATTTGTGAGACTTTGTGACAATTTACTAAAAGAAACCTCATATTTCGGTACATCCTGCCCATATAAACGTTAGGTAGAACGTTAGCTAACCTAAATGACGTTTGTTTCCAGGCAGACCCAATAAGTCTATTTTTACCGAAACCTTAAACTCCTAAAAAGTTTAGAAAGACCGTTGCTTCGTTCGAAGAATGGCGGAATCCTTACAATGCAGGTTGTATACGAAACTTGTTTGACCAGAATTGAGAAAAAAAAGTGGCGGGCGAGTTCGCCTACAATAGCATTCCGCGCTCCGCCCCGCCCCTTCCCGCCTCCCCCCTCCCTCTCGCCGCGCGCCAGTCCGCGGCCCGGCGCGACCGCGTGCGATCTGCTCTAAAATGTGCTCGTCGAACCCACGCTATAAACAAAACAAAATCTCTGATTATAAAACTATTCTCATACCGTAAAATGTGATCTTCTCCATCTTTTATGTAAACGTTTTGTTTTTGATTTTATTAGCAGTTTTATATTTTTTCATTTCTTTTATTATTACAAAGACAGTCCAAGCAAATGCAATAAGAATAATAGTGCCGGCTAATCAGTGTTGTGAAAAGTTGTGGTGAGAGTAAAAGCGGTTGTCCTGAATCCGGTTGTTATCGATTATTTTTCGTCACTAGTGGCGAACAGCTGTTTTTGGGGATGCGGAAGTGATCGGCTGGTGAACCAACATTGTGCGTGCAAGACTTATTTTTTTTGTGGCAATAAATTTTGTGATAGAGGTACAAAGAACTTATATCCTAAATCTTTATCTAGTTGAAACACTAAATTCATTAAAATAATTTCTAGTAAACTTCTAAATCATTATACACATCTAGGAGTGTAGTGAAGTGGTTAATAATAAAATAGGAAGAAACTTGTGTTGACACATCACTAAAACACCCATAATTTAAAAAGAAAATAGTGAAGTGCAACCGGCCAGTGTTCGTTGTTACTCGAAAATTTGTGGAAAAAATAGTGTCTTTCGCATTGGATTTTGCACGAGAACTTGGATTAAACATTGATATTAAGGTGAGTAATAGTTTCTGAGTCATTACTTGTAATTTTAGGATTAAATTATTCGTTATAAGTTTGGGATCGCCGCGCGCTAAGCAAGCGCGCAGTGTGCCCGACTGTAGGCCTAATGTGCATTGCCGTGTTCATAACACAAAACATTCTTATTTCAAATTCAACTGATAGAATACTCTAAAATGCTGCTATCCTCTGAAACTAAGTTGTATCTTTTTCTTAATTTGTTTAGTTTTCTTCTTTAGCAGAGTGTTAGTAAGTGAAAGTGAACGAAAGTTGTTGTAGGTATCGATCTAGGTCTTCTTCAGTAGAAATAATAAGTTTGCTTTTTAATAAACAACCTTGAGATTCCTAAATTAGGAATTTAAACCTCCTATTCGCTAATAGCTGATGAACTAGGTAGGTACAGTCAATAAAATACTGTTGAAAAATTCCACTTGTGTTTATGGATAGGACTCACGAATGTGATTTAATTATTAAGAAAAACAAGAACCATGAAATTTACAGCAATTATTTTGCCCTTTTGCTTGCTTGTGTTTTCAAATTAAAAACAGCAGGTCAAAGAGAACAAAAAGCTAGTATGAGAAAATTTAAAACGAAAATTCAATGATAAAATGGTCTAGTTACGAATAAGAAGATTAGAACTGAAGTAGACAAATTCCGAAATAAGCTGTATAGAAATGGACCATCTCTGTTGTCTAAGCCGGCAATGGAGTAAAAGGTAAATACTTAACTAGGTACCTACTTTAAGTTTAAAAGAATATAATTATTATATAGGTAGGTACAACTGTAGCTTAGCAAATCACTATCAGGCTGTCAGCCTCTTGAAAGAATATTCAAAATAAGCTTAGCATGAAATACAGAAAGAAAAACATAGTTTTCAAGTTTAAATCGGCATTTAATGCAGGAGAAATATTGAAGTTAAACTAGACATTTAATGACATCTCTTAGGCAAAGGGGGAAAAGATACGGGGTGATGCTATTCGAAGCCGGCATCACCGTCATTTAATACTGTAAGAATATTCAAGTACCTATTACTTTGCATTAAATGCTGTGAGAATGTACAAGTCCATAATTTTCCACTATAGGCTATTCATGCAAACAGAAAATGTACCTAACCTATATAGGTATTTAAACTCAGCATAGAGTGCAAAAGAATACACATTTTATAATAGAAAAACACGTATTATACTATATCTTGGCATATTATGTTAAAAAATAATCAAGTTTACGAGGCATTTAATGCAGAAATAATATAGTTCAGTTTAAATCAGATCTGCTTGTAGTGCAGAAAATATTGGATTTCCTGATGAACCAGCCAAAAATGCTAGAAGAATATTTCAGTTAAACTTACCTTTCATTGATTCTTCTTCTTTTTCGTGTGGGATACTGAGTCGTCCAACGACCCGATGTAAGAGCTATGCTAAAAGAAAATTTTAGATTAGCCAAAATTTAATGCAGAAAGAATTAGTCTATTTAACAAGGCATTTAATACAGAAATAACAAGGCAGTTTAACAAGGCATTTATTTCAGCCAAAATAAGCCAGTTCAACAAGGCATTTAATACGAAAGAATAAGCCAGTTTAACAAGGATTTATTACAGAAAGAGTAAGCCAGTTTAACAAGGCATTTAGTGCGAAAGAATAAGCCAGTTTAACAAGGATTTATTACAGAAAGAGTAAGCCAGTTTAACAAGGCATTTAGTGCGAAAGAATAAGCCAGTTTAACAAGGATTTATTACAGAAAGAGTAAGCCAGTTTAACAAGGCATTTAGTGCGAAAGAATAAGCCAGTTTAACAAGGATTAATTACAGAAAGAATAATCCAGTTTAACAAGGCATTTAATACAGAAAAAATACGAAAGTTTAAGAAAGGCATTTAATGTCGTAAGAATAAGCCGGTTTCATCAAGGCATTTAGTGCAGATAGAATACACTAGTTTAAGAAAGGCATTTAATGTAGAAAGAATAAGCCGGTTTTATCAAGGCATTTAGTGCAGATAGAATACACTAGTTTAAGAAAGGCATTTGATGTAGAAAGAATAAGCCGGTTTTATCAAGGCATTTAGTGCAGATAGAATACATTAGTTTAAGAAAGGCATTTAATGTAGAAATAATAAGCCGGTTTTATCAAGGCATTTAGTGCAGATAGAATACACTAGTTTAAGATTAATGTAGAAAGAATAAGCCGGTTTTATCAAGGCATTTAGTGCAGATAGAAAACACTAGTTTGAGAAAGGCATTTTATGTAGAAAGAATAAGCCGGTTAAACAAAGCATTTAATACAGAAATTGAACCAGTTATCCAATGCTGAAAAAATTTTATATTTATTTGAGTCTACCTCGATCTAATTTTGAACCTTACTACCGCTTACTTACTTAAAGGATATGTATTAAAAAACGTTATAATATTGAGTATTATGAGACGCATGGTGAAACGTTACCTCCGAAGCTGGAACACTCGCCTTATAAAAAAGAGGTGATTGAGAAAAATTGGTGGTCGAAAGTCTTTACCAAGACACTGGGAAGGAGTCATCTAGCAAAGCAAACTACCTCAATGAGATTCAAATTATAAGCAATTTTTTGCTGAAATAATATTTAAATACAACTAGGCTCATGTTTGTTTTATTTGAAAGATACCTAATATATTTTGATGCACTGGTTGATATTGCTTTTAAACAATAAAAACTGGGAGTATTAGCGTCACATTCGACTGAACTGTTTTACTTTGATTGGTAAAAAAGGTGTGAACGTCAAAATTCTGTGACATCTTAAGATAGACGCAGTCGTGATTGGCGCCATCTACAAAGAGAAAAAGCCCCTGGCGACTGATTAGTTTGTCTGAAAATCTAGAATAGTTAGAACCCCATTACTTTGGATTCTTGGTGTTTGTTGTACTAATATTGTCGAGGCAGGCCGAAGCACTGATCACCATTAGCTATCAGCACCAGTAATCCATCTTCCAACCGCCATACACAATATTCTCATTTATTATTACACTGAGCAAATGCAACCGCTCCGGGCAAGCGGTGGCCTCTAACCACCTACCACGACACTAGAAACTCCACAGCCCATCGCTGTAAAAAGGACAGAAAATACCGAAACACCTGAAGATAGACAAGGATAGCGAGAAAGAACTCGACCGAAAAGCGATAGCTACCGATCTAACTCCAACGCAGTACGTACCCTTCGGTCCTGCCAAGTGAAATGCACAAAATCCATTCGGGTTTATCTCGTTAAAGCTCTACGACGTTCAAAATTCGACCTTAACGCACGCCATTACCGTTGATTTCCGACCTCTCTTTGTTCGAATTTTATACCTCGGATACGGAGAAAAACTTTGCGTGGGATTTTAAGTTCTTTTTCAGCAGTTTTAAGTTCAGAATGGATTGGGGTGGATTAATGAGGGTAGTTTGGAGGGTGTCGACAGGAATTGTGCCTTGAGATTAGGCTATTAAGGTTGGCGTTGGTTTGAGGGGGTGTTTTTATGGTGGCCGGTTGGTAATCAGCTGTTCGGGCACGCACGGTCCCCGGAGAGACGACGTCGAGCCGACACAACGACATGCGAGCGACAGAAACTTAAAATTCGCGTAATTTGTGAAAAAGAAATCGTTTTATGAAAGCGAATGCATTTTCCAATGCGTAAGTCAATGTGAAAATTAGGGGCTTGTAAAACTACTTTTCGAGTCTATGTGTAAATTAATTTGGTATTTTTTAAAAGTAATTAGTTAGGTGTTATGTCGGTGAATCTGTATTTCAGTTATTTATTTCGTGCATATTGATTGAAAATTGAAATGGTAGTAGAAGTCGCTCTTAGGTTATTTCCAATAACCTTGTTCAATAAGTGATACTATCCTACATTGAACAAATTTGACTTCATTTTCATTTTAATATGCCATCGATCTACGAAGGTAAAGAAAAACAACAAAATCGACATCATAATATAATACGCGTTTAGATATTAAAACGTACTATTTATTGACGACAAGATGAAATTTTAATTTTGTTGGAATTAACCCTTAGTGCGTAGCAGGTTTCACATGTCGTGCTATGCCCTAACCTAAGACAGTTCTCCCACTTTTTGTCAGTCGCTGCGTATTTTTAACGCACCGTATAATAGGCATGTCTGTCAATCGAAATGAAATTGTGAACTCCAATCTTATTGCCATACAAATACGGCTACGGTGCGCAACGGATGCGTCTGTCAAGTCGTTTGACTTGCCCGCCTAACAAATAAAACAGAAAAACTAACATAAAATGAGAGACTGGAGTCAAATCCGGCCCGTTACTATGAAATAATAAATTATTTAATTTAATTATACTTACATATTCAGCCGGCTTTTAAATATATACATCAGCCTATTGCAGTCCACTGCTGGACGTATGCCTCCCACAGGGTACTCCATAGGGTACGATCTCTCGTTTTCGCCATCCGACTAGATGGCTGGCTTTTATCCGAGTTTCATTTTGATAAATAAACTCACTGTACGAAAAGTATTATTTGTTTAGTAGGTAAGTAATTATTGTACGCACTGGTTTTGTTAGTCATATTTAACGTATTGTAACTATTTCACTTTGGGTTAACAAAAACTCGCCACAAAAAGAACGTGAAATAAAATTGAAAAATAAAACATAAAATTTTCTCTCTTAAGACAAAAAATGTTAGACAAAATCATTTAAACACTATCTAAACGCGCGTCAAACTTTTTGTTATAACATCGTTCTGGCCGGATAACCGGATTGGCGTCTAGTTGGTGAAATCCGGCCGGATTCAGAATCAATCCGGTTTGCAATCACTAGTAATAAGTGAGGTAATAATATGCCTTTAATTAAATATTTATTTGCATGTTTCTAGTTGATTTTTGTGTCGCAGAAATATAACTTATTTTTTTAAACTGGACCGTGCTCTATAATTTTATTTTACTAAGGGAAAGCATTAGCCTGCCATCTCCAGGACATAGCAGGCAAATTCTGGCAAATGCATTATAAACTACTTAAAACTGTATTTACGTCCTTACTGCGATTTTAGTTAGCACGGCAGGCAAACCCATCTTGACACTAGGTACGTAAAAATTATGTAGGTATGCAAGGTAACATATGTATGGTAGCATACGTATATGTAAGTATGTAGTTTTGCATTTCAGTATCACACTGATACCTACTAAATTATTCAATGTGAACAAGTTTCCTTCTTTCTAATTATAACGAAGGTTAATCTGTGGTTAAAGTTCAACTAGGTACCTATATTTAAATTATTACTATCGGTTTTTCCTATTTACGAATAATTACTCTGAAGAAAAGAATAATGAAAGTAGACATTGCAAAATCGCGGGAAATACAAAATATATTAGAACGGTAACCCAAATGCTTTGAACAAATAATTCCAACAACCGACAACTGCCATCTTGAGCATTTGACATGGTATTATTGTTGCCATTTAAAAAAAACAACTAATTCAATTGCCTATTTTCATATTTTTTTACCGGTTCTCTATAAATATAATTATTAGGTTTATATTTATCGATTTAATCTGTGAAAGGAATCGCGAGTGCCTTAAAATGTACTTAGTATTTTTATCTTAACATCTAAAGATCTGTCTGACTTTGAATAACTATATAAAAAAAAAACTTTATAAAAATCATTCAATCGATAAACATCTTCATCACGTTTTTGTCACAAGTTTTTTTACTCTTGCTCGTACCGACCTACCAGGCAAGCATAAAACAGCAGAATAAAAAAGCCCGATGTAGGTACCTCTACCTACCTAACCTGAGCACGTTTCCTGCGAGATAAGCCCTGATGGATCGCTTCCGATGGCTTAGGGATGGTCCGGTACGATCACTACTCCAACTTTCATGTGTCAACTATTTTTAACTTATTAGATACCTACTAACATGACGTCAGTAATTTTGCCGGCTACAACACAAAAACACTGTAAGTATCCCTAATTCAAATTGTTGTTTCCTATCTGTATGTGTAGTAGGTTTTGTCATTCCTATATTATTTTCTAATTCCACTGTGCAGTTTGGCTGGAAGAGATCTCTTCATAGGCTTACCTTTGCGACAACGTTTAATATATAAATTGTCTGTAATAGTTTAGTACATTAATTAGTAAAAAATCACGACGAATTGAGAACCTCCTCCTTTTTTAAAGAAGTCGGTTAAAAAATAATATAAGATGTGTTTTAGAGCCCGCTAATTCCTGATAGCGACGAGTTTTTCACGGCTTCCTTTTTGATTATTCGTAGGGTTGCCACTTGAAGTGAAGTACTTTCTCTGAAGATGTAAAACTTTTGAAAAATATCCTGTTGAATGACCGAACCGGAGATTGGCTCAGCCTCTACGTCTCGTTATCGGTGCTCTTAACTATGCATAACAGGCATGTAAGTAACAGTAACTGACAGAATATGATACTGTAAGTCATGTAAGAACGATGTAAGGTGCCGGCGTAGAATAGCATCACCCTCCCAGAATACTATGACCCTATACATACATACACATCTTGCGCTTTTTACCTTGAGGGGTAGGCAGGGCGTAAAAAGCTGTAAAGAACGAACATTTACGCCACGTCTGACAAATATTCGAGGGGCGTTTGAGAAAAATTGTGTATCACTATAGTGACTGGTTGTCAGCCTGTCGCCTAAAATTGTAATATACATCAAACCCTTAAGTCCCTTAGTCGCCTCTTACGACACCCACGGGAAAGAAATGGAGTGATGCTATTCTAAGCCGGTATCACACGACACTTTGACCCTACATTTTGTATATTAGCTATACTTAAGTATAGTAGCCACAAGCCTGTCTGTAGTTAAATAAGTTAGTACTCCCCCAACACAGAGAGCAATAAACAGTAAAATAAAATGGCCGCCAAAGACTGTTTTTAGAATTCTCGTAAATTGCTTAGTTGCTGATTTTGATATTTACTTATTTGTTTTTCATTTATCGTTATGTTGTTATATTAATTCATTTGCTTATAGAATGCACATTTTTACTTTTATATTGTAAATATATTATTATTGTAGGCTGGGTCCAGCGCCCGAAAAAGTGGAATAACACTGAAAAATGGCAGAAATAATGTTATAACAACTGATATTTTTGAAGCTTATGTTTGTACAAATTATATTTGTTGGTAAATGAAGATCTTGTTATTTATTTATTTATTTTATTTTATTTAGCATGTTTTGCTAAGTTCTACGTAGACTTCCAAGTCCAACGAATGCCTTTACTGGTTTTTAATATGAAAGTTAAGTACTTTTAATAACTTTTAAGCACGTCGGCTATTTATTTGCGTATTTCTTTGATTACGATTTAATTGTTATTGCCGCGTAAAGCGGAACGCTATCGGCTTACTTTAGGTACCTACCTACTATCGGGGCGTTGCAAAAGTGGTTGCAAATTACCGCCATCGTCAGCGGCTATTAGGGTTGTCACCTAATTAGGTAAATTCGAAGAAACTTAAGCTTTAGCTGTTCTAAAACTATTTCGGCTGCGAGCATGCCTTGAAAAGCAACCCCAGTTTTTTAGTCTGATCAATTGCGGAGGCAATGACGAGTTTGTGTTTATGTTCATTTTGACACATGTTCTACAGTATTGTATGGATCAATTTTTATGAGTTGCTCGATGAATTTCCCATTGTCTTTTTTTCTTTATAAAGTGTGTGTGTGTGTGTGTGTGTTTCTCTTAACTTTCAAAGACACTATTCGTTTACTCAACAAACAAATAACTTGGGCCCGGCCGCTGACCACTGCACGCAAAATGCGACCGTAGCCTGCTAAAGCTTAACTTTCCTTGATAGTACGTCTCTTATCATTATCAGAGCTGTCATTCTGATAATAAGAGGAAAACTTCACATGAATTCCTTTATAAGTTCACTAGCGATCCGCCCAGCTGTGTCACCCGCTGCTGTTACCCGTTTTCCTGAAGGAACAAGGCTTTTCGCGGTAAAAGATACCTAAAAACCAAATCGAATCAAATCAAATATCTTTATTATGGTACACAGGTGAGTGATAGATAATGGTGTTACAATTTACAAGATCTCTGTGACCCGCCAATAATGGGCATTGGGTATATAATAATTAGAAATTCGGCCTCTATACAATACAACCAGCCTCTTGGATCACTCTATCTAATGAATAACACCACATCAAAATCCGTTGCGTAGTTTTCAAGATCTAAGCATACAAAGAGACACGGAAAGCGACTTTATTTTGTACTATGTATCTATCTATGTATGTATAATATGTATGATAGTGACGACGGTACATGGTCGAGCCAGACCTCGTCAAACCAAGTTTTTTTTTACTTTGTGATTCCAAGTGGTTTGGAAATTGATAACAGCCTGATTAAAAATTGATTGAAAAGCGAATGTGCCTGGTTTTGTTGACTAGAAGTAGGTAAGAAGTTTCTGAAGTAGGTAATGCAATATGATTGACTGCCGCGATGGCGTAGCGGTTAGTAACCCTGCCTGCTACGCCGAGGGTCGTGGATGCGATCCCAACAATATGTCTTTATGGGTGTTTTCAATGTAAAGTATTAATATCAGTTATTTAGTTGCCATAGTACAAACTTTCCTTAGAGTTACTAGTTATTATTCTGTGGTTTGGGGCAAAATGGCGATGTCTGTTTAAAATGTATATGAACAAGGTACAGAAACGCCATTTTATGTGGATATTCTTTGGGGTTGCCAGGATTGATATGTTTTCCTCATTTCTCTGATTCTCTCCTAGCAACACCCTAACCAACCACAGTGCTAAGCTCGTCTTGTGTCCCCTAAAAACATTTTAATATTGTTCTTTCTTGCTCAGATTATTCTCCAGTTTCTATTCTTAAACCGAAATTACTTATATGACTAGATAGCTAAGTAAAATAAGATAGCCAGTCATCTCATCACGTTGAGTACATACCATATCACGCCTATAATTCCTTGCGGGGTAGGTTGAGCGTAAACGGTCCCAAAAAAACGGATATTTACGTCACGTCTGACAAATATTTGAGGGCCCATCGCCTAAAATTACAATACACACCCTCGAGTCCCTTCGTCGCCTTTTACGACACCCACAGGAAAGAAATGGGGTGATGCTATTCTAAGCCGGCATCACACGGCGGAAATCTAGTAACTAATAATCGGGGCCCTGGTGTCGTCTGACACGGCGTCTGCCGCTGCGTCACGTCGTCGGTTAACTGGGTAATTGAAAAATCTTATTTACATATTTTTCTGTATTATTAACCGTATTTTCTAATTAGTTCTATTCCATTTGATATGTTTTCTAACTAGTTGCAGCTATTTCTTTAGCTGTCATTAATATGCATGGCAAGTTAATGATGATAAATGATGGTATGGTTGCTACAATCATTAGTAATGGCGTCAATCTATTTTGAATGCGGTCAGCAGTGCGGGATCTGATTAAGATTCGGAGATTGATGAATGAATTTATTCAATTCGGAAGAATATGTGTTGCAATGCAACAGGTACTGAGCGAACGGAGGTACTCACTAATGGTTGAAATTACTAGTAAAATATACTGAAAAATCGCGTTAAGCCGTGTGATGTCAATGCAAAGTGAATTTCATTTCATTACAAATAAGTAATTACAATTTTATTGCCCATTAGAAAATCTGTAATTGTTTTCTCGGCTTATTTGTTTCTAATCTATACGAGCAATTTGCGATAATTCGCCATGATTGAGTTATACACAAACAGTTCTTACCTATAACAGTTTCATATTATTATAGTGGTGTGTGTAGGGCTGGAGAAAATAATGAGCGGGATAAAGGCGTAATGTATGTATGTAGATTTCCGCCCAGCGGTTTCACCCGCTGCCACTCATTTTCCCGCGGTAAAAAGTGGCCTTTGTGTTATTCCGGGTTATACTCTACCTGTGTTTCACATTTCAACCAAATCGGTCATGCCGTTTGAGCGTGAAAAGGTAATAAACATACATACACACACACAAACTCTCAGATTTATAATATTAGTACGGATTGTATTGCCATCGAATGCACTTGTCATTTGACTCATCATAATGCCACTGTGATTTCTATACTTTAAACTGTAAGCAGCACAGAACACCAAAACATCGCAGTCACGCCTACCGCTGATATTTTTACCCGACTACGGCAAAGCAAAAAGGAGGGTTATGATTTTGACCGGTATGTATGTATGTATGTATGTATGTATATATGTATGTATGTATGTGGAAACGAAAACGTTTGTTCCGTCCTAACTTCTAAACAACTTATCAGAATTTGATGAATGAGGTATCATTTGAAGCGTCTAAATAGTCCGCTGGTTATAGGCTACGTTATGTCACTATACATTACATAGGGCGCCCTCTAGAGCTAAGAATTGAAAAAGTTTATACTGCTAGTAATATCGTGTTGGGTATCAAATGAAAGGGCTTAATAAGCACAGTTCAAAAAAAATAGTTGCCGTGTTATGCCAGCCAAGAATAGCACCACCCCATTTCTTTTCCGTGGGTGTCGTATGAGGCGACTACGGGATAACGGGACGCGACGGGTGTCGTATAAGGCGACTAAGGGATACGAGGAGTTCATGTCTCTCTTCCTGAGTGTAACAACCGTGTGGTTCGAGTACCATTGCCAAAATGTAATACTGTGTTTGCAAAAAGAAGTGTCGACTACTATGCCCCTGTATTATATAATAAACTTTTCAAAGATTTAAATAAAATTAAAAAAATCTCCAACTACCAATTTCGAAAATTACTTCCTGATATACTTAATGAATTGGATTACGATGCGGTTGAAAAAATATTATATAGTCCAAATAATTAAATACACACATAACTACCACTAACTTACATACACACATACACACACATTTGCTTACACATACACATTTGTCTATTTTTTACTTTTAGTTCTTATTTTAAGTTTTAAGGGCGTTTTTCAAAAAAGATGTACATAGCAAATTTGGCGTGTCCCATATGTTCAGATTGACTTTTTTAGTTTAGTATGGATCTGCCACTTGAAAGTTGGTCTTTTTTTGTTAAGAAATATAAAATAAATTAAGATTTTAACATAAAATATTACTTATTTAACATTATTTATGAAAAAACTTTAAAAAAATACAGCGGAAGGAGGTAAAAATGTCGTGTCCCACCTTCATATTGGCAACTTTAAACCTTAATATTTCGACTTGGTAATACTGATCGGCATACTGTTTTAGGGTCTGTATATTAATGGTGGAGTAATAAAACGAATTCAGAACTCTAATACTATCGCAATAGAATTAAAAATCACTTAAAAACCTACATTTTTATTGTCCCAAGAAAATGTAGATACCGGAATTCCGGTTATTGACACGGTAACGTTTATCCACTTTAGACTAAAATCCTACCAGTGAATAGTCAGTTTTTGTGATTGGCAACATCATTATTGTCTTTGGATTACGCCATTTTGTAAACAAGAGGTCAGTGTCAAAAATATCGCCCAAAGCAACAGGTCGCGTCACGGTGGTTCAAATATCTAGTTCCAGATAGACACAGGATTTTATGGGGTAAGTAGCAATTTGCCGCATTAATAAGTGCTTAAAAGTTATTAGGAATTTTATAAACTTATGTGAAATGGCATGGCAAAAGCCATCAATTGATCAGAAAAGGTACATTTTATGTTTTAAACTGTTGTTGGTATGAATTTGTCACATCCGAATCGTCACGTGATGTACAGTCGGAACTTTTTCGTGACGCACTGGAATTGTTAAGCTTAGGTTACATAGGTAGCCGATATCATATTATTATATAAAACACTTCAAGTCAAATTTCAGATAACAAATTTGAAAACAGTTGCCTAAAGATCTACTTTATCCATGTGCTTCTTCTATATATATATTCTATACAGGATGTCAAAAAATTTGTCTGAAATACTTTAAGGCGTGAACCAGCCCACGAGCCTACTAGTCCCAGCCCGTCTTTGTCTTCTTGTTATCGAGTAGGACACCGAGTCAACGACCCGATGAACCCTAGTGTCAGAGTTTTACAACCGCCCAGTTTTGCAACCAGGCCTCCGACATGGTTGCGTAACGATCACCCTCTAAGTTATTATAGACAACAACCGGGACCGACGGCTTTGCGTGCCCTCCGAAGCACGGAATCATTTCTCTAACAGACAATCAGGTGATTCAGCCTTTAATGTCCTAACCAAACCGGGAAACATCTCAAAAAAGGTTAAATATCAACTTTGTATATCGAACCTCGTAGCTCCGGATCGCGTGACCAATGCTCTAACCGATAGACCACGGAGGCATTTGTGATTGATTGACTGATTGTGACTGATGCTAATTGTGACTGATACTGATTATGACTGATACTGATTGTGATTGATACTTATTGTGACTGATACTAAATGTCACTGATTGTGACTGATTGTTAATTGTTTTTATGTAAAATGTTCCAGTGATCATGGCGCTGACGGCTGCAGAAAGAGCTAAAAAATATCGCGAGAGATTGAAGAGGTCAGATCCCGAAAAATTTCAAGTTCAGCGAAATATATAATTAAATTTCGTTATGTATAATTAGTAACTGATCTCTCATTATTTTTGTCAAAGACTGAATAAAGACATATAAATTATTGTAATAAGCTGTAATAATGTAAGTTGATGTGTACCTTGCCTTACTTTTTCCAGTTAGTCACTTCGTATTCCGGTTAGTCACTGTCCCATATTTTTTGGTTTATAAAATCTTTATTTATGGAGAGATTCTTGATTTCTTTAATTTAATTTCCATATTTTTTGTGTGTCAAAAAGTAGACATTATTTTGTTAAAAATCTCTGTGCCTCAAACAACAAGAGAAAGTATTATTTTATGTTAGTTTTTTGAGGTGTAAAGTTCCTACTGTGACGATCTCGATAGAAATTAGTGCGCTATGCGATAGTTATAGCTATAAAATACAATTTTACGCTTTGTTTTTATAAATATAGAAGTGATTTTAATAAAAAATAAAGCCAAACTTACCTATTTGTCGTAGTTTCTTTTGAAATAAATATTTTCTATTGTGACGAACCGGATAGAAATTGTGTGTACCCTAACATAAAAACGTGTTTATTGGCAATATTTCTTTATATTTTTATGTGACTTTTTAACATTACATAGGAAATATTATAATTCATTGGAATTAAGCAAAATTTTATTTAAAATATAACATATTCCGGTGACTGTTCCGATGCGTCACGTGTACATCTTTTTTGAAAAATGCCCTTAAGTCTGTAAGTTTTAGCTACTTATATGTATTCCTTCTTTCATTATTATGATAAGATAACACACAAGTTTTTGTTCTTTTTTTCTGTTTATATTAATCTATCAAGCTTTATTAGCATTACTTTGGGAAGACCCTGAAGACTGTAGCACAGTGTAAACTAACACAGTTTTCAGTGTTCATTTAAATGTTACCTGAGAAGTTTGAAATAAACAATTATTATTATTATTATTATTATGTGTAGGTATTACAGGTAGTAAACAACCTGACATTTATGCAGCTGAACCACATTTATGGAGAATGTTCAGTTTCTGTGAATTGGTTCAAAATATGTGACAAGTAAATGACAACAGTTTCGTCGATCTATTGAACAGCATTGAAGTAGGGAAGTTGACAATGGAGCAATTAGCAATATTAGACACAAGAATAATTGTAAACGACACAATTGAATACGATGAAATTGTACATATATTTCCAACTTTAAAAAAACAGGTAGACTAAATTAACAAAAAATGTCAGAGCGCTTGGCATTACTAACAAAAATCTATACGATTAATGCAATAGACACTTCAACAGAGTCTTAAACATATGGACAAATACCTAAGCAAAAGCACATACCAAACGATCCAAATAGAACAGGCGGTATTATAAAAACTATTCAAATCGGTCGGTCAGCCATGTGGCGCCGGCAGAGTAGAATAGCACCACCCCATCTATTCCCGTGGGGGTCGTAAAAAGTGACCGAGGGATAAATCCGACCCAAGCACAACGGTCCTGGAGAGGCCAACTCCACAATTAAACGCGGAACGGGGTCTCCTGGGGGCGCGTGTGACAGAGATCTACCGCGCGGCAGACTCCTGCAGCCGACCTGGCTCCGCACGTATCGACTAGTCGTTCCTGCGGATCCAGCCAGGAAGGCCGAGAGGGTGGCGCAGGTCCTGGGCAGCCCTGCGTTTTCCATAATTGCGTCCCAGGCAACGCAGTGTCTGTGGAGAGGACACTTCACCCGCGTCACGCGGATACCAATGCGGGAAGTGGCAGTGATCGGTTATAAGTCTGCACATATGGGCGTAAGTGCGGGCGCCAGGGGTCGCTTCCGACAGTGGGAGGGTTCATCGTAGGCCCACTGATCAGTTACCGCTCGCTCTAAATTGGGCAGCCCCCGACCAATAAAGTACTGTTCCGCCCCGGTGCTGGTTTGGTCTTTTAGGGTGTAGAGAGCACCAGCCTTAACTGGACAATCGGCGCCGTTACTTTTTACACCTGCGACTAAAAGGCATAATAGAAACAATTTCCCACACCGCTTATCCATGCAATTTGTAACATGGAATGTCCGTACTATGAGGGCAAGCCTCCCTGACACCTGTGGAGGCTCTTCTACTGACGCACAAGATCTGCGTAAAACTGCCATTATCGACGCCGAACTCAACAGACTTAACATTGCTGTTTGTGCCTTACAAGAGACCAGACTCCCTGACGAGGGTTCCTTGCGTGAGACACATTACACATTCTATTGGAAAGGAAAGGACAGCAGCGCTGTGCGTGAGCATGGTGTAGGCTTGGCTATCCGCAACGATCTCTTAACATCAATAGAGGCTCCTTGCATTATGTTGGTGCGGTTAAATACGGATCATGGATACGTCACACTTATTTTTGCTTACGCACCAACATTATCCTCAACGGATGAAGCCAAAATCTCTTCGCGGGTTAAGACCATCTGACCGCTTATACATTCTGGGCGATTTTAACGCAAGGGTTGGACAGGACAACGAAGCTTGGCCTGATTGTTTAGGTAACCACGGTATAGGGAAGTTAAACGAAAACGGCCAACGTTTATTAGAGCTACTTGAAAGGCAAATCATCTCGCAAAGTATCCTGGAAACACTCTCGTTCTGGTCACTGGCATCAACTGGACCTTATCCTAACCAAAAAGAAAAATCTCCGCGAGACCCTACACACGCGTACATTTTATAGCGCTGATTGTGACACAGATCACTCCTTGGTGGCTTCGCACGTTGTTATAACTCACATAAAGATCCACTCGTCCAAACTGCCCGGTAGGAAGAAGATCGATCTTCCCAAAACCAGGGATGATGAGTTTGTCCGAAAGTTCGAGGAGTTGGTACGCGACGAAACTGCCACCTGGGACGTAGACGCTCCTATAGAGGAAGACTGGGGCAAAGTAAAAAAGTTACTAACAGATGTGGCTGGTACGGCTTTCGGCCACCAGAAAGTCAAAAAACCCAGTACTGGTTCGCTGAAAATCTCGAACACATAACACCCCTGCTCGAGTCCAAACGGCAAGCTGCGCTTACACATCGCCTTAACCCTTCCGAAAAGTCGCGTATCGATTTAGTGGTGTGTATGCTGGCATTAAAAAGGCCCTTGGTCCTTTGCCTAAAAAAACAGCCCCCCTTAAAGAAGTGGATGGCACTATTACTACAGATGCCTAACGCCAACTCGAACGATGGATAGAACATTATATCGGTCTCTATTCGGAACCAGTTAATATAATGCCGGAAGCTGCAGACTGCAAGCCAAAACTAGCTACCTGGGCCGAGTTAGATGACCTTCCTACCATAAGGGAATACCACAAGGCTGTTAAGCAGCTTAAGACCGGAAAGTCTCCTGGAATATGTACCCATGCCGAAATCATCAGGCTCAAGTGCATATTACCCATCCTGCACAATCTGTTGTGTAAATGTTGGGAAGCGGGATATATACCACAAGATATGCGCGATGCTAACATCGTTACCCTATATAAAGGCAAAGGTAACCGCGGTAACTGTAACTGTTATCGTGGTATATCCCTTTTAAGTATAGTAGGTAAATTATATGCTCGGTTAGTCTTATTAAGACTTCAGAAACTAGCTGATCGTGTATATCCCGAATCGCAATGTGGATTCCGCGCCCAGCGTTCCACAACAGATATGATCTTTACACTTCGCCAACTTCAGAAAAAGTGTAGAGAGCAGAGAACACCTCTATTTGTGGCGTTCGAAGACCTTAACAAAACCTTCGACACCGTTAGCAGAGAGGGCCTTTACACTGCACTTCTAAACATCGGGTGCCCGCCAAAACTTCTGAGGCTCGTTAAATCCTTCCATATGGACATGAAAGGATCTGTTGTTTTTAACAGCAATACATCCGAGCTTTTCAACGAGGTGTTCGCCAAGGCTGCGTGTTGGCTCCTACCCTGTTATGCATGGTCAGACATACATACATACAAAGATAAGATTATGATGAGTGCATTTTGTTTAATTAACGAGTGATGTTTTAATTGTGAATTGAGCTGCATTTCTATCCAGAAAAAAAAATACATACCAAAGTGTTAAACTTACCTTCAACCCCAAAATAATTAAAATAAAAACCAGTTCAAAAACTAACACCCGACTACTGAGATAACGCGCTCTAAAAAGTAAGAAACAAGAAATCTGGAATATTAGCTACAAACAATTTAATATCTATAGTCCACGAAACTTATACGAAGATATTACATATAATTATATATTTAAATGTATATTTAATAAAAATTTATTGTGGTTTATAGGTGATAGCCGTGGTCGTATGCCACCTACTCTAGTGCTTAGTAGGTGATATCATAAACTTGCACATGCTTGCACAACATAATTAGGTAAGGCAAACTGGCATACGTCCACGGCTATCACATATAAACCACAATAAATTTTTATTAAATATACATTTAAATATATAATTATATGTAATATCTTCGTATAAGTTTCGTGGACTATAGATATTAAATTGTTTGTAGCTAATATTCCAGATTTCTTGTTTCTTACTTTTTAGAGCGCGTTATCTCAGTAGTCGGGTGTTAGTTTTTGAACTGGTTTTTATTGCGTCTGTGGTTAGCAGAATGCGAAATGACTGAAACTGTTCCAATGACAAGCCATGACACACTACTGAAACGAAATTCATTTAAAGCAGACTTCAGGTACTAGGCCAGAACTCCCTTTGCAATGCCAGCGAAACTCAACTGTATTGTTATGGTCACCGTGATATTCTATACTGTTTACCCTCTAGTTAGCCAATAGAGATTGCCGCGTGGTATTAGATCCGCCTTTTTTACTATGGGCAAGAAAAAAAAAAGAATGTACAGTTGGTTGAACTGAATTATTGTTATCCCCAGTTAATACATAATCATTTTTTTAGTTTATTCTCATAAAAGAAGTAATTTTTAGTAATCCATATACATGTCAAGAAAAGAATATTGCTGAGGACAAAAATTATTCCTTTTTTTATTTTGGAGTACCCCTGGTATCTTATGTGCTTCAACTGACTGTAAATTGCATCTGATCTCAGTGCAAGTCGTTGCAGGGACGTCGGCTGCTTCTCCATGCCAACCAATGTCCATTTGGAGGTGACTACAATAATCACGACAATGAATTATTATTGATCTACTCAATATGCCCTACAATCGAATAACCGACGAATATTCAATAGAAAAACTTTTAGAATATTTCAAGCTAATCTTAGCACAATCTCGACCCTATCGTCTCTTACTCTCACAAAACGGCTCAGTCTCGGTATTAGCATTACTAGTACTCAATAGATTTCATGCAGTTGTTATAACAGGTGACCGAAGACAGTAGAAGCAATACCAAGGTAGCAGGACTATTAAACAGGTTCCTTGCGTTGAGGCGTGTCATATGGCAGCTGGCTGGTAGGCAATTCAAGCAAGTGTAATTGTAACCCTAGTAGCTAGTAACATCGATTGCAGATGCAATTCTTTTGCTCTTAGATATTATCTTGACAAAACGAGTTTATTTCTCTACGCTTCCTACTTTGATCGTTTTAGAGAACGTCTTCCCACGTGTTCGAATTTTTCTCTTTTGATAGAATTTTAATTGAATCGACAACATTATGCTTATTTTATTTTGATCGTTTTGTCATCCAATTTATCGTTGGTTGCTACAAACATGGCTTGCTGTTCGAAAGAATGATTAGTCTCCGTAATATTCCTACTGTAATTTTCCTCCAGGACCACTAGAACTACCCAATAGATTCACTGGTGGTTTAAGTGGGATATGTAGGTACTTACCTATCTTTAGGTATACAAGTAGAACCACTAGAAGTACTATGTTAGTCATGGTTTAAAGTTGTTCATATTCTTGTGATGACGTCAACGCCTCATCTGATAGGTTTTGATTTTACTTATTTGGCATTTGATTCAATTTATAGTTCAGTACTACTATTCCTACTGGCACTTTCTGTATTTTTCGTATTCTTCTGATGACGTCAAACTCGCTTCTGCTAGGTTTTGATTTTACTTATTTGGCATTTGATTCAATTTATCGTTACTGTTCCTTCTGGTACTTTCTATGTTATTCGTATCTTCGGATGACGTCACCGCCGCATCTGCTAGATCCCCCGCGTCTGCGCGTACGCACCGAGCGTGTATTATTACCGCGCAACTATTATTAGCTCTGTCCTCAGTATTGTTTTAACCTATTTGGGGCCTGACAAGTGCAGTTATTTGAGAGAGGGTTTTAGGTGTTCGTTTCTGTTATGATTTTGTACTTCTTACTCTATCATCATTAACTGCAGTCCTCTGCTACGTCTGGAGACCAATTACGATGTTAAAACGGAGTGGCGGTCATCCTGGGAGCTTTTTGACCATGCACAGAAAGGTCTTATAACAGACCTAAACATGAAGCCCCCTGGATTTGATGCGGCGTCCAATATGGGTGAAGCTGAATAGGTTCAGAACCGGGCACGGGCGTTCAAACCACCATCTCCACAAATGGGGACTTAAGGAGTCACCATCCTGCGAGTACGGACGGAGTGACTAAACCCTAGCCCACGTTGTGAATAACTGCCCACTCTACTGCCTACCAGGTGGCATGACCGAGTTGCACCGAGTTGGCCGAAGAATGGCTAAAGAACCTGAATTTGAACACATTATAGGATCCGGCGCAGCCACGCCATACGATATGATGAGTCCTCTGCTGGACTTGGGCCTACCCCTTTGGAGGGTACTGGCCATACTCACCACGCTAGGCAGGCGGGTTTGTGAGCGCAGTGCAAGAAGTTGCATTCACCAGCGCTACTACCCGTTCTGTAGATAGATTCCTTTATCGCTATAATTAGCGTGATGCTATTCTAAGCAACTTATGGCAATTTTCGTACTTCTGCGCTTTTTATGACTATTGCAATTTCGGTCTTTTTTCGCTACAGGTTTTCTATGACGCATACTCAACCTACGATATCGATTCCATCCAAACCTTCACACGGCTTCACTAGTCTGATTGCTTACAAGAACATTGGATGGTTTGGTCGTGGCAACCGCAATCAGTTCTGAAAACCCGCGTGTTGTCGGGAAGACGCGAGTTCAAGGAATGGACTAATAGTTGTCGAGTCGGCTGACTTGGCTTTCATCTTTGTTTTTCTATTTAGGCCCTGATTCACCTTAAAAGTTTGTCCCTTTCATTCGCGCTGCGCCGTAAAGAAACAAACACTGATTTTGCGCTCAAACTTTCGCAAGATTTTACGGTTTTTCCGACAAAGAAACAATTTTATATTCGTACTAGAAAAGGTATCTAAATAAGAGCTTATTTTAGGGTTCCGTACCCAAAGAGTAATAACGGAAACCCTATTACTGAGGCTCGGCTGTCCGTCTGTCTGTCCGTCCGTCCGTCCTACAGTTATGAGGCTGTATCTAATGAACCGTTATACCTAGACAGTCTGTTAAAATGTTCACAGATGATGTATTTCTGTTGCCGCTATAACCAAAAATTAGAATAAAGTAAATATTTAAGGGGGATCCCATACAAAAAACTTGTTTTTAAGCAATACTAAACTCAAACTCATCTACACTAATCTACACTAATATTATAAAGAGGAAAGATTTGATTGTTTGTTTGTTTGTTTGTTTGTTTGCATTGAATAGGCTCCGAAACTACTGGCCCGATTTTAAAAATTCTTTCACCATTAGAATCCTACATTATTCCTGATGAACATAGGCTATGTTTTATACGAGAAAAAAATAGGGATCCGCGTCAAAATTTCGATAACCCAAAGTGTGAAAAATTTACCAAAAAAATATCTTATATCGCGTACGCTGTGGAAATTATTGACAATAGAGCAAAGTGATGTACTACAGTTTTATAGAGGACATCAATATTTATAATAATGTCCACGATACCATATGTCTAACTATTACAGTTATGCCACAATAACTACTTTTTCATTTAATAATGTACAAATTACGCAACATTATTCGTACCAGTGTAATGATTACATTTAATCATTACTGTATTAAGGGGGGGTCAGGGATAGCCATCCGAATACTGAGAGGGTACATGCAGACCATGAAACTGAACAACTTTCCCCTAGGAACATATTTCAGGAAACGTAAAAAAACTGACTTCCCATAGTGAATGCAGTCAGCTGATTGTGATTTTGTATTGAAGGTAATTTTTTTGGCGTTTCCTGACATATGTTTCTAGGGGAAAGTTGTCCAGTTTTATGTTTCATGCACCCAATATCATTATTCGAAGGGCTGTCCCTTACTCGGTATAAAAAGACGACAAAAAACATTAAATAATGCATTAAAAAAATCTACACTAAAATAATACATAAGTACATACACATATCACGCCTATTATCCCTTGCGGGGTAGGCAGAGCGTAAACGGCCGCAAAAACGGACATTTACGCCACGTCTGACATAATATATGTTTGAGGGTCATTCGGAAAATTGTGTATCGCCATAGTGACACGTTGTCAGCCCATCGCCTTAAATTGCAATACACACCCTCAAGTCCCTTAGTCGCCTCCTACGACTCCCACGTGAAAGAAATCGGGTGATGCTATTCTAAGCCGGCATTACACTAAAATAATTATTATATAATCCCTTGCGGGGTAGGCAGAGCGTAAACGGCCGCCTAGAACGGACATTTACGCCACGTCTGACAAACATTTGAGGGTCATCCGGAAAATTGTGTATCGCCATAGTGACAGGTTGTCAGCCCATCGCCTTAAATTGCAATACACACCATCGAGTCCCTTTGACGCTTCTTACGACTCCCACGGGCAAGAAATGGGGTGATGCTATTCTCAGCCGCCATCACACGGCACATAATTATATAATCTACACTAATATTAGAAACAGGATTTTATTTACTGTTTGTTTGAATTGAATAGGCTCCGAAACTACTGGACCGATTTAAAAAATTCTTGTACCGTTAATTGAAATTGAAATTCTTTATTCAATGTAGGATAGTATTATCACTTATTGACGTCATGAACAGTCATTCTAAAAAAAGAAATTTGTATCACACAATTTTTTTTTTACTAAAATTTTGTTATCACCTAATAGAAAACCGGCTCGGGCGGGATAAAAAAAATAAAAATATAGGCACTGCCATGGGGCTGGCCACGTTAATCACACTGCATGTAACTTTACGCCACCACCATCTGAAAACGATATTTGTTTCAAATTAAAGTCTACATCATCCCTGATGAACATAGGCTATATTATTCCCGGGGGGAAATTGTTAGCGGCGGGTGAAACCGCTGGGCGGGCTGCTAGTAATAAATAAATTTATTGATAACAAGACTTAATAAAACGCAAAGTTGTAAGTTCTTTATGTATAGGCTTACAGCCTCAATTATAAAATAAGTAGACGAGTGAGTCAAACCGCCATTTAGTGGCAAACCTACTAGCTTAGACAAAAACCTATTTCGTATATTTGATAAACAAATATAAATGTATATAAAGAAAGGAAAAATGTCCAATCTGTTCGCCAAGTGCATGGAGATAAAGCATGAGAAAAAGCGATAATTAATGAGAAGGTATATCGTAAGTGTGGCTGTGATTGTGGCAGGCTAAATACCTATACATAACATAACAAAACATAAATATACTTTATTGCACAAAAACAAAGTATTAGAAATTGAATTATTCTTAGAAAAGCATAATTATGACATAGTTTGTTTAACGGAACATTTTCACAAAGATCCTGACATTTTGATAAATTATGAAAATTATTGTATTGCCAGTTCTTTCAACCGAAAATCCGCGATACATGGAGGTTCCTTAATACTTATTAGAAACAACATTAAATTCAAAGAACGTAAGGATGTTGTCGGATTGTCGGTTGAGTGTTGTACTGAATTATCTTGTGTTGAGCTGGAAAGTCATGTTATAGTATGCGTATACAGACCGCCAATAGCAAAAAAATTTACCAAATTCCTAGAAATAATGGAAGATGTACTCAAATTAGTCACAAAAACTAATAAACATGTAATTGTTGCAGGTGACTTTAACATAGACATTTTAGAAATCAATGCATTAAGTGATAAATTTTTAGGTCTTTTTAAATCATTCAATTTATTTAATATATTTTTTGAACCTACTCGTGTGACGCCTACTTCTGCCAAATGTATTGATAATGTATTCAGCGATTGTGACCCGGTACAAAAATGCATTATAAATTCTCTTCAATCAGATCACAAGGGTCAAAGTGTAATATTCCCATTCAAAAACCATATTAAAACGATCAAAATAGAAACCAGGCGCATCACTGCAAGTAGGTTGGAAAAATATCAAAATGTGTTAATCGAGAAATTGCCTGTCCATAATTATAATTTTGAAAACCCAAATCATGTATACGAAGACGTTTTCAATTTGTTAAGCAAAGAATTCGAAATCATTTTTAACTTAGAAACGAAAGAAATTAATACGAAATTTAAGTTTAGTGATTGGGCGACCAAAGGTCTTAGGATTAGTAGAGATAGGCTTTTTGAACTTTACGAGCTTAAAAACATGACAAACGATGTAAGTTTTAGTGAGCTAGTAAAAAAATATTCTAAAACCTTCAAAATAGCTTGTGAAATTGCTAAAGCAAACTTTATTAGTAACTAGCTTTTACCCGCGACTTCGTCCGCGTTAGATAGTTTTTTAGAAACAGGTTCAGGTTAAGGTGGGCTCCTGATGGTACACCTGGTGGTCTACATAAGGTACTCCAGATCCTCTCTGTCCTTGTGAATAGAAGCAGCCCATCATACTGGCCAACTTTCGTTTTGGAACCATTTCTGTATCTCTAATAGTTTAGCTGGGCTCCTGATCGTACACTTGGTGGTCTACATAAGGTACTCCAGATCCTCAATGTCCTTGTGAAAAGAAGCAGCCCATCATACTGAACAACTTTTGTTTTGGAACCAGGCCTGTATCTCTTATAGTTTAGCTGGGCTCCTGATGGTATACCTGGTGGTATACATAATGTACTCCAGATCCTCAATGTCCTTGTAAAAAGAAGCGGCCTATCATACTGAACAACTTTTGTTTTGGAACCATGCCTGTATCTCTTATAGTTTAGCTGGGCTCCTGTTGGTACACCTGGTGGTCTACATAAGTTACTCCAGATCCTCAATGTCCTTGTGAAAAGAAGCGGCCCATCATACTGAACAATTTTTGTTTTGGAACCATGCCTGTATCTCTAATAGTTTAGCAGGGCTCCTGGTGGTATATCTGGTGGTCTAAATAAGGTACTCCAGATCCTCAATGTCCTTGTGAAAAGAAGCGGCCCATCATACTGAACAACTTATATTTTGGAACCATGCCTGTATCTCTAATAGTTTAGCTGGGCTCCTGGTGGTATATCTGGTGGTCTACATAAGGTACTCCAGATCCTCAATGTCCTTGTGAAAAGAAGCGGCCCATCATACTGAACAACTTTTGTGTTGGAACCATTTCTGTATCTCTAATAGTTTAAGTGGGCTCCTGATCGTACACCTGGTGGTCTACATAAGGTACTCCAGATCCTCAATGTCCTTGTGAAAAGAAGCGGCCCATCATACTGAACAACTTTTGTTTTGGAACCATGCCTGTATCTCTAATAGTTTAGCTGGGCTCCTGATGGTACACCTGATGGTCTACATAAGTTACTCCAGATCCTCAATGTCCTTGTGAAAAGAAGCGGCCCATCATACTGAACAATTTTTGTTTTGGAACCATGCCTGTATCTCTAATAGTTTAGCAGGGCTCCTGGTGGTATATCTGGTGGTCTAAATAAGGTACTCCAGATCCTCAATGTCCTTGTGAAAAGAAGCGGCCCATCATACTGAACAACTTATATTTTGGAACCATGCCTGTATCTCTAATAGTTTAGCTGGGCTCCTGGTGGTATATCTGGTGGTCTACATAAGGTACTCCAGATCCTCAATGTCCTTGTGAAAAGAAGCGGCCCATCATACTGAACAACTTTTGTGTTGGAACCATTTCTGTATCTCTAATAGTTTAAGTGGGCTCCTGATCGTACACCTGGTGGTCTACATAAGGTACTCCAGATCCTCAATGTCCTTGTGAAAAGAAGCGGCCCATCATACTGAACAACTTTTGTTTTGGAACCATGCCTGTATCTTTAATAGTTTAGCTGGGCTCCTGATGGTACACCTGGTGGTCTACATAAGGTACTCCAGATCCTCAATGTCCTTGTGAAAAGAAGCGGCCCATCATACTGAACAACTTTTGTTTTGGAACCATGCCTGTATCTCTAATAGTTTAGCAGGGCTCCTGGTGGTATATCTGGTGGTCTAAATAAGGTACTCCAGATCCTCAATGTCCTTGTGAAAAGAAGCGGCCCATCATACTGAACAACTTATATTTTGGAACCATGCCTGTATCTCTAATAGTTTAGCTGGGCTCCTGGTGGTATATCTGGTGGTCTACATAAGGTACTCCAGATCCTCAATGTCCTTGTGAAAAGAAGCGGCCCATCATACTGAACAACTTTTGTGTTGGAACCATTTCTGTATCTCTAATAGTTTAAGTGGGCTCCTGATCGTACACCTGGTGGTCTACATAAGGTACTCCAGATCCTCAATGTCCTTGTGAAAAGAAGCGGCCCATCATACTGAACAACTTTTGTTTTGGAACCATGCCTGTATCTCTAATAGTTTAGCTGGGCTCCTGATGGTACACCTGATGGTCTACATAAGTTACTCCAGATTCTCAATGTCCTTGTGAAAAGAAGCGGCCCATCATACTGAACAATTTTTGTTTTGGAACCATGCCTGTATCTCTAATAGTTTAGCTGGGCTCCTGGTGGTATATCTGGTGGTCTACATAAGGTACTCCAGATCCTCAATGTCCTTGTGAAAAGAAGCGGCCCATCATACTGAACAACTTTTGTGTTGGAACCATTTCTGTATCTCTAATAGTTTAAGTGGGCTCCTGATCGTACACCTGGTGGTCTACATAAGGTACTCCAGATCCTCAATGTCCTTGTGAAAAGAAGCGGCCCATCATACTGAACAACTTTTGTTTTGGAACCATGCCTGTATCTTTAATAGTTTAGCTGGGCTCCTGATGGTACACCTGGTGGTCTACATAAGGTACTCCAGATCCTCTCTGTCCTTGTGAAAAGAAGCGGCCCATCATACTAAACAACTTTTGTTTTGTAACCATGCCTGTATCTCTAATAGTTTAGCTGGGCTCCTGGTGGTACACCTGGTGGTCTACACCTGTACTCCAGACCCTCGATGTCCTTGTAAAAAGAAGCGGCCCATCATACAGAACAACTTTTGTTTTGGAACCATGCCTGTATCTCTAATAGTTTAGCTGGGCTCCTGGTGGTACACCTGGTGGTCTACATAAGGTACTCCAGATCCTCAATGTCCTTGTAAAAAGAATCGGCCCATCATACTGAACAACTTTTGTTTTGGAACCATGCCTGTATCTCTAATAGTTTAGCTGGGGTCCTGGTGGTACACCTGGTGGTCTACATCTGTACTCCAGACCCTCGAATGGTGATAAAAAGTAGCCTATGTCCGTTCTCGGTATGCTAGCAACCTCTGTGCCAAGTTTCATGAAGATCGGTTCAGCGGTTTGGCCGTGAAAGCGTAGCAGACAGACAGACAGACAGACAGACAGACAGAGTTACTTTCGCATTTATAATATTAGTGTGGATAAGATAAAGTCTTCAGATAATAAAATAAAAGCTGTCTGGAAAGTTATTAATAGCGAAACAGGTAAAACTAAGCCACGCGAAAATAACTTTTCACTTAAAACCGACAAAGGAGTGATTAGTTTAAATTCAGATGTAGCGCAGGAGTTAGAGACATTTTTCACAAATATACCTCTAAAAACTACTGAGTCATTAAGATCTTCACCTACAATTTCATATTCATTGCTGAAGCAAAATGTAGATGTTTGCAATTCTGAATTTAAATTTACTCATGTAAGTCCCCAGTATATTTTAAAAACTTTTAAAGATATCAAAGTAAAGAGCACCGAAGACTTATGGGGGATGTCAGTTAAAGTTTGTCAATCAGTAATCGAAATATTAGCACCATACTTAGCAGATATCTTCAATGAATGTATTGATCACGGCATTTTTCCTGATTTAATGAAACATAGCAAGGTAGTTCCGCTGTTTAAAGCTGGTGACAAACAAGACCCCAGTAACTATAGGCCTGTATCAATTCTGCCAGTACTCAGCAAAGTGTTTGAGAAGATCATAGTAAATCAAATGCTGTCCCATTTTAATCAGAACAATTTGTTACACAACCAGCAATTCGGTTTTACAAAGGGACGTTGTACCACAGATGCTGGTGTTGCTCTAATCAAACATGTATTTAATGCTTGGGAAGAATCAAAAGATGCCATTGGTGTTTTTTGTGATCTTTCCAAGGCATTTGATTGCGTAGATCATGAAACTTTATTGCTAAAATTAGAACACTACGGTATTCGAAACGCAGCTCTGAAATTTTTGAATTCATATTTAGATAATAGAACTCAAAAGGTCCAAATAAACGGCGCCAAATCACTGGGGTCTCGTGTTAAAACTGGTGTGCCTCAAGGCTCTATTTTAGGACCATTTCTATTTCTAATTTACATAAATGATTTGCCTTACATGGTAGAGAATTTGTCCAAGATTGTACTATTTGCTGATGACACATCCCTTATATTTAAGGTCGATAGACATGCACATAACTATGACGAAGTAAACAACACTCTTCGACAAATTCATAGTTGGTTTACTGCAAATAATTTAGTTCTTAATGAGAAAAAAACTAAATGTGTATTATTCACTTTACCTAACGTAGTACATTCTTTGAATAATCATGTCGTACTTAATAATGAAAAATTAGAGTTTACTACCAGTACAGTTTTCTTAGGGATTACTCTCGACTCAAGTCTCCAATGGGGCCCTCATATTACATCTTTGTCGGGAAGATTAAGCTCAGCTGCATATGCGGTACGTAAAATTAGAGAGATCACGGATATTGCAACTGCGCGACTTGTTTACTTTAGTTATTTTCATAGCATTATGTCCTATGGAATTTTGCTGTGGGGGCGCGCCGCTGATATTGAAACAATTTTTATTCTCCAAAAGAGGGCCATTAGAGCAATTTATAAACTTTGCAGTCGTGATTCCCTAAGGGAACTGTTTAAGGAAATTAATATTATGACTGTACCGTGTCAATATATTTATGAAAATATCATGTATGTTAGAAAAAATATAAATACTTTCACTAGAAATTGTGACAGGCATAACCGCAATACAAGGAGTAAAAATAAAATAGATCAACCTAAGCATAGACTCGCTAAAGTTAGGACTTCATTTGAAGGTCTAAGTATAAGATACTATAACAAAACAAATACCAACTTGCCGCTCTTGACTCGGTGGAACGCAGGGCCATGAGGCTCAAAAGCGACATAAAACTGGTGGACACCAAGCTACATAGCCTAGCATATCGCCGCAAGGTTGCCTGCTTGTCGGTTTTTTACGGATTGTACTTCGGAGAGTGTGCTCAAGAGCTTCACGACCTTGTTCCACCAGCTGCCTTCTACCATCGAACATCCAGACGCACCGCCGGATACCAGCCATACCTGGTTGCCATTTCACCAATTCGGACTAAAAGCTTCCAGTCATCATTCATAATGCGTACTGCTAAAGAGTGGAACTCACTACCTGCGTCATGGTTTCCTAATCTTTTTAAAGTAAGTGTGAACAGGCTTCTTCTGAGTGAGCTCGCTCCATCTTAGACTCTGTCTCTGTCCTATGACCTAGACTAGAGTCAAGAGCAAACCCATCATTAATAATAAAAAAAAATAGTCAAAATAAGAGATTTTATCCCAGACACAAACCTATTTTTTTTCGGAAGTGATGTCTGAATGATGGCGATATTCGGCCTAAAGTGATCTGTTATTTTTACCAACAAAAGCGGAAAAGTAATTCATTTTCGCCACAATTTGCCCTTTTGTGAACTATGAATACTAAATATAAATGTAAAATAATAATTCATGACGGAGAAAAATTTCAAAGTGTCCATAAATTATTGGTATATGATTTTCCTTCTGTAAAATAATGCGATTATCTCTCTTTTTTACGTTCCGGTATACATAGTAATGTGCTATCCGGTATCCGGCCGGATAGTAAAAGTAAGGGCGGATACCGGCTAGTTACCGGATATCTGTCTCACCACTAGAAACTTCCTACCGGCCGATATGGATTTAAATGGGCGTGTATATCATTAGTACTTAAATGGCAATGTTTTACTACAAAATCTCGTTCCAACTCTGAATAGAAAACCGAGTGACGTCCGCAGGCCGTCCACACGAATGAGAAAGGTACGTGCAATTTTATTTTATTTTAGTTGAAAAGTAGTATTATGTATATACAATGTTAATGTTTTTATAATATGCATTTAATGAGCTTTTGAAAAGTATTTTTTTTAAACAAAGTTTCATACCAAATTATTAAAATATGTGGGTTTGTTTACATTTCGTTTCGACTAAAATTTTATTATTTTAAGGATTGCGACTTATTTTGCTAGGGAACCCTAAAAAACTGGTATGGGGAATAAATTCAGCATCATTTATTTACCTGAAAACGACACCAAACTTATCTCAAAGGTCCAAACCAATCCCATAGAATTTTTTTTCTGAGCGCCGGACGCGCTGCACTTTGACCCCCCCTCCCCCCCACCTGGCGCGGGGTAGCCAGTGTCTACCGGGTGATATAGGCTCAGGTGAACTTACAGATTACCCATACTATACTGGTTTTGCTCTACATAAAAAAACATATGTTTCCAATATCTTCCATACAAAAGTGCCAACAAAAAACTGACTAAAAGTTAGGACTTCATTTGAAGGTCTAAGTATAAGATACTATAACAAAATACCGGAAGATATATTGAGTTTATCAGAAAGTAAATTTAAGTCTGTTATCAAGAAAACATTATGTTATAAAGCTTACTACAAGTTAGATGAGTACATTAATGACAAAGAGGCATGGAGCTCTGAAATTCCAGCGCAGCACAAGAAACACGCACTCATTTTTAATACCAAAATGGGGCGTGCGTGGAGTTTACAACTGACATAATTTTACAAATCTGCATGGATGTAATTTCAATTGTTTAAAGTAAATATTTTATAAGTTAAAACTGGTAGATTTATCTACTTCAATTTTTACAAAAAAAAATATGTAGCCATTTTTGGTCTATACATATTTTTTTTATTTTTTTTTACTTACAGAATTAGCTAGGGTAGCTTAGGGGCTAGTAAGATTGTTAATTTAGAGTAGGAGCACTTCTGGGCAGGTTTTTTGGTGGGTTTTTCCTGTTCAGGAGGTCCGATTAATTATACGCATGTAAACTACACGCTTTAAAAATCTTGACTTCAATTTGAAACAAATATCGTTTTCAGATGGTGGTGGCGTAAAGTTACATGCCGTGTGATTAACCTGGCCAGCCCCGTGGCAGTGCTTTGATTTTTATTTTTTTCTCCCGCCCGAACCGGTTTTCTATTAGGACATTACAAAATTGTTATAAAAAAAAGAAAATTGTGTGATACAAATTTCTTTTTTTTACAATGACGGTTCATGACGTCAATAAGTGATATGATAATACTATCCTACATTGAATAAAGAATTTCAATTTCAATTTCAATTTCAATTTCAACAAGAAATGAACATACATATAGAAAAGAAAGAGTACAATGTAGGCGGCCTTATAGCTAGGTAGCTATTTCTACCAGACAACCTTAGGGTAAAGGAGAGTAGATTTGAGATGCGGGATAGTGCTTTTACGTTTATATAAAATACATTTACAATAACACCTACATATTTTACATAAATAACAATATGAGTAAACTACTACATAGGTACCTTATATTGCAATAAACTAATACATATACATTATTATTACGTCTTCAGATCTTTTTTCAACATATCTATATTTATCCCTTTCAAGTCGCTATTACATCCGTAATCTATTCAAGGGCCGACTAGAAGCAGTGCCATTCGTTGCAAGTCCAGCCAGAAACAGCCAATTTGTGAGCCTGGCCAGTCTGACCACTCGACGACTAGATCAAACATTACTTGAGATAAGTTAGTCTAAAGTCAAGTGTCTCATGGTGCATAGTTCTTTGGTCTCAGGATCTGAATTAGGTTCGAAAGAATCCTTATATTTTGACTAATTATCACTTAGATTGGTTGGTTAGTACCATAAATTAATGTATTGGCGGGCAGTAAGGATTGTTGTGGGTGATAATGTATGAATATAAGGACATCTTTACCATGCTGAAGTACAGCACCTTTTACCTTCAAATAACATATTCTCTGAGTCTCTCAAAGGTTGACTGGAAGAGATCCCTTCATGGGATAAGTACGCCTTTGTACCTCTTGTTTCTAGATTTATTTCTGTAACTGTGCTATTAAATGTGTCTGGTGGTACAATAAAGTTAATACATACATCTCTGGCTGAATTAATCCACCAAATTGTCCGTATAGAACGATGGGACGAAATTTATCACCTATAGTCATAATCATAAGTCACCTACAGTGCACTTACTATGGTTTAATTGGGCGTAGGCGCCGAATGATTATTAGTTAAACATGCGAATGTTCATCTCAAACCCATAATAATGTGTACAAAGCTCGAAAGTTTTAAATACATGAGTGCAATAACTATGTATTTATTATTGTTGTGTACCAAATTTTTGAAACACCTCCCGTGCTACGTAAACAATTTTTGCAAAATTTGCAGGATTTAAACCTGCGAACTTCACCATCACTGGTGGCGACGCCTCTTTCATCTGGGCTACCGCAATCAGCTCGTCCAATGTCCGCCAATTTACTGCCTATCTCCCTTACTGGGTAGGCAGAGCGTCAACGGCCGTAAAATGGATATTAACACCACGTCTGACAAAACTTTGAGGGTCAATCAGATAACCGTGTATGACTATAGTGACAGGTTGTCAGCCCATCGCCTATAATTGCAATTTGCAATGCACACCTTCAAGTCCCTTAGTCGCTTCTTACGACGCCCACGGAAAAAATATGGGGTGATGCTACTGTAAGCCGGCATCACACGGCACTAATTATGTATTATTATATTGTTTTACGAATATTAGTCTCAACATTTTCCCGCTAATGATACCTAACGATACGCCACGTATCTGTTGTGGTTTCGCATAATCTGTGACAACCAGTTCTTGGGGTTCCGAGTACTGACGAACCAGTTTCGCGGTTGTTCCTAGAAAATTACACGTCTAGTATAGTTGGTATAGTAGTGTGGTATGGTTATCGACTGGCGATGTGATATCGATAAATTGACATGGATTTTCTTAACTTATTATTATTGTGCCGTGTGATGCCGGCTTAGAATAGCATCACCCCAATGGTGTCGTAAGAGGCGACTAAGGGACTCGAGGGCTAGATGTGTATTGCAATTTTAGGCGATGGGCTGACAACCTGTCCCTATAGTAATACACAGTTATCTGATTGACCCTCAAACTTTTGTCAGACGTGGTGTTAATATCCGTTTTACGGCAGTTAACGCTCTGCCTACCCCGTAAGGGATATAGGCGTGATTTATGTATGTATGTAGGGTAGGGTAGGAAACAGTGACTCATGCGGGTACTCTGACTCACGGCTGTATCTCCCGAATGGACAAAAGTATCTACCTGTCTCCCTCACTCATTGGTAGTTCGCGACAGCCGAACGCGCATAAACCAGTAACCCGCCTGCTCCAGCGCCGTTCAGTAGTGGAAAAAGTGTGTGATAGTTTTTGTGCCCTCAAAACAAAATTACGAGGTAAGTTACACTTCGTTTTATTCATTGATAAATAAAGATTCGTACAATTGTCATTGTTTTGTTGGATAGTGGTGTTAATATGCTAGGCAATGCGATAGATTTGCTGGCCGTACGGGAAGAATTGTAAGATGTGTCACCTTTTGAATTCAAAATGGCGACGAAGCCTCACTGACTCAATTTTAGGAAGTACACAATGACTCGCGAGTCAGTGTGTACTTTTGTGAGTCAGTGTTTACTTTAGATTAGAAAAATATAGTCATACGAAGTATATATTATGTTAATTACATACTATGCGTAGGATATCAAAACGGGAAACAAATCTTTTTTAACACATTTGTAACCTAAAAATGCTTACTTATTCTTTGTTTACTGTCATGTTTCAAGATCGCTAGAATAAAAAATATAGGTATGACCATCCATATTTCGTCATTTCACATCCTTTCCGCTTAGTTTCATTCACACACAATACATCTATACGCCTTTCATCCATCACCTGACATACCTCATCTATTTTATCTATCAGAAACAGGTGTATATGGCGAGTGTGGATGGGAACGTTGGAAGGGGAAGACCAAGACGCACGTACTTGGATCAGATCGGGGACGTCCTAAAAAAAGGTCATGTCAAGAGTACCCTAAACCGACGAGCATGTATGAACAGATTGATGCATGTTGAAGAAGCGAAAGAGGTATGTCAGGATCGTAGCAAGTGGAAAGATGTAGTCTCTGCCTACCCCTATGGGAAAGAGGCGTGATTATATGTATGTATGTATGTATGTATGGTATGACCATGACCATATATTCAGAGGGTATCTTTAAAGTCATTCCAATACAAAAGTTTTCAATTCTAACAGATTATGTGGAAGCTTGAATTCTTAAAAAGTGTTATTAGTATTATTAATACGATAGATTTCACGAATTGTTTGTGATAGCCAATTTATCCTCGTAACGCCCACGGTCCTCTATAAAGGACTTCTAGTGAGTAGTGATTCCGGCCCAGAATTATATTCGATTTCATCAAATAGTGACCCAAGGTCCTAATAAAAGGACCTCAAATTAAATGTCATCTGGTAGTTTAAATTTCCCGCTCCGGAAAAATTAATTTTTTGAACGCATAATTAGGATCTTTAAATATTCCGTGGACGAGCAATGGTGCCAACACAACAATAAAATATCTGTCACTTTTGACGTAATGTTGGAAAAGATTGCATCTCGCTGTAGAGAAGGTAAGTAAATTCAAGTTTTTCTGTGTAATTTTCTCAATTACACATGTTGTTTTTAACAAAAACAATAGTTCAATTATTTCTCTCAATAAGTACACAATAATTTAAGGCAGGGGTGTGATATTGTGTAAAATAAATCGACGGCATGTTCTAAGTCCTTTATATAGGCCTTGTGGTAGATTTGTATATTAAATGTGTAGTATGTATATTTTAATTTTAATTTAAATTTTTTACTAAATTTTAATTACATTAAGATGTCCTAAGATTCTTGTTACCATTTACCTAGGATTTTTGATATTTAAGCTGAGTTTTCGAGTTTTATTTGCACTTAAAAGTTTTTTATGTGTATTTGATATCATACTGGGATGTTTTATCCTATTTTCATTTTTTTTTACTACTTTTTAATAGTGTATTGAGGCTTGTTATAAAAAGTTGGAAGAGTCTAGTATTGATAAGAGTTAGGCACTGATAATTGTTTATTAAGTTTTTAAGACTTCATATCAGACTTTGAGCTTTTGGTAACTTTTCTTACCTAAATTTTGATAGTGATTCATCAGTTTATGTTAATTGTTGATTATATTTCATAAGTATATTACAAAGAGTTCCTAAATATTTTTTAGTTTAAATCCAAGCAGGGTTTAAGAGTTTTGTTTTGTTTTTTATTTTGATTATTTTAGTACTTGAAGGATCTAATTGTTTAAAACTCAGGTTCAGTTTAACTTCAACTTATCAAATAGGTATCTAATACTCTCTTTAAAACTATGATTGATTTCTTTTTGTAGTATTTACTTATTTTAATCTTAATTTTAATCACTCAGTATGAATTAATTAGGGTAAATATGTCATTTTTGAGAAGATTTAATCATGAATATATCATTTTTAATAACATAACTTCTTTACATATTGGAACCCGGAGTCCTAAAAAAAGGTAGTAAATATTGGCGTCTTTTTCTATCCTACCATCTTCTAAATACATCCCTTGTTACACCAAAAAAATCTGACGGCAATGCAAAGACCATAAGGCATAGTTTTCAATGATTGAGTTCCTGGGCCGGAACCATTAGGTACTTTATGTAGGACCTTGGGCGGTTACCCGTGGCGATCGTTTAAAACTCTGGGCGTTAGGAGGTTAAAATATCCAATCATTTACTAAATATTTGTTTTTATTTTATTTTAGAATGCCGCGTCGCAAAAGCGACACTGGACGGAAAGTTCGAAACCACACTGAGGATGTCAAATTAGCGTGCTGTCGAGATAGCGTTTGTTAAAAACTGTCGAAATACTGTGTGTCGTGATTATGTGCTGTCAATCTACCGTCATCTACTCCTACTTTGAGAACAAAAACAATCAGGACCTTTTTTTTCAACATAAAAGTTAAATAAATGATTTGGTACATGAACATGTGATTAATGTACCAAAGGCATAAGTTGTGATAATAAATATTATTTGACTGATTAGAAAATTGTGGTTTTATTATAATGTTTTATTAACGAGCCAGTGTGTACTACTGAAATGAAATAAGACTAGTACTGGTACACACTGGCTCATGTCATTGTTGAGCCAGTGTGTACTGCAAAAAAATGTTAGAGTCATTGTGTACTACAGGGTTGAGTCATAGTAGTCTGGTACCGGTACAGAGTGGCTCAATTCCCATTTTTTTTAAAACCGTGCCTGAAAACTTTACTGCAGTGTAAATCAAACAAGTGACACTGCGAGGAGAAAGGCAAATAATCAATGCATATAAGGTATAAATTTCAGTTTGCTACTTTAACGTTATCTATAAAATTTTACTCTCCGAAAAAATCCGAGTCACTGTTGCCGCCCTGACCCTATGTATTTTCTTATCTGTAGCACGGCGACCAGACCATATAAGTAGAGGACGTCTGACACTAGGGTTCATCGGGTCGTTTGTCGACTCGGTGTCCCACACGAAAAGAAGAATAAGTAGTGGACGTCACAACACAGCGGCATACAAAAAAAACAATCAAGGAAATTTATTTCGTAGTTGTTTAATTTGTTATCTACCATTATTATGATTTTACACCCGAGTGCACCCGTGTATTTTTCTCTCTGTTTACCTTCTGTTTGGCCGGTAAAGAATGCCGCGTGGCATTAGGCCCGCCTATTGTACCTACTTTGTGCAATAAAGTAAAAAAAAACGAGAATATATTTATGTCAAAACCACAAAATGAACTTTCTTAGTAGTCGTGTCAACATTTCTTATTGGAGGGCTGATGCCTAAACTAAGTTAAAAAAACTTGTGACAAGGATCATATAATAACGAGCTTCACTAAATAGTATAAAATAAAGTCGCTTACCGTGTCCCTATGTATGCTTTGATCTTTAAAAGTACGCAACGGATATTGATGCGGATTTCTTTTGTAGATAGTGTTATGCGGTAAGCAGCGAGTGAAACCGCTGGGCAGGCCGTATATAGGTACTTTTGCCCTTGGCGTACTTATATCTTATCGAATCTATCGTTGCTGCACTTCACTATCCGATTGTAAAGCTGTCATTTTAAGGCCATCTGTGGTCGGCAACAAAATAAAAAGGATACGATACATAATTTCGCCCCGTTTCGGTTTCCTTCGAGATGGGACTGCGCAAGCGCGGTCGCTTTTGACCTATATGACTGGTTTAACTATTCGTAATCGCTTCCTCTGTGATTATGAGTGAGGAGTAAGTGATAATGGTATAAACAGTGTGTATGGTATTTATACGGCCTATCTTACGGTCCCGGTTGCTGTCTATGAATACTTAGACGTCGCGTCGTTTCACAACCATATTAGAGGCGTATTGTAGAAGTACTATTGATCAATTTGACCTCTTTGTTTTACCACACAACAACAAACACATGCGTCATACATTAAAATCGCATTAGGTATTCCCAAAGGTTCAAGCACAAATTTATTTACAAAACGAAGTTTAGCAATTGCACTGAACAAGATTGATCTGCATGCCATGACCTTCCCCTCTCCAAGTCCAGCGCTGGTCCTTGGAGCGTGCGATGATTGATTAACACTTAGTGACCAGTGACCCCCTGGGGACTGCTCCTCTGGCCATTCCGTGGAGCCCCAAACTGACAAAACGTTTCGGGTTTGATTCAGATTCAGACGTTTATTTGCCAAGAAAATGGTACAGTACTGCAAATGACAGGTTTAAATTTAGAGTTCTACATTTTCAGTCACGTAAATCGTAACATGCAAATATTAAATAATACAATATGTCATACAATGAGGTCAATTCGGGATTTAAATTTTCCTTACTTGCCTTAAATTAGTGCTGTCACTTTCCGTCAAATAGGTTTAGAAAAGGCTAGAAGATATCTAAGTCCTGTCATTTTTAAAAACGTCAAGGGTTTTTTTCGCCTTTCCTAGTCAATTTAGTCGCCATTGTTTTGATTGTCGCCTTATTTTGACAAATAACACGTATTTTGCATGAAATTATAAGACATGACACGACTAAAATATCTCCTATCCTTTTCTAAACCTATTTAACGGAAAATGACAGCACTAATTTAAGGCAAGTAAGGAGAATGTACATCCCGAATTGTGGCCAATGTCGATTTTATTGCAATTTCATGGAATATACGAGGTGTAAGGGGACGGTGTACCGAAAACTTTGCAGGCGTGACCATGAAACTGAACAACTTTTCTATGGAGGCTATGTTGTTAAACGATAATATTTTTGCGACCTCCCATATTAAATTCCCGATCAGCTGACTGAGTTTCTATGGAAAGTCGAAAAAACAAATCGTTTCCCAACATAGGCTCGATAGTTAAAGTTGTTCAGTCGGTCAGATCATGCCTGCAAAGTTTTCGGTACACCGTCCCATATTATGGCGGCGGTTCTCCCACTGTCAAACGAAAAAGAATTGTAAATTTAAATCTCATTCGCAAACAAATACGGCTACAGTGCGTTTACGGATGCGTCTTTCCAACGACTTGACGAAGTCTCGTACCTATTTTGTATGGGAATAAGATCGGAAGTCGCAATTTCCTTTTATCTTACAGACACATGCGTTACGGTGCGTTAAAAATTCGCAGCGACGGACGAACGTCAAGATCAAGAGAAAGAACCGCCCATTTTCCTAGACGGCAGACAGAATTGTTTTCTTTATTACACTCGCCATATCGATTTGGTAGCGCCAGGTAGACCAACCGAACAAAGTCAGAAATGCGTAACTCAAAGGGACTTAAAGGTACCTTTAAAATAGCATCACCCCATGTTTTCCCGTGGAGCTGAGCTTTCTATCACTATCAGTCGGTCGCTGTCGGGTCGTAGCGCGCTTTGCCCGACGCCACCCATTGTATGGAGATCGGCGCGCCAAAGATCAAGCAGCTCAGATGGACCAATCTCACCACTTATTTTTATGGTATTTCTTTTTCACTTTTATGTCACTCAAAGAGTTAACCTGGCCAGCCCCGTGGCATTGCCTTTATTTTTATTTTTTTTCCCGCCCGAGCCGGTTTTCTATTAGGACATTACAAAATTGTTATAAAAGAAGAAAATTGTGTGATACATATTTTTTTTACAATGACGGTTCATGACGTCAATAAGTGATAATATTACTATCCAACATTGAATAAAGAATTTCAATTTCAAAATTTCAGAAAGTGGAAACTACTTATTTCAATTAGCACATTTCTTTTTCTCTTTTGTTTGTTTTTCAAATGTATCAGCTGATTTCGCCTGACCTTTTTCACCAGGATTTCTCATTCTTCTTCTCTTCTCATGCGTCGAGTCAACTGTAACATGCTCATAGTACTTTAGATCAATGCTTTGCTCTGCGGTCGCATTAGCGTTCGCCTCTCATTTCCACACAAAAACATGAAAAGGCACGCTGCCTCACTGAAAAACAGTCCTCGTAGGTAAAAACATAGCACATAGTCCTAATCATAATGTTTGGTCTCGTCGCTACGACTTAGATATGCAGCCAGCGATAACAGCGGGACCTATGACGTCACAGCCTCTCAGAGGTTCCTAGCACGTAGGCAGAATACGTATAACATTACCTATAGTTATTCTATGCCTGTTAGATATTCAATAGAGATAGCGACTGAGGCCGTAGGAGCCTCGCGCCAACGCCCATGTAACGTCATCTTTTAAATTGGATTTTTTATTTATTTTGAAATATTTACTGTTTTTTCTCGTATAATACTGGCTGGCCCAATGGCGTAGCGGATAGTAGCCTTGCCAACTACGCCGAGGGTCGCGGGTTCGATCGCCACATCACGTAAATATTTATTGACTTCATTTTCAAGTAATTGTGTTGAGTGTAAGTGTTTTCTATGTATAATATGTATTTATAAAAAAAAAATACCACGCAATAATACATAAGTGCCTACTTCTATGATAAACTACGCTGTGGAAATATGAAACTCTTCTTCATTTACACAAAATTTACTTTCAAACATAAAAATCCTTGGAAACTACTGAAGAAAACTTGAACTCTAACTTGATCTCAATCCGTATAAAGTCGTAACTACAGAAGTTGTGAAACCAAAACAGTTTTCTGTTTCTTGCAAATTTTTAATAACTTTTTTTTGTCTTTTAATAACCCGCTGCTGATTTCAGTAAGTAGTCGTTTATATAACCAAAACAGTAATTACCTAATTCAACACTACACACGTGGGATGCCGACTTAGAATAGCATCACCCCATATCTTTCCCGAGTGTCGTAAGAACCAACTCAGGCATACGAGTTACATGTGTATTGTAATTTTAGGCGATGGGCTGACAACTTATCACTATGGCTATATACAGTTTTCTGAATGACCCTCAAAAGTCTGTCAGACGTGAAATGGGCTAGTTCACATACATACATATATCACGCCTATAATCCCTTGCGGGGTAGGCAGAGCGTAAACGGTTACAAAAACGGACATTTACGCCACATCTGACAAATATTTTAGGGTCGTTCGGAAAATTGTGTATCGCCATAGTGACAGGCTGTCAGCCCATCGCCTAAAATAGCAATACACACCCTCGAGTCCCTTAGTCGCCACTAACGCCTCCCACGGGAAAGAAATGGGGTGATGCTATTCTAAGCCGGCATCACACAGCTAGTTCACATACCTTTTAATATTTTCAGCATTCGTTTTTAAATCCGTAGTCTAAGTCGTCTGCTCAGTCACGGTTAGGTAGAGATCCCTTTCACACGGGCTATTTTTTCCAGCGAGTTCTAAGCGTACAGAAATGGCGGCGAGCATGCGGTGTCCATTGTGTGAATGAAATGTTCGGGACCATACCAACTGTGAAATCGCCGTGGACTCTCCGCGACCACGGTTTAAAATTACAGTTTTTGAAGACAACGTTCCTTACATCTTCCTTTGCTGAATGAAGTGGTTCTTGTATAAGGTCCTATTAAATTCAGTGCAAATATTTAAGGGTGAGTTCTACTCAAAAAATAATAATTGGACTTCCCATACAAAGCAACACACTTTTTGTAATCTTTTATTATCTCTTGGGAAAAGTTGTTCAGTTTTATGAGTAGAACCTAAAAAAATGCACTGAATATCTGTACTAATATTATAAATCTGAGAGTTTGTGTGTATGTTTGTTTGTTACCTCTTCACGCTCAAACGGCTTGACCAATTTAGATGAAATTTGGAACACAGGTAGAGTAACACCTGGAATATCACATAGGCCACTTTTTACCGCTGGAAAACAACTATAACCACGGGGAAATGAGTGGCAGCGGGTGAAACCGCTGGGTGGAAATCTAGCAATAGGATATATCAATGGCGAGCACGCAACCTTATCGCTGCGAAGACACCGCGAGCCGACGCGGTCTCGCCGCGGACAAATATAATCGCTCGTGTGTAAGGGCTCTTAGATATGTTCACTCGTGACTATGCTCGAGTTGATGGTGGTTCTGAGAATTCTAAATCAGTGTTTATCAAAGTCCCTCACGATAACACGGATTACACAAAGTTTTATACAGATGTTATAAGATTAATGTATTTTTTGGTTGGAAGTACTATTTAGTAGGTACATACATACATATATATACATATATCACTCCTATAATCCCTTTTACGCCACGTCTGACAAATATTTGAGGGTCATTCGGAAAATTGTGTATCGCTATAGTGACAGGTTGTCAACCCATCACCTAACATTGCAATACACACCCTCGAGTCCCATAGTTGCCTCTTACAACTCCCACGGGAAAGAAATGGGGTCATGCTATTCTAAGCCGGCATCACTCGGCGTAAACGCGTTACTCGGTCGGCCATTCATTCATGCAAATTCATTGGCTCTTGTCGGTGGAGTAATTGCAATTTTTTTCTATCTTCTGCCACCGACTTGACCTCTTGATACGACACGAAGAGAGGAAGAGGAACACCTAGACGCACATTCTTCACTCAAGTAAAGGAGAACCGGCCCATGAAACTGAACAACTTTCCTCAAGGAACATAGACCAATATATGAAAAAGGAATTTGACCTCAAATACAACCAGACTTGGTCGGCTGCTACATTTTGTATGTGAGGTAATTTTTTTCATTTTAAGTATTAGACCAGGTCTGTCGCGATAGTATTTAGGTAAATATTAGTAATTTACCTGTGTCCCGACGTTTCAATACAGTTTCATGTATTGTGGTCGCGGGTTGACATACAGAGTGAAAGTGATCGCAAGTGCTTAAAAAGTTAAAAAAAAAACATATTTCGACCTAAGTTTCTAAGGGAAAGCTTTTCAATTTCATGGGCTGGTTCATTCCTTGAAAGGAACGCAGTACTTTTCCTTACACCCTGTATAGCGTTAGAACCATATGTCCGTCCTGAATGCCCTTGGGCCCTTGTTTACGCCTCGAGTAGGGCTCGAGTGACAGTTCTCAGAAAGCTGAATCAGGGCTTATCAAGTGCAAAGACGTTGGTGTCAAATACCATCAGTATTTGCTTGCCTCGTAAGGCACAAGTTATTTTAACGCTTGTAATTTTGTAACTATTTTAAGTTTGTAGGTATATTTTGGCTTAGAATAGCATCACCCCATTTCTTTCCCGTGGGTGTCGTAAGAGACTCGAGGGTTATATGTGTATTGCAATTTCATGCGATAGGCTGACAACCAGTCAGTATGGAGATTGGAGATACACAGTTTTCCTGCTTGACCCTCAAATGTTTGTCAGACGTGTAAGAAACGGACGTTTACGCTCTGACTATCCTTCATGGAATATAGACGTGATTTTTATATGTATGAACGAGAATCAACTTGATGCCTGCTTAGAAAAATAAAAATCGGATCAGATTCACATAATAGTAGTTTATGCAACTGTCATATAATGGGGGGGATTTAAATGCAAGTGTCTGCTTATCACGAGAGGCGTAGCGTAGAACAATAACTGAATAAGAACCAAACAAAAACCGAACATCGACCAAACAACAACATCATCTGGCGGCAAATTTGAGTATTGGCAAAAAACACTTCGTTTTATTTTTCCATTTTGTCGAAAGGCGTACCTATTCATTAGACGCAATGCTGCAGCGTTTGAGAAGAAAATGTAGTTTCTATACGCAGAATGCATAAAGCAGGTCTTTGTACAACTGTTTTCGAGTTCATAATTCGAACATGCGAGTGTAGATATAATATTTTACTACTCAGCATCTGGGCTTCCGAACCCAAACAAGTATCTCCAATAGATAAAATGTGTAATAAAACATGTTATATCTCTCTGATTGGCTTGAGGACGGGTATATTTGTCTGAGCATTGGAAGACAGTTTAATTATCTGTTGCCAGTGGGGAGCAACCCTTGTGAGTGGCACTGGGGGAGACACATCCGGCATATATCGACCGATGTCTCATATCTTTCGCATACGCTTTTTCGACTGCTGAACCAAAACGCCGTGTGATGGCGGCTTAGAAAAGCATTACTACATTTCTTTCCTGTGCGAGTCGTAAGAGGCGACTAAGGGACTCGAGGGTGTGTATTGCAATTTTAGGCACACAACCTGTCACTATGGCAATACACAATTTTCTAAATGTCCCTCAATTATTGGACGTGGCGTAAATGTTCGTTTTTACGGCTGTTTACGTTCTGCCAGCCCCGCAAGGGATTATATATGTGTGTGTGTGTGTGTGTGTGTCTGACTCTAGAGTTCATTGGGTATATAGTTACAGCTACAGTTAGACGAAACATCTCTTAAAACTTCTACACTTGAATCAAGAAAAAAAAGAGATGTGTCAAAATCATACCTCTCATTTACCAATACTAACCCATTTATTATAGAAACTATAATATATTCACGTCGGCAGTGAAACAGTTCGAATGTACGAGTAAGTAACAAAGTTTTTGACGAGGAAAGTGCCTGGAAACTTGTAACAAAGTTGTCTGTTACAAAGTTGAGGCGAAAGTTGCAGCTAGGGTCCGTGCCACGAAGCGAAACCCGCGGGGAAATATTCAACTGAAAATGGGCAAGATGTTTTATACTTAGTAATGATGATTTCTTGTTATTGATGACATTTTTTCGTTTTTCTTTTGATTTAAGATATGTTATGGCACGTGTATTAGAGTGTGAAATAGTGTTAATAAATAATACTAATAAATATTAGAACGGACAATCCACACAGCGCCATCTAGCCCCAAACTAGACAAAGCTTGTACTATGGGAACTTGATAGCCGACTACTTATTTTTATTTTATTAATACATATTATACTATACATAGAAGACACCTAGACTAAACACAGATATATAAAAAATCACTAAACAAACATTTGTGTCTTGTGGGAATCGAACCCACGACCCTCGGCGTAGCAGGCTGGGGTACTATCCGCTTCGCCATCGAGTACTTAGTATATTGCAGAAAAAGTTAGCAATACAAAGTAAGCAAGAGTAAGTATTATAAACACGCATTGTTCAAGTCACACAGGATGTCCGAGTCAGAGTATTATTTATAATATTCTAACAAATAACAAGGCAACGGAAACTGACGTAATCTAGTGCGACTGTGAACTGTTAGGGCTATGAAACACACACACAAATCACGCCTATAATCCCTTGCAGGGTAGGCAGAGCGTAAACGACCGCAAAAAGCAAACATTACGCCATGTGTGACAAATATTTGAGGACCATTAGGAAAATTGTGTATCGCCACGGCTATGAAACGCACCTTTATAATTTATAAACGATGTAAATATATCAGGTTGCAAATATTTTAAGGGGTGAACCAGCTCATGAAACTGAACAACTTTCCCATAGGAACATAGAATGATATAAAAAAGGTCAAGAGTACCCTAAACCGAGGTCAAGAGTACCCTGAACCGACGAGCATGCATGAAGAGATTGATGAATGTAGAGAAGGCGAAAGAAGTATGCCAGGATCGTATCATCGTAGTAAGTGGAAGGAAGTAGTCTCTGCCTACCCCTCCGGGAAAGAGGCGCAATTTATGTATATATGTTTGTATAAAAGTTGGACCTACCATACAAATTGACCCGGTCGTCAGCTGAAACATTAAGTATGGGAGGTCCGATTTTATTTTTCATGTTCCTAGGAAAAAATTGTTTAGTTTCATGGGCTAGTTCACCTCTTGAAATGTATTCCGAAATTTTTTACACCTTACAGTAAATTTGTGAATAAAATGCGAGGCCGGTTCCCAGTTCCAGATATCATAGAAACTCTGTTCAGTTTTAGAAGAAAAACAAGTGAATTTCAGAAAAAAGATCTTTTAAACATATCCCAGTCTCTCTCCGTTTTTTTTAGAAGGGCGCAACTATTTTAGCCCCGGGGATTTTACCTATTTTATACTCAAAACCTCTCCCCAAATTGTTCCAATACGTAGAAATTGGAATAATTATACAAAAAGCAGGTCCCTCACTATCTAAAGCAAATCCAAACGTCTGTCAAGTTAACCCTCTTTGTCAAGTTCTCCAATATTATCGTAGAGTAGATAATTTTAAGTGCCTACCTAGTTTTCTAGTGTTTTTTTTTAGTTGCACAGAAATATGATTCGCAGGAATACCGATAAGTATTGCAAAAAGCAAGCCCTAGACTTAACAGACACTTGCTAGACTAAAGTAGGTATGTATAGTATAAGTTATGCGCCATTGTCTGTATGGACGTATGAATGTGTGTGTGTAGAGGAAGTTTCCACGGATTCGCCTTGATTTCCCTTTTACAAATAGCAACGCAAAGAAAGTGTGTAATGTTGTGTGGTGCCGGCTTAGAATAGCATCACCCCAATTATATTCGTGGGTGTCGTGAAAAGCGACTAAGGTATAATCATCCAGAGAATGGGCAGCAGCATTTCCTGTGAATCATCTTGCACTGCGCTTGCCAATCCGCCTGCCAAGCGTGGCGAGTATGGACAAAACTACCCTACATTGAGGAGGCCTTTGTCCAGTAGTGGACTTTTGTAGCTGTTAATGATAAGAAAGTGCGTGACTTAGAAGTTTTCTCCTTTATCTTTATAGCACAGTGATTGCAAAAAAAGGAATTATTGTACGCTATCGCCTCTAATGTAAAATACTTGCGAAGACTCGCAGAGACTCGCTTTTTTTCTAATATAAGTCTATATTAGAAAAAAATCTCCGCTTCTTCGCACTAGTTGTTGCTCACATCTTAAGAATTTATTTCTCAAAAAGAGTTACACTCACTTACTCGAGAATCTTAGTTACACTTATTATTACGTATAGATTTAACGCAAACATACAGAGATTTGTTTTTTTTTACATTGTTTATATTATAATAGTTATAAAACAAAACAACAAGCAAAAATTTACCTATTAAATCAAGATAAACAGGAGGTTGTACCTAGGTAGCACAAAAAAGTGTTCTCAAATTAAAGTACATCATTATTATAATTCGCCGAATTTAATCTCTGCTCTCATTTCCGTTCGAAATCTTTTCAACCTTTGTTATACAACTGTAGGTTACAAGTCTACAGATGAAATTCTTAGTACATTGCGCAGCCGGTTAATATTCCTGGTATCATAATGGCTAATCGAATACGCAATGAACGTCGAATTTCCTGTAGTTTGATTATATCGGGCTCTAGACGTAGAAGGCATCAAAATCGTGCCTTATCATCGGAACTCCATTGATTTTAAACTCAAAAAATGTCCTTTCGCGAACGAAATTAAATAACGGCCGTCTAGTGCCGGCTTGGAATAGCTTCACCCCATTTCTACCCGTGCCTTAACTGACGACTATGGGATGAATCCGGGAAATGGGCAACAGCATTCTCTGTGAAAATCCATAATATCTTGCACTGCGCTCGCCAATCCAAGCCGGCCAAGCGTGGTGATTATGCCAAATATCCCCCAATTGGGGGACGCCCATGTTCAGTAGTAGACTGTAGCGCTAGTTACTAGTTATTATTCTGTGACTGTAGCACAGAATATATAATAGTACTAACGTAACTGTAGTGGCTTTTGTAGTTGTGGGTTTGTGCGTATCATACATAAATTTACTCAATTCATTCGTATAATTCATTACGAACATGTCTTTGTAATCTCGCATGAAATTATCAAAACATAGTATCAACCTACAGGTCTACAGGTGAAATTCTTAGTACATTGCGTTGTCGTTTAATATTCCTGGTATCACAATGCCTAACCGACTTCGCAATGAAGATCGAATTTTACCTGTAAAATTTAAGCCTGGAGTTTGATAATAGGGCTCTGGCTTCAGTCGCGAATTTCCAAGGATTTTTTACAAAGAATTATACTGCGTATCATATACCTATTATTATACTCAATATTTCTTTCTAACCCAATTTCTTACCCTTGGGTGTCGTAAGAGGCGACTAAGGGACTCGAGGGTTAGATGTGAATTACAATTTTAGGCGATGGGCTAACAACCTGTCACTATAGTGATACTCAGTTATCTGATTGACCCTCAAACTTTTGTCAGACGGTTTTACGGACGTTAATGCTTCGCTTTCCGAGCCGGTTTTCTATTAGGACAATACAAAATTGTTATAAAGAGAAGAAAATTGCGTTATGCAAATTTCTTTTTTTTACAATGACCGATCATGACGTCAATAAGTGATAATGCTATCCTACATTGAATAAAGTTATTTCATTTTCATTTTCATTTTCCCCGTATAGGCGTGATTTGTGTATGTATGTATATTTAATACTTAATTCATTCGTATTACTCGTATTAGTTGCAAAAATTTCCTTGTTATCTCGCGAGGATTAGTATGGCCAAGTCGCTCACTATAACCCGACCTATAGGTAGTACAGTAGTGACCTAAGACTGTACAATCGAACTTTCCGGAACCGGACAGAGCTGTAAACGGGTATCGTTCACCATTTCCCCATTACCGGTGAAATCCGGTACATTTCCAAACCCTCGCCACGAACACCGGTAAGCAACCAACTAGCCATCGTGCCCACACTCCTGATGTCGTCAACAACGCTTAATGCCAAATTTGCATCTAGGTACAAAGGGTTGTCGTTACCAAACCTTTAGACACCACTGAAATCTTCCCTAGACCTTAATCTTTACGGATTTGAGTTGAAGTTTGAATAAGTTTCCTATATTGGAGCGCAGGGTTGTGTTGGTAGTTCAGTAAGCTTGAGGTCTTTGCGCATGCGTGTTGAAGCCAGCGATACAGACACAGGTGACCTTCATTCCTCTTCTTGGTTTCAGTTTGCCTCCGACCTCCGGGAGGAGAGGACGTAGATGTCCATACATAAATACACATATCACGCCTATTATCCCATGCGGGGTAGGCAGAGCGTAAACGGCCGCAAAAACGGACAGCCACGTTTGACATATATTTGAGGGTCATTCGGAAAATTGAGTATCGCCATAGTGACAGGTTGTCAGCCCATCGCCTACAATTGCAATACACACCCTCAAGTCCCTTAGTCGCCTCTTACGACTCCCACGGGAAAGAAATGGGGTGATGTTATTCTAAGCCGGCATCGCACGGCACTACATACATATCACGCTTTTATCCCTTGTGGGGTAAAATATGGTCTCTATCGCCACGTCTGACATACGGGGTGAAAGGGACAGCCTTCCGAATACTGATAGGGTGCTACAGACCATGAAACTGAACAACTGTATGTAAGAAACATATTATGTCAAGAAACTCACAAGAAAAATCACATTAGCTTACTGCATTTACTACTAAGTTAATGAAACTGATATTTCCTGAAATATTTCTTGATTTTTTTTATGGAAGTTGTTCAGTTTTATGGTCTGAATGCACCGTATGAGTATTCGGAGGGCTGTCTCTTACACCCTGTATATTTTAGGGCCTTTTCGGAAAAATCGTGTATCACAATAGTGATAGTTGTCAGCCTGTCGCCTAAAATTGTAATATACATGTCACCCTCGAGTCTCTTACTCGCCTCTTGCGCCACCCGCGCGAAAAAAATGGGGTGACGCTATTCTAAGCCGGCATCACACGGCAATGTTATGAGATCAAAAGCAGCATTAGTTATTTGAGGGATCAGTTTATATTGCTTTCCCAAACAATTACTAAGAATTACCAGTATAAGTTGATCCCGTAAATACCCACCCTACATCCGCGCAATTTAATTAGCAGTGAATTGTGAAGACACAGATTTAAATTTAATCATTATAAATGTTGGGGCGAAGATTTGTGGCCATAGAGATGATGGATAAATCTCACCAAAGATTTAATTAACCGTAGATTTATTTTAAGAAACTGCAAACGATATGATTTATATAAATTTTGCTGCGAAAATATGCCTGTGCGAAATGAAACGTCATGAACTTTATTCCATGTAGGATAGCCTAAATTAATACATACATACATACATAAATCACGCCTATATCCCTTACAGGGTAGGCAGAGCGTTAACGGCCGTTCAACGGATATTAACACCACGTCTGACAAAAGTTTGAGGGTCAATAAGATAACTGTGTATCACCATAGTGACAGGTTGTCAGCCCGTCGCCTAAAATTGCAATACACACCCTCTAGTCCCTTAGTCGCCTCTTACGACACCCATGGGTAAGAAATGGGGTGATGCTATTCTAAGCCGGCATCACACGGAGAATTAAACACGGCCTAAATTAAACTGGTTTAAAAAACAGAATTAATTTAACTAAAAATCCTGCTCGAGCTATATCCCTTAAACAATTTTTTCGCAAATGTAACTCAAACATGAATATGTCGTCTACCTACTAGATGAGGAAAGGTTTTCTCTCGCACTCTACCTACCTATATTCCTAAAAAATGCAAAGTTCATTACACATACATACACATATGACGCCTATTATTCCTTGCGGGGTAGGCAGAGCGTAAACGACCGCAAAATACGTACACTTACACCACATCTGACAACATTTGAGGGTTATTCGGAAAATTGTGTATCGCCTCAGTGATAGGTTGTCAGTCCATCGCCTAAAATTACAATACACACCCTCGAGTTCCTTAGTCGCCTCTTAAGACTCCCACGGGAAAGAAATGGGGTGATGCTATTCTAAGCCGGCATCACACGGCCTAAAAGTTCATTACTGTGCTGTGTATCTACATTTTGTAAGTAACTACCGACAATTCAAGAGTTTTGATGTTTGTATCTACGAACTCAAAGTTAAGAGGTCTATAAGCCGAAAAATCAAGACGAAAAGTCCGAAAATGTGTAAAAGACAACTTTTATAAGCTTTTTCGGTATATAGATAATTGAAATCGTACTACTACTTGCTAAAAATCACCTTTCGCCACGGATAGGTGCCAAAAAAACTTCCTATACCACGTATTTTCTATTCGTGACTACGTTCCATCGTACGCAACATCGCCGGATTGACGACGTGCGTGCAACGGTGTTGATTTCGCGCACAATTTATTGGGTGCTCGTTATATTTATTGCGTAAAAATGAGTGAGTTATTAGAGATGCGTATGAGTAGGAAACATAATTCACTGTGGTTCTTCTATAAATCTTTTTACTGATTTGCGAATAACCTGCTTGTTGCATGCTGATTATTTCTGATAGCAAAACCTGACATGATGCTTAAATGGTCGGTTGGCATGCCACTTTCAGTCAGGTGTAGATTTGATAGCCCCGGGGCTAAAACCACAGTATAAAACAGCCACTCATTTCATACTTCTCCGGGTGAGCCCTAGCTCCCCACCAAATAGTCAGGCCTAGATTTCAAAGCCCCGGGGCTAAAATTTCAGAGTCCAGCAGTAAGAAAAACTCATTTATTTCCTATTTTATTTCTGTTAGCTCGTCGTTGGTATATCTTATTTATTCATGTATGCATGTATTTATTTTATGTAGGTTTATGTATTTTAATTTTATTATGTTAAATTATTAAGTATAGTATTTTAGTTTATTAGTTTTTATGAACTTTAAGTACGATTATATTTAGTTTTTTTTAATTGTTTTGTATGGGCACCCGCTTTGACTCTTTCTGTTTATCTTTTGGTTGGCCGGTAGAGAATGCTGCGTGGCATTAGGCCCGCCCTTTGTACTTTCTGTGCAATAAAATTTAATAAATAAATAAATAAAATAAAAAATAAAAACTCATTTAATAACTTTCAATAAGTCATCAACATATCTGCATCTGTATACAAATGTCCCGTATTGTAAATATCCGGTACTTGTGGACCTCTATCAATGGGACAGTGACAAATGAGGGCTGCCGGCGGAAGGACCTCAGTTCGACTCCCGGCGCGGCACTATTTACATCTTCTATAGCCTACTTATCTCTATAATTATGTCGCAGTAGAGTGGTTAAACTAGTAATTCTGCTGAATTCCTAGTATACGGAGTACTAAGGGACAACTCTCCGAATACTGATACGATGCATTCAGACCATGAAACTGAACAACTTTCTCCTAGAAAAATATGTCAGGAAGCGACAAAAAAAACGACCTCCCATCCAAAATCACAATCAGCTGACTGCATTTACTATGGAAATTAAAGAAAATGACGTTTCCTGAAATATATTTTATGGAACTTCGTTAAGTTTCATGGTCTGAACGCACCCTATCTGTATTCGGAGTGCTGTCCCTTTTACCCTGATAAATACATTGAAATAAACATCAACTATTTATGTTTTGGCCATAAGCCGCGATATGGCGTGACTTCATTCTGCATCGATTTTGCCATATTCCGGCTTTTGGCCAAAAACCTAGGAAATCGATTCTGCCATTTTACTACGACATATATATTCCATAATTAAAATAGCGATCTTTGTTGTTTGGTGGGTGTGAGATCCACACCACAGTGTTGCGTCTGTTTTTAAAGGACATTTATAATGTAAGTCTTTATAAAACTACTCCGTCTGAAGCGTAAGTAATTAAGACTACTACTCGCCCTCGTAAAATTAAACTGAGTCGCCAGCAGCGCCGGCGCTTCCGAAATAAACAAACACGACAGTGGTGCCCTCTATTAGTAGCCCTGCATACCTACTACACACACGCCTGTACTCGTTGCGGGGTAGGTTAGCGTCAATGGTATAATTTCTTCTTATTTTCGTGTGGGACACCGAATCGTCTAACGACCCGATGAATCTTGGTGTCAGAGTTTTACAACCGCCAACTACTAGTAGTAGGCCTTTGACACGGTTGTGTAACAACCGCCGTCTAAGTAATCATAGACAGCAACCGGGACCATCTTTCTTTTCGGACAATCAGGTGGTTCAGCCTGCAATGTCCTAACCAGACCGAGAACAAATTGACAAAGTGATAAATATCAACTTTATGAGTGTCCCGCCGAGAATCGAATCCGGAACCTTTGCGTCGCAGGCAGTCGCACGCACTACCACTGCGCCAAATTGGTTGTCAAAATGGTATAATAAAACAGGCTTATTGAAACTGTATCTTCGTTATGGGTCTAAACAGCCCACTGCTGGACACGAGTCTTCCCCTATTGGGGTGTGTCATTACCTATTTGCCGCGCTCTGCAAGCGGAAAAGTGGATCATTTATCAATTATTATTACACAGTTTGATATAAGTATATGTAGAATGAAATTTTACAATGACCGATAGCGAGAAACCAGCACGGGCTGGTGGTAAGAAGCAACTTTCCCCAAGGAACATAGGTCATAACATAATATGAATTTGTATTGAAATAAGATTGGAACTCGTAATTTCCCTTCGTCTGACAGACGCATGCGCTACGGAGCGTTAAACTACTCCACGACGGACAACAAGTCGGAGAACCGCCTCTCTCTTCTCTTCTCTTTTCGTGTGGGACACCGAGTCGTCCAACGACACAATTAACCCTGGTGTCAGAGTTTTTCAATCGCCTACGGTTGTGTAAAGACCGCTGTCTAAGTAAACATAGACAGCAACCGGGACCGACGGCTTAAAGTGCCCACCGAAGCACGGAACCATTTCTTTTCGGACAATCAGGTGGTTCACCCTGCAATGTCCTAACCAGACCGGGAACAAAGTGACAAATATCAACTTTGTGAGAGTCCCACCGAGAATCGAACCGCCTTACAAAACTAGACAAAAACTATTGTGCTACTTGTGCTGTATATTACAACGCAAGATCTCGTTGTTCAAAAAAACGGCGTTGATATTACGATGTCGTAAAACCGGAGCCAGAATTAACCGATCCGACCGAATGACACCCCGCAGTCCCACACTGGCCGGAGACAAAACAACAAATAAACGTGTGGCGTAATAACGTGCGCGCGCGCATGTGGCGGCGCGGCTCGGTCATAACATGGCTATATTCACGGGACTTGGTCATAACGCTCTTATTACAAAAAAAAATGCGTCAAATTGTATAGTTTTTTAAAAACAATGTCTAAAAGCGCGTCTAACTTTTTTGTAATAACACAGATAGAGTGCTCGGCGATAGTTATTATTGCGTTGAGCCTACTGCAAAACGGTTTTACGCGGGAATAAAAGATTTTAATATACTAGCATATGTTCATCAGGGATAATGTAGAATCCTAATGGCAAAAGAATTATATTTAAATCAGTCTAGTAGTTATGGAGCCTATTCAATTCAAACAATACATACATACATAAATCACGCCTATATCCCTTACGGGGTAGGCAGAGCGTTAACTGCCATAAAACGGATTTTAACACCACGTCTGAGAAAAGTTTGAGGGTCAATCAGATAACTGTGTATCACTATAGTCACAGGTTGTCAGCCCATCGCCTAAAATTGCAATACACATCAAACCCTCGAGTCCCTTAGTCGCCTCTTACGACACCCATGGCACAGAATATATAATAGTACTAACGCCCATGGATAAGAAATGGGGTGATGCCATTCTAAACCGGCATCACACGGCATACAAACAATCAATCAAATATTTTCTCTTTATAATATTAGTGTAGACTATGTAGTGATAATACTGTGATTTGTTGAAGTCCCTGACTAATCCCCAACTATAGTCGAAATCTTTTCATATACGAGCTGCCCTCCGAATACTAATAGGGTGGGTGCATGCACACTATGAAACTGAACAACTTTCCCTTTGTAACATTATGTTCGAAAACAACATTATAAAACCTCGTATGTATACAGGGTTATTTTTTATTCACCTTGGAAATTTTACAGGGTGATTCTACTCATGATTCTGAAAAATTGCGAAATTGCGAAAAAAATTACGGCTGTTCCATAGAAAAATTCATACCTACTCGAACAAAATGCATGGAACAGCTGTTTTTTTTTTCGCGATTTCGCAGGTGACCACATAATAAAAGTTGTTCAGAATCATGACTAGAATCGCCCTGTAAAATTTCCGGGGTGAATAAAAAATAACCCTGTACTACCTCGGAATAGACAAAACATACAGTACATAATTCTACATACATACATACATATATCACGCCTTTATCCCTTGCGGGGTAGGCAGAGCGTAAACGGCCCCAAAAACGAACATTTACGCCACGTCTGACAAAAATTTGAGGGTCATTCGGAAAATTGTGTATCGCCATAGTGACAGGTTGTCAGCCCATCGCCTAAAGTTGCAATACACACCCTCGAGTCCCTTCGTCTCCTTTTACGACACCCAAGGGCAAGAAATGGGGTGATGCTATTCTAAGCCGGCATCACACGGCAAACATAATTCTGCTGACGTCATGCTCAAGAATGATCGATGAATGAACCGTTTCTAAGTTCCAGCCGAACTATAAGTCCTTTGTTTTTCATTCGTTCGACACGTTACATCATCACCTTTCAATACAAATCACGTTCCTTATGTTGTCATTATTAATACAGGGTGTAAGGGACAGCCCTTCGAACACTGATAGGGTGACCATTATACTGAAAAACTTTAACCTAGGAACATATGTCAGAAAATGACAAAAGAAGTCCTTATATTCCCTAGGGGAAAGTTCTGAAAGTAAAGACACAAAGTAAGTATTGGCGGCTGCGCGCCGAATACAGAGAGCTCACTTCAAGCAAACGTCACGAAACTCTCGCACAATTTGACACGCCGCCGTTTACAAGGAAATCCAAACCAATCCAAACACACTTGTAGTCGAGTGTCAACCGCGTTTGGTGCGGACGTGCAAAATGACTTCACGCAAATATAAATAGGTAATAAATAGGTTGATTAGTATACGATGTGATTTGTACAATGTTCCTATAATATTTTGTACCAACTTAAATAAAAACTTGCTTTCATAAAAGAACAAACAAGATTAATAACTCTAATCAGTATATTTTATTATAATGTGATTTGAGTTTCTACTTAAATAAAGGCTAAAACCTACTTTTAATTTTTGATGTTCATACATACACATATCACGTCTATTATCCCTTGCGGGGTAGGCAGAGCGTAAACGGATATTTACGCTACGTCTGACAAAAATTTGAGGGTCATTCGGATCAAATTGTGTTTCGCCATTGTGACAGGTTGTCAGCCCATCGCCTAAAATTGCAATACACACCCTCAAGTCCCTTAGTTGCCTTTTACGACCCCCACGGGAAAGAAATGGGGTGATGCTATTCAAAGCTGGCATCACACGGCACCTCATTTTCATGTTTGTTTTGTTTAATATACCTAAATATTACTACGTACTGTTCAGTTCATCAACCTATTATGATTATAAAATCTGCGGAACAAATTCATAGAAAAGAAGGTCAATTTGTCGATTTGTCATGTCTGTGTGTCACTTAGTCCGCCACCGCCGGCCATGATCGTCACCATGCCAGCCAAAAAGGTCTTAACAGCCCCAGAGCAGATATCTACCTACTCGTCATTCCCCATCATCACTACATAGTATAAAATAAAGTCGCTTCCCGTTTGGTGTCTCCTTATAACTTTAGAATTACCCAACGGATTTTGATGCGGTTTTTTTTATTAGATAGAGTAACTTGAGAGGAAGGTTTATAAGTATAATTTATTCCGGGAAATAGTCACATTCCCATGGGAAAACGGGTAGCCCAACTGGTAGTAAACTTTTGACCCCCTTTTGACACCTTTAAGGATTAAAAATTTAAAAATGCTGAAACACGTATTTAATTATTTTAAGTTATGAGTCTAATCAGAAATTTTGAAACAGATCACATTTAAGATAAAAAACTTTCATACAAACTTTTAACCCCCTTTTCACCCATTTAAAGGTTAAAATTTCAAAAATGCTGAAACACGTGTTTAATTATTTTAAGTTATTAGTCTAATCATCAATCATTAGCTTTGCCGTGTGATGCCGGCTTAGAATAGCATCACTCCATTTCTTACCCGTGGGAGTCGTAAGAGGCGACGAAGGGACTCGAGGGTGTGTATAGCAGTTTTAGGCGATGGGCTGACAACCTGTCACTATGGCGATACACAATTTTTCCGAATGACCCTCAAACGTTTGTCAGACGTGGCGTAAATGTCCGTTTTTTCGGCCGTTTATGCTCTGCCTACCCCGCAAGGGATAGAGGCGTGATATGTGTATGTGTATGTGTATGTGTCTAATCACAAATTTTGAAACAGATCACATTCATTAAAAAAACGAACTTTCATACAAACTTTAAACCCCAGTTTGACCCTATTAAAGGTTAAAATTTCAAATATGCTGAAACACGTGTTTAATTATTTTAAGTCATCATAAGTCTAATCACTAATTTTGAAACGGATCACACTTATGACAACGAACTTTCATACAAACTTTTAACCTCCTTTTCATCCCTTGGGGGATTAAAATACCGGAATTTAAAGTAAAGTCGCTTCCCACGTCTGTCCCTGTCTGTTTGTTTGTTTGTATGCTTAAATCTTCAAAACAACTTAACGGATCTGGATGAAGTTTTTTTAAAAGATAGAGTGATAGGTTTTTATGTATGACTTATGTCGGGAGAAGGTCTGTTTCCCATGGGAAATCAGTTAGCAGCGGGTGAAACCGCTGGGCGGGCTGCTAGTTTCATTATAATTGTGATATGTAGGTAGTATAAGTAATGTAAATACTGGGAGTAACATAAAGGGTATATAAGGGTGGGGAAATGGGGAAAGTTGTTCAGTTTCATGAGCACCTCTCGGCTTGATATACCCTTTCTGTTACTCCCTGTATGTTTAGGTACCTACTCTATTGAATAAAATCGGTAAGAAAACTGTGGCAGCCCTTGCCGAAAGCGGAAATAAACGAAAAATGGCCCGAGTGCTCCTTCTGTACATTCTCTATTTTGTGGTAAAGAGCTCGAAACGTAGGAATTGTAAAATCCAAAACAAACCCAACTTTAATCCGTTTCAAATGGTTTTATTGTGATGCATAATAAGTGTGCAAACTCAAGAAAATATTAGGGGAAAGTTGTTTAGTTTCATAGACCGGTTTATCGGGTTATTGATTTAGGTTCATTATTGCATTTATTTTGCACCTGCCTCGCCCATTTCCACATGCCCTAAGGCAGACTGGTAGATAATGCTCTCGGCATTCAGTCCGCCCATGTAAATTTATTGCATAAAGATAAATAAATTAAAACAAAAAAAAGCGTCTCGTCTTGTTCTTTCTCTACCAGGTTCACAGATCCCCACAGAAGTGTCTTACTGCCATATACATACCTATCTCGTAGCTCCTCTACTTGTCCAGAGATCCCCAGTGTCCCTACTTGACCGAAGAGTAATGCTTGTCCCGGGATTCCTGACGACTACCCCGGGAGTACGCTGGTTCGAGTTATAAGCTTAAGGCGAGTGTACCCATGAACGACCTCGATAGTGGCGCCACTAACAAAATATTTTCTCTTCATACAAACAATCTATCAGATGTCCATTGCTTAAGTTTTAAGTGACATCCTTAAGTAAAATTATAACCTACAAACTCAATGAGATATTGGCTGTGATTAGTGTTATGGCAATTAATACCAAAAGTGGCCGTTTTTGGGCACTATTTTTCCATAACTTGGGCATCGGACATTCTGGTAGACCTTTTTATTGTGAAGTGGCGCCACTGTCGAGGTAGTTCACGGGTTCACTCGCCTTAAGGCGGTTCATCCACTTGACGTCCGTCACTGCGTTTTTTAGCGCACCGTAACGCATGCGTCTGTCAGACTAAAGGAAACTGTGAATTCCGAATTTATTCCCATGCAAATACGGCTATGGTGTGTTACGGTGCGAAACGGATGCGTTAAAAATACGCAGCGACGGACGACATGTGAAGGAACCGGAGTCCCAAGCGAAAAAAAAGATGTGATGCTATTCTAAGCCCACATCACACGGCATCACATAGACTTTTTAAAGCTCTTCATTTAATAGTATAAAATGAAGTTGCTTCCGTGGCCCTATTTGCGAGTTAGTCTTTAGTAGAAAGAGTGATTCAATAGGAAGGTTTTTAAGTATAGTTCATGCCGGGAAAACGATTAGCAGCGGATGAAAGGCTAGTAGAAAATATATCCAGTTCGAAACTGCGTATTTCAATCAATCAATTTATTAATCAATTTCAAAATACAATATTAACAAGAATTTAAAGCACCATAGAACAAAATTAACTTAAATTAGAAACACAAGGTTTATTTTACTACCCACACTAGGTAATCCTGTGTCGTGGGTCGTGGGTAGGTAGGTAGTAGAATGTGTGAATTTGTACCGTTAAATAAGCATATTAGTTAGTGGTGCGCACGATGACATTAGAATAGTTGATTTGTCTTATAATATTGCTTTCTAGACCGTAGGCTTTCGTCTTCGAAAAGCTCATTCCTTGGACCACACACAGTGGTAGCGAAGAAAACTACAGAAATGATTGCGGTGCTTAAGAAGCGGTGTGGTGAAACAAACCAGATAGTATCACAATACATGTGCCGTGTGATGCCGGTTTAGAATAGCATCACCCCATTTCTTTCCCATGGGAGTCGTAAGAGGCGACTAAGGGACTCGAGGGTGTGTATTGCAATTTAAGGCGACGGGCTGACAACCTGTCACTATGGCGATAAACATTTTTCCGAATAACCTTCAAATATTTGTCAGACGTGGCGTAAATGTCAGTCTTTTGCGGCCGTTTACGCTCTGCCTACCACGCAAGGGATTATAGGCGTGATATGTGTAAGTATGTGTATGTATCACTTGTAACTGCTCTACTAGATATGGACACTTGAGGCTGGTGGAAACTGTTAGCGACGTATTTGCACGCGAACTTTTCAGAAAAATCCTAAATTAATATTTACATTAGATATATGAATACCTTACCTACGCATAATCCTGAATTGAAATGTGATTACGTAGCTTACATATATTAACTGCCCACTGTCTGCTGGACCAAGGGCCTCCATTATTGGGGGGTATTGCCATTGGAAAACTATGCCGCTCCCGTATCGGCTTATACAGCCATGAAAAGTCTTGCCTCAGACACTGATTAAATCGTCTGTCACAGACGTGTGAGGCCAATGATGATGATGATGCCATACCCACCATGCTTGGCAGGCGAGCGCAGTGCAAGATGTTTTATCCACAGGGAACGCCCATTCCTCGAATGATTATCCAAGAGTAGTATTTGGGTGAAGCTATTCTAAGCTGGCACCACACAGCATGGTTTAAATAAAGGTAACATGGGTTAGAATGACAAAATGCAACTGTCTCTCTGCTGGTTCTTAGAGCCGGAGTTTTACAAATTGATAATGTCTAAACTGCAATATTTATTGAAGATGATAAATAAAACTTTAACGTAATCATTATTCTAATAACGTGTTTTATTTTTTCAGGTAATAGCACCAATTTGCTACATCTCACAGTCTAGATACCAAGTAAGTTAAGTCAAGACTTACATTCATAAGTAAGTATAACAGTATTAACAGTGCGCGTGTTATCAAGCTAAAATTTTTCAGGTGAAATTCGATGTTCATTGCGTAGTCAGTAAGCCATTATGATAGTGAACGCAATGTACTAAGAATTTCACTGTTGTAGTTGACTGTGCACCGAAAACTTTGCAGGCATAATTAGACCATGAAATTGAACAACTTTTACTATGGACCCTATGTAGTACTCTAAATTTCACTCAGATAAAAAAATAATTCATAATTTTAAATTCAGAGTTCTAAAAACTAAAACCAAACAATACAATAACTTTTAGCAATGCGCAGACAATAAACAAGTTTTTATGTATTTCAAAGGCACATAAAACACTAAAATTTCAGCACTCCGGGCATAAACAACTACTAAAACGCAACAGCAATCCATAGATAATAAAATAATAAAATGTGAAAGCTACTGTCTGTTCGTTTCATTTTCACGACGAGGCCGAATTCCGCTATATGAAAAGCGTCTTAGTTTTGTTTCAATAGAGTGTTAGTTGGATCGTTTTGGCCGTTTCGTTTCCGCTAACAGTTTTTCACACACACATATTACGCCTATTATCCATTCCGGGTTAGACAGAGCTTAAACGGCCTAAAAAAACGGACATTTACGCCGCGTTTGGCAATTATTTTATTCGGAAAATTATGTATCGCCATAGTGACCGGTTGTCAGCCTCGCAATACACACCCTCGAGTCCCTTAGTCGCCTTTTACGACTCCCACGGGAAATAAATGGGAGATACTATTTTAAGCCGGCATCACACGGCGCTAACAGTTTCAAGTATAGAAAATCAAATCACATAGACATTAGAATGATAGTTGAGTGTCAAATGTCAATGGCTAAAAAAATATGAGAATCGGGACCCTAATATTAATGAAATTTCGCTTAAAGCTGAGAATATCTTACTTTTTCATCATCATCATCATCAACAGCGTCAAAGGTCCACTGCTGGACACGGGCCACCCTCTATTAGGGGTTTTTGTCAACTTACCACGCTTGGCAGGTGGATTGGCGAGTGCAGAACAATGTGTTGCATACACAGGGACGCTGCTGCCCATTTCTTGGATTTACAGCTCCTTTTAGATTTATAAAGGGAGTGATGCTATTCTAGTCAACATCGAGAGCACAAAGCTCCTTTTCACAGCATTTTTTTTAATTTTGAAGCTAAATTATTCCTTAAACATACATACATACATAAATCACACCTTTATCCCTTGCCGGGTAGGCAGAGCGTAAACGGTCATAAATAACAAACATTTACGCCACGTCTGACAAACAGATGAGGGAATAGTGACAGGTCGTCAGTCTAAAATTGCAATACACATGTAACCCTTGAGTCCCTTACTCGCCTCTTACGACACCCACGGGAAAGAAATGGGATGATGCTATTCTGCGCCGACATCACACGGCAATTCCTTGAAGTAGCAAGTAAAACCGCGGCGGGACGCATGTGTGGCTTTCAACAAATTCCTTTCATTTCGCACACAATCGGGGAATAAAAACCAAATTAAGGCGCACAAAAAATGCGCATAAACGCAACGAGTCATCGTGTTGTGCATTAAAATGTGCAGTTACTCTATAAAGCAGTAATTGTGGCTCCGAGCGACGGACACCGCAAAAACGTCTTATTCTGGAAACTTGCGAAACTCCAATTGGTATCGCTTAAAATTATGCAAAGTTTTTGAGGAGCAATGAAAATTACTGATGATTTTAAACTAGTTCAAACTTCAGATTCAAATGTTTAGTGATTATGATTAAGAACGGCCCTGAAATACTTGTCAGACGTGGCGGTAGCGTACGCATTTTTACGGGCTCTACCTAACCCAGAAGAGAGAATGTCGTGATATGTGTATGTATGTGAAACCAATTATAGGCAGAGACTTCTATTGTACATGGATGATTTTAGAAGTTGCGCTCCCCAGTAGAACGATGTTGGTAGTTTTTTTAGACCATACACAGACAGTCTGCATAAAAAAAGTATAAATGTATGTGTGTATGTAAAAGTATAAAAGTAATTTTGTGCCGCATATTTTCGTTTGAACAATTTTTGTCGCATATTGTGTGCACCCTTGCTAGAATAAGGCTTTCTAAAGAATTGCAGTGTACACCTGTCTTCGTCGTGCTGGCAGGTAATAGCGGAAAAAGCCCTTAGAAAAAATATAAACTGCTCGTAGTTATGATAACCACGATAACCGTGCGGTCGACGCGGCGCTGTCGTCAAATAAAATGTATGAGGGTGTTTGAAAATCGAATGTCGTTAGCTGCAAAGATAAGTTTGTCGCGTTTGAAGATGGGTTAGGATACGTCCGTCTAAGTTTGTTATTTTTTATTTCTCAATAAATGGTCTGCGTTGTAAATAGATGTATAGAATGTATTTCATGACATAATTAAATGACGGTACTTTTTTTAATGAAAACCTGGGAATATATTTTGTGTATGGTTCCTTATTTGATGAGTTTACACTTTTTAGGAACAATTTTGTCAAACATCCGCCGTGCGAGGTTTAGAATAGCATCACCCAAATACTACCCATGGGTGTCGTAAAAAGGGAATGGGCAGCAGTGTTCCTTGTGAAAGCAATATCTTGCACTGCGCTCGCCAATCCGCTAGACAAGCGTGGTGAGTGTGTCATTACGCCTAATAGGGAGAGGCCTCATGTCCAGCAGTGGACTGTTGTGGCTGTTTATGTTAATGTTGTCTAGCATCAAGTAGAATCAATGGCAATAAAAAAACAAAAAAAACTAAATAGGTGTATCGTGATATGATATGATAACAATCGCCCCTTATAATTTCCATAGTCGGGTAATACCATAGGGCAGGCCAGGCAATACTGTGACCAACCAGTGTGACCAAAGTCCCTGGTTCAATTCTCGACACTAAAAAAAGGGATTTGTAAAAAATACCGGCCAATTGCAAGTCGGACACGCGCACGAAGGGTTCCGTACCATTATCGATAAAAAAAAAATTCTTTATTAAAAAGAAAGTATTTGTTGTTATAGCGGCAACAGAAATACATCATCTGTGAAAATTTCAACCGTCTAGGTATAACGTTTCAGAAGATACAGCCTCGTAACTTTAGGACGGACGGACAGACAGACGGACAGCCGAGCCTCAGTAATAGGGTTTCCGTTATTACCCTTTGGGTACAGAACCCTAAAAATTTTGCTTTGTGAGATTCTTATTATTTTGGTTTGGGGTTAAGGACAATGCAAGCTGAACCACCTGTTTTTTTCGTAATAAAGATGGTTTCAAATGTTTTTGGATTGAGTTCTACTCGTAAAACTGAACAAATTTACCCAAGAAACAGGTGGAAATGCGACAAAATCATCATCATCTCCTATACGAAATGGATCAAAACATGTGTCACTTTGTATCCATTCTTTATCCTATGTTATTTTGGGAAAGTTGTTTAGTTTTACTCACGCTAAAAATATTTGCACTGAATTTAATAGCCTTTTATATGAATGCGACTCAATGTGACAAATTAATAGGACCTCATAAATCAATGTGGCACGATTTGACAGTAAATTCTAACCTTCCGAGCCTGTATTTTGTAGATTGAGCCTGTCATTTCGCGATGAGGACGGCTTGCCTTGGGGCGGTAGTTGTGACAGGATGACAGGTGCTGAAATGCTGATTACAAGGAAACGTACATCGATATATTCCTATTTAATTCAGTGCAAAAAATTTAGGGTTAGTTCTACCTAATCGTAAAACTGACAAACTTATCCCACTAAATATTGAAATATGAAAATAAAATGGATCTCCCAAAGTGTCACATTTTTTTTATGGGAGAACTATTTTTTTTTCGTATTTCTCCTATAATTTAGATCTGCTCGTGAAATTGAACAATTTTTCCCAAGGAACATAGGTCGCAAAATAGGTCGCATATAAAACTCATTTTTTTTTTCATATATCAACCTAATATTCCTTGGAGAAAGTTGTTCCTTATCACTGCTCGTTTTGAGATGATTTCGCTATCGGTAAAACTAGTAAAATCTTACTTAATATATGCCCGTAGCCTAATCTCAGTCATATACATGGTGTAAAAAAATTGCTGAGAATATTTTAAGGGGTGAACCAGTACGTGGAACTGAACAACTTTCCCCAAGGAAAATTGGTTTAAATATGAAAAAAAAAATTGGCCCTCCCATACAAATTATCCCGGCCGGGTAACACACCACACTAAGTATGGGAGGGTCAAATGATTTTTTCATATTTTGACCTACGTTCCTTGGGGAAAGTACACACCTTAAGTTTACACCTTATATTAACTTAAAGTTAAGTTAAGTTTATCTCTTATCATTAAACTATTTAAAACCGATTTAAGTTGTGTTTATTTTGAATTTTACTATTCCTACGTTTATCTCTCATGTGTTGTTACTTTTGACGGTCAAGTGAAAGAAGTCTATTGTAAGTGTCAAAGCCCCGGGTCTAAAATCGTAGAGTCCATTTAAAAAAGAAATACACATACACATATCACGCTATGCAGAGCATAAATAGCCGCATAAAACGGACATTTTCGCCACGTCTGACAAACATTTGGTGGTCATCCGGAAAATCGTGTATCGCCATGGTAACAGGTTGTCAGCCCATCGCCTAAAACTGCAATACACACCCTCGAGTCCCTTAGTCGCCTCTTACGACTCCCACGGGCAAGAAATGGGGTGATGCAATTCTAAGCCGGCATTACACGGCATAAACAAGAAATAAATTGGAGTTTATTTAGAAACACGGTTGAACTTTAAATGCACCTCGGTATCGTATAATGCCCGCGCGGGGTCAACTCGGGTCTGCATTTTTTATTTAAATGCATTCCCCCCTCCCATAAATGGGGTAATGCTATTCTAAGTCGGCATAACACTGCATTAATTCAGATCAAGTAAAATGCAGATAAACTTTCTAACTGAGATTTAGTAGGTTCAGAACATTGGATACAATTTCTCAGGTTAGGGCCGTTGGTTTAAAAAAAATACAATAGAATTATTTATTTATCGTGAAGCTGTAAAAAAAACTTATCATCGCAGCGGCAAGCCAATACTACGAGGGACCAAATATGATAAGTGAGAATTTTAGTGTTGTGTCTTCATACTTTCGATGTTTTCACGATAAGTTTTGTGCGATACGACTAAAAGCTGATTACTTTAAAAGCGAGACCCGATAATACAACAATACTTTTTGCATCTAAATTTTTTCAATGGGAACTTTTCTAGGGATTCTCGAGTGTCATGTAGAGGGCGCTCAGCTTAATTGAAATAACGTTTCTTTACACAAAAACTGTACCACTTCATAAATTATTCTTTATTTTGTGTTTATTGAATCGTTCCACATGTATTATTGGTTATTTGTTTATTTACACGAATGACACTCAGTATAATAGCAAGGCGATAAGTTTATTTTGTATTAAATCAAACAAACATAATTTATTTGTAACGAACACAACGTGAAACGGAACCTGTGACATAACTATGGCTGACGCCAGCCATATTGAAACGTCAAAATTTCAGTTTAGCACAGCGCCCTCTGGTTTGACATTCAGAACTATCAAGAGAACTGTCAATAGAAAAACTCCCATTCCATTTATATTCTTCTTTTTTTTTGTGTAATAACGACAATAGACTGAACTTAATAGTGCCAACCTCAACGCCTACCCATGCAAGGGATCAACTTATCTTGGTTCTTCTTAGTAACTGTTTTTACTGTGTTTAGAAATATCATATTCTGTAGAAATAAAATTAAAATTGTATATCTAACACGGGAAGTGTTTTAAATTTTTGTATCTTAGTCTGTTCTAAATTAACATCGATATTATTATCGATATCGAAGTTAGATCGTACTTTTGGCTTCCCTAACGTTTTTTGCGCGCCTATCCTTACTACCTGGGGAGGTAGGTGACAAGATATGCTATATTTAGATGATTTACGTCAGTAAACTGCAGCAAGCTTGAATTAATACATTACATACATTTACAGCCACTATAGTCCACTGCTGGACATGGGCCTCCCCCTATTGGGGGGTATTGCCATACTCACCACGTTTGGCAAGCGCAGATCAAAATGTTGCATTCACAAGGAACGCTACTGCCCATTCCCTGGATAATTATCCCTTAATCGCTTTTTACGACACCCACGAGTAGAATTGGGGTGATGCTATTCTAAGCCGGTCTCACACGAATTATAATAGAAATTAAAACTTAAGGTATTAAAAGTAAGTCCATGGTCAACCATAACTGTTTGCTATATAGAAGTGGATTCGAATATCAAAGTTCAAAGAATTTATTATCCAGCTATAAGTTTTACAAGGTTTTCAACCATATTAAAAAGTTTCATTACAGCTACCTGATTAGGTGTACAATTGTACAGTCAAGACCTTGACAATTTTTAAATTTGGATCACCTTATTGCCAGGTGCATAAGATTTAAATTGGCATTTGAGTGTCTAGCCTGACAAGATCTTGACTTTACAATATTTGACTGCATACTACAACAGACAAATGACAAAATAAATTGAAAAAAAAATAACTTTATTACGAGAAAGGCAGACATCAGATGGGAATAATAATTGCCAAGGAGAGAGAGAGAGAGAGAGATTATTATAATTTACGAAATGTTAATAACATATATAGACAACACGTTTCTTAAGTCTTGACCAGTCTATTGGATTTAAAGTCACTTTGAAGATCGATGTCATAAAATGATAAATAAAGATAAGTCAGTAAATAATAAATAAAATATCTTAACTGTACTATGATAAGAAGCCCTTGGAAATCTATTTGTCTTTTTTTTTTTTTTTTTTTTTTTTTTTTTATTAATGATGGGTTTGCTCTTGACTCTAGTCTGGGTCATAGGACAGAGACAGAGTCTAAGATAGAGCGAGCTCACCCAGAAGAAGCCTGTTAAGGCACTGGCACTCCCACACACTGACGGAACGCAGCAAGCTACTTGGCGCCAGACTTCGGTGGGATGGTGGTCGCGAGCCAGGCGGCCCCTTACGGAGCCTTCCACCGCTTAGTGTCTGTATCTAAGTTAAGATACCTATGATATTACCTAACCCAAACATACGTAGTGGTTCTGGTATGAGTACTTACTTACTTACCATCCGTTTCAAAATAATCGCATTAACTTTTTCCAACATTTTCCTTTGCAACCCAAAAGCGCTTTTTGGTTCTCTTCCACTCTTTGCAGCACTGAACGCAATTAACAATGTAAATTCGATAGACTGAAACTCGACACTTGAAACTGAATTTTGTACTCATAATACTACTGTTTTTGTTCGTGTTTAATTCAACTCTCCAACTTAGTTATCCGCTTCTGTTAATTAAGTTTTACATTAATAAGCATATTATATTAAAAGAAGCCTTATAAAGCTTCTGCTTGCCTATCTATAATTTACAAGTAGGTAATCAATCTTAAAATTGTCTCAATAGAACTAACAATAAAGTAACTAGAAAGCACTTGCGTAACACTTTAAACTTGCGGGGCCGAAAGCGCTCCCCTGTGGTAGTCCGCTCCCGAAGCTTCGTAACAATTATTTCTGACGAGTTCCCAGCTTGCAACTGCACTTAGACTCGATTTCCACGGCTATACTAACAAATAACTTTGAGAATTAGTTTCGTTCATCAAGGGATTCATCGGTGGAGTAATGTAAGTTTTGTCGAATGCTTTTCTGAGTTTCATACTCGTTACCACGTATCCAATTAAGACTTATCAGACCAGTAGCAGTAGTTAGTTGCGCGCTAGACGCTATCTCTAGCAGTAGATTGAAAATTTACATACATACATACATACATAAATCACGCCTATATCCCTTACGGGGTAGGCAGAGCGTTAACGACCGTAAAACGGATATTAACACCACGTCTTGAAAATTTGCTTTGTAAAAATTCAAATAAAGTCACTTGGGCTGGCATGAGAAAACGGCTCCGGTGCCCGCGCCCCAAACTAATATCGAATTAATCTCAATCACGATGCAGTTCAATTTCCATTCACTACCGAAAACGGCTCGTATCAAATAACACCAGTTTTGCGTTGCTAATGGAACTTAAAAGACAAGGTTTCCTAGAACACATACATACATATATCACGCCTATAATCCCTTGCGGGGTAGGCAGAGCGTAAACAGCCGCAAAAAAAACAGCTATCTACATAACGTCTGACAAATATTTGAGGGTCATTCAAAAAATTGTGTTTCGCTATAGTGACAGGTTGTCAGCCCATCGCCTAAAATTGCAATACACACCCTCGAGTCCCTTAGTCGCCTCTTACGACTCCCACCCAGGAAAGAAATGGGGTAATGCTATTCTACGCCGGCATCACACGGCATCCTAGAACATCCTTTGAAAGAACAACTCAACGCAATCTGGTCGGTTCCTGTTGAGCATCAATGAACATGTCCAGCAAATGGACAAAGCTTGTCAACCATGCAACATGGCCGTCCCTAATGACCCTAGAAAACGTTGGACATTAAACTGTTTAGGGCTCAGCTGTAAAGCGTCACTAATGGCTGTTTTATTTTGGTACTAAGGAGACTCCGGCAATCATAAAACTACAGTGCTTTCTTTTATGATTTATCATATATCTGTAACGTTAACTCAGATTTGAAATTGGAATTTCCAATTTTATTTATTTTAGGGGCATATTCAAGGAAAATGTCACAATAAGAGCTCGAAACGTAGGAACTCTATAATCCAAAATAAGCACAACTTAAATCCGTTTAAAATTTCTTTATTGTGAAAACGCGACATTAAGTACACCTACCAAAATTTTCTATATCTTCATTTAAGATGTATCTTCATGATAACAACGAATAAGACATCACAGTTAACCTAAAATAATTATCTCCTGTAGTTTTGTATCAAAATCGTAAGTCGATGAAGCCGCAATCCATGTTGTTCCGTTCCAGACATTGAAAGAATTTTCATGAGATGCATCAATGCACAAAGAATGGGTGTGACATTATTCCTACAAATTCGTACAATGTTAGAATCAGTGTGAAAAAAGGACCGGCGGCGGCGTGAGATTTGGAGGCGCCTCTGTGCCTCAGGTGGCCTCAGTATCATAATAATGTCATAGCAATCTACGAAAAATTATTAGTTCACTTTTTTCCTACGCCTATTCTCCTTCCGCGCATACTCGATGATAGATATGTAACTGTTATTTAAATTTAGAGTGACTCCTTGACACTGAGAGGTTTTTGTACTTGTGTAAGCAACATTTAATGCATTGTTTACTGGACGGCGGTCGTTACACAACCATGTCAGGCCTACTACTAGTAATCGGCGGTTGAAAAACTCTGACACCAGGGTTCATCGGGTCGTTGACTATTCGTTGTCCCACACGCAAAAAGAAAGAAAGAAATGTATTGTTTATCTCTTGTACAATGAAACCTGTTGTTGCATGAAAACTGTCTGTTCCATCTAACGATGCATAAACAGACACAAACCTATACCAACCCTAGAATCTTTCACTTGTGTGCACCCCGAGAGACAGGGTTGGTATCAGTGACGTCACGGGGGGTGTCTGGCCGGAAGCCCTAAATAAACACGCCATGTACAGCGTCGCGCTACTCTCGCTCGGCAATGCTGAAAAACTACGCGTCGGGGCACGGTCGGCAAAACAATACAGAAATTGCCTGCGCAATAGGGAGATTTCCATTTTTTTTAAACTGGTTCCTAGTCGCTGGATAGATGGCGCTGTACTTGGTACGTTAACGTAATGAACGGTACGACACAAAAAATATAGTTTTTTGTTCCTTGGATGTTTGAGATTGTGAAACAAAACATAATCATTGTTACATCACTCACATCTTAAAAATATTATTGACTGTCATGGGTTTCCCTGCATATAAACGAAATAAACAACTAAAAGAACGTACGAACAAAACAGATTAGGTATTAATTAATAACTAAGCGCGAAAAACGAGGATAGATTCGGAGAGAACAATAACTTGTTATTTCAAGCCTTTTGGCTTTGGAATCTAGTAACGTAGTCAGTTCAACGCCATCCACACAGCGCTTGGAAACTAAACTTTTTTAATAATTCTCAAAAAAGAAAACTCCCTGTATCTCATACAATCTATACAGGGAGTAAAAAAAGGTAACAAGTCGAAAGGAGGCCTTGACCTGACTGTACTCATGAAACTGGACAACTTTCCTAATGAAACAAAGGTCGAAATATATTTACAAAAATAGAACCTCCCATACAAAATTACCGATCAACGGGTTAAAGATAAAAGTGATTTAATAAGATGAATGAGTACAATTTGAATTTATTAACGTTTAGTACATTAGTTGAAATTAAAACCATATACTCAAGTCGAACACAAGGTGTTCGATCAGTGCGTCCTGTCAGTCATGTCATGACCTATGGAGCCGAGACGTGGAACCTGACAGTAAAACTGGCCCACCGGCTACATGTTTGGTTTTAGCTTATGGAAATGATGCAGCTATGAAGCGATATCTTTAGCCACGGGAATTTGTTGTATGCGAGTTAGGACATACACATATCACTCCCTATAACCTTGCGGGGTAGGCAGAGCGATAAAAGCCGTACGATACAATCGCTATCACCATGTCTGACAAATATTTGAGGGACGTTCCGTGTATCACTTATGTGAAAGTTTGTCAGTCTGTCGCCTCTAATTTTAATACACGTGAAACCCTCGAGTTGTTACATAAGAAGGAAATATTCGTTCCTACTTTTGAAACTCTGAAATTTATTTGCTAACCTTACTCGCAATAGAGAGTAGACTTGAACGAATTATAGCGCGCAAGGGACTTTCGCTGGCGTGGCTAACTGTACCATCGTCTATAGCTCTTCTATACTTTATCTATCTATAGGATAGATAGTACAGACGTACTATAGCTTGTGTATTCAAGCAGCGGCTCGAGCTATCATTTCAGTGATCAAAGTCATACTGGATATTGATTCAGTTACAAATAAATGTAATTTTTCTGTCATTCTGCAAATCAGCTATCTCATTGCAATTTTAGGTGATGGGCTGAACTGTCACTATGGCGATACACAATTTTCTGAATAACCCTCAATATGATTTTTTATGAATGACTAGATTTCCGCCCAGCGGTTTCACCCGCTGCCACTCATTTTCCCTTGGTAATAGTTGTTTGGCCTATGTGTTATTCCGCGTTATACTTTACCTGTGTTCTAAATTTCATCTAAATCGGTCAAGCCGTTTGAGCGTGAAGAGGTAACAAACATACGTACATACACACACACAAACTCTCAGATTTATAATATTGACCGACCAAACGGCTTGACCGATTTGGATGAAATTTGGCACACATTTAGAGTATAACCTGGAATAACACATGGGCCACTTCTTACCGCGGGAAAACAACTATTACCACGGGAAAATAAGTGGCAGTGGGTGAAACCGGTGGGCGGAAATCTATTAACATATATTTTTTCATAACTTTTTGGCAATAATTGTCTAAATAAAACCGGTTTAAAAATCTTGCCCGCGCGCTAACCCCATCTTACATAGATAACTCGAACTGCTGCCAATAGTACCTCAATGCAGCTGGCTACTAGTTTAATGAAAGTGTATCGATATAGCGTTCTCTTTCCTGCAGTTTTCAAAGAGCCTTCGGCGTCAAAGCTTCTGTTCGCATTTATTGGAGAAAATTGGATGTTGTAAACCTTAACCATAGAAAATGTGAGGCTCTCTGCCTGCCACTTTATACCGTTATGAAGGTTTTAGATAGGCAACGAGAGAAATTTTGGTCATCCTTGAGCACATCACGTCTACATCCCTTGCGGGGTGAGCAGCCATAAAAAACGTACATTTACGCCCTTAAGGTACCTACATAAAGTCTACTTTACCAAAACTACCACTTTTTTTAATGACTACTTTGCCACGTCTCACAAACATTTCAGGGTCGTTCAGAAAATTGTGTATTACTATGGTGACAGGTTGTAAGCCCGTCGCCTAAAATTGCAATACACATGCATCCCTCAAGACCTTAGTTGCCTCTTATAACATTCTTATGACCTCATATGATGCTATTCTAAGCCGACAATGCGACTTATCGTTTCTTTCTGCGCAGTGGTAGTGCGCCTGCTTGCGACGCAAAGATTTCAGGTTCGATTATCGGTGGAGCAATCACAAGGTTGTTATTTATCACCTTGTGAATTTGTTCCCGGTCTGGAAAAGACATTGCAGGCTAAACCACCTGATTGTCCGGGCGCAAAAACGGCCATTTACGCCACGTCTGACAAATATTTGAGGGTCATTCGGAAAATTGTGTATCGCCATAGTGACAGGTTCTCAGCTCATCTCCTAAAATTGCGATACACACTCTCGAGTCCCTTAGTCGCCTCTTACGACTCCCACGGGAAAGAAATGGGGTGATGCTAAGCCGGCAATACTAGCAATAGCATGTTATAATAGTACCTACGTGCAAAGTGGTACGAACGCCGCCTTTATACGACCGCGTGACTCACTTCGATAACTTTATCGTGGTTCCGGGAAAGCGATAACTTGGAGCCAACAGATGATAATAACGCGTAAAAACAATAGTATAATTATTATTTATAATTATAGCACGGAGTTAATGAATGAATGCGACCTTTGGAATGCTTGATTACTTATTTGTTCATTAAGTTACGGCGATTTTGGCCACGGGTTGAAAACCTTTGCGTTGCATACATTAACAGCCACAACAGTCCATTGCTGGACATGGGCCTCCTAATAGGGTACTGCCATACTCAATACGCTCATTTATTTACTTATTTAACTTTATTGCACAGAAAGTACAAAATTTGGCCCAACCGGAAAATCTGTTGGTCGGCCTTGGTCTAAACCAAATTGGAAACGTAGTAATGAATTGACTATCTACTTCGTATATCTACCGGGCGGCTGGTATTTATGCAATATGCAAAAAAAACACCCTCACTTTGATCTTGAAGCCGAAACTACTTAGCAGGCATTACATTTTATCATGTTAGCAAGCGCGCCATCTCGCTGAGTGTTTCGGTACAAATATTCCCATGATTCATACTTCCGCACCCCATGTAATGGTGAACGATGGCTTTGGGGGAATAAGCTCGAGGAGTAATCTCAAAATTGCTTCCAAGTTCGAATGTAAGTAAGTACATTCAGGCGATACGATATAGGTTATATTACGTTATATTACGTTGTAGAGTTTTGATTGCAGATTTTTGATAGCACGAAAATATAATTTAAAAGCTCTATAGGTACCTCATTCAGCGTCAAAACATGCCAGCAAAATGCATGTACCACAACAGCCACAACAGTGCAAAGCGAAGTAACCTATGAAACTGAATAACTATCCATAGAAACATAGGTCGTAATATTTGAAAAAATTTGCGTTCTCATACAAAATGTACCAGCCTAGTTTGTATGAGAGGACCAAATTTATTTTTAAACTAGCGGCCCGCCCAGCGGTTTCACCCGCTGCTAACAGATTTCCCACGGGAAACAGACCTTCTCCCGACATAAATCATACATAAAAACCTTCCTCTTGAATCACTCTATCTTTAAAAAAAGTTCATCCAGATCCGTTAAGTGGTTTTGAAGATTTAAGCATACAAACAAACAAACAGACAGGGACAGACGTAGGAAGCGACTTTACTTTAAATTCCGGTTTTGTTTTAATCCCCCAAGGTATGAAAAGGGGGTTTAAAGGTTGTATGAAAGTTCGTTGTCTTAAGTGTGATCCGTTTCAAAATAAGTTATTAGACTTATGACTTAAAATAATTAAACACGTGTTTCAGTATTTATTTGAAATTTTAACCCTTAATAGGGTCAAACGGGGGTTTAAAGTTTGTATGAAAGTTCGTTTTTTTAAATGAATGTGATCTGTTTCAAAATTTGTGATTAGACTAATAACTCAAAATAATTAAACACGTGTTTCAGCATTTTTGAAATTTTAACTTTTAAATGGGTGAAAAGGGGGTTAAAAGTTTGTATGAAAGTTTTTTATCTTAAATGTGATCTGTTTCAAAATTTCTGATTAGACTCATAACTTAAAATAATTAAATACGTGTTTCAGCATTTTTGCAATTTTAATCCTTAAAGGTGTCAAAAGGGGGTCAAAGGTTTACTACCAGTTGGGCTACCCGTTTTCCCATGGGAATGTGACAATTTCCCGGAATAAATTATACTTATAAACCTTCCTCTCAAGTTACTCTATCTAATAAAAAAAACCGCATCAATATCTGTTGGGTAATTCTAAAGATATAAGGAGACACCAAACGGGAAGCGACTTTATTTTATACTATGTAGTGATTTCGACTTACGTTCCATGGGGAAAGTTGTTTAGTGTCGAGGGTAACTTCGCCCCGTAGAATACCTCTGCCCCTGTAGTGGGCCGCGGGCCCCACATTGTATTGTATCTCGCAGAAAACACTTGACGTCATTCGTATAATGATTTAAAAAATCAAACTAGTAATTCTTCAAAGTTGTTTTATCAGCAACATGACAAATTTATACAAAAAAATACGTATAACGTATATCTTAAAGAAATTGAACGTATAAAATAGAATTCCTACATATCGAATTTTGTGAACACATTTTCCCTGAACAATTTAAGCTTACAATGGCCTCAATTCGAAAATAAATTCTCTTAACTTAAATTAGCGTTGTCACACTTGTCTCTCACCGTCAAATAGGTTTAGAAAAGGATAGGAGATATAAGTCACGTCATGTCTCACACAAATTGACGCAACATACGCGTTTTCTGACAAAATAAGGCGACGATGGAAGCAATGGCGACAAAATTTTCTAGAAAATGGTAAAAAACCCATTGAAATGTTTAAACATGACAGGACTTAGAAATCTCCTAACCTTTTCTAAACCTAATTGACGGAAAGTGACAGCGCTAATTTAAAGTAAGTTAAGAGAATTAATTTCCCGAATTGAGGCCAATACCATACAAAATAAGATTAACCATTGTATCGCAAACCACCAAAATGCTTTTATGTGCCCCGTTTAATCTCAATTGCTTAATTTACACTTAGCTGGTAGTTAATTGAGTACAATTAGATAATAACACCCGCTGACTCCATGGTTAAATATTATTATGTACAGTTATATGTGTGATGGTTAACTTTGTTTGTTTTAATTTTGAATTCGAAAGAGTTACTTAGTAACCTGTCATTTGGCTTCATGCTTCGTTTGATGTTGTTAGTCAGTCGGATGTTTTAATCGTGAAAATAGCATAATTATTCAATGAAAATAAAATAACTTTATTCAATGTAGGATAGTATTATCACTTATTGACGTCATGATCGGTCATTGTAAAAAAAAGAAATTTGCATAACGCAATTTTCTTTTTTTTATAAAAAATTTTTATTGTCCTAATATAAAACCGGCTCGACTAATACTTTTACATACTTATATATCTTTTTGCGCATGATAATATCAAAAATGCTTGAGAATAAGAAACGTTGTATCCCATTTAGAGCTAATCTAATTAGCGCAAAAAAAGTAAACAGTAGTTCAAGCTATTTACCTATTTAATGGGCAATGGATGAGCCGAGGTAGCCCAAATGGAAATGGAAGAGGCGTCGCCACTAGAGATGGCTAAACACACAGGTTCAAATGCTGCCCGCAGTAGAAAAGTTGGCAAGTTTTCTAAAATTTTAAACTTGACCCGGGAAGTGTTTTAAAAATTTGGGATTCAACATACCACGTATTATTATTTATATTTTATTTTACATTATTAAGAATAACAAGAACATGTTGATTTCTTTACCCAGGGTGTTCCTGCGGTAGCTTTTTAAACACACATATATTAAATAGCCAATGGATGTACGCAGAAATCTAAAGTGACTGTGACTAATAAAAAAATATAAACAATGGCAACAGCACATAACATGATGCAGCCAGGATCTGACTCATACTGACTCACTGCTGACAATTGGAACTGAAGTAGCCGTGAACAGAACGAATCGTGTTTGCGTTCCAACCTCGCGTTTTAAACACCGTCCGAGACACATCCTTACGGAAGAAGATGATGAAATCACAGTAGCCACTGCTGCAGCCATTGCGAGTAGATCACACTCCACAAGCTCCTCAAGCAACCGACGCCCCCGCCGGCGGGGGCGCGGAGGTCCCTCATTTGCTCCCCACTTTGGGAACTACCGGCACGTGCCGGGTAGATTCAGTCCAATACGTTCTTCCCAGAACAACTCGTAAGCCCAATCGCGCCCCAAGGGCGCGATTGAGCTGGTTGTTTGAACAACCACTAGCTTTTCCGGGTGAGCTCCAGCTCCCCACCATACAGTCAGGTGTAGATTGAAAGCCCCGGGGCTAAAAATCGTAGGGTCCACAACTAAAAAAAAAATAAAAAAAAATCGTGTTTGCGAATTCGCGAGTCACCTACTAGTTATTTTCCACACTATTTTGAAAGCTTATATTTGCCGTGTGATGCCGGCTTCGAATAGCATCACCCCATTTCTTGCCCGTGGGAGTCGTAAGAGGCGACTAAGGGACTTGAGGGTGTGTATTGCAGTTTTAGGCGATGGGCTTACAACCTGTCACTATGGCAATACACAATTTTCCGGATGACCCTCAAATGTTTGTCAGACGTGGCGTAAATGTCCGTTTTATGCGGCCATTTATGCTCTGCCTACCCCGCAAGGGATTATAGGCGTGATATGTGTATGTATATTTTATTGGAGTATACAACTGACATAATTTTATACTTATATACTCTTGCTATGCTATACACTCTTATGTACATTTCTTTATTAAATATTCTGAAAGTATTTATTGTGAGTCTACTTGGAAATAAAAGTTTCGAAGTATGAAGTTTAAAAAGTGGAGAAAATATTCCGCTTAGAGTCATTGCAATGACCGCAACTAAGGGATTTGAGGGTTTCATGTGTATTACAATTGTAGGCGATAGGCTGACAATCTGTCACAATGGTGATACTCATTTTCTGTATGACCCTTAAATGTTTGTCAGACGTAGCGAATAGCGATAACGATCGTATTTTTATGACCGTTTACGCTCTGCCTTACCCCCCCGATAGAGGCGTTATATGTGTATGTACAAAGCCCTGATAGACGGGACACTAAATACTTTCTGGCAACACATCAGACTTATACTCCTTATGTTAAATCGCGCGCATTGGTTAGTAAATAGTCATTTCTGAGATGACGCGACCACTGACCAATCAGCATGCACGCGCCGCCCTTCAGCTAGTTATCAGAATATTTCGCTTGGAGAAATCGACGCATAATGACACATTAGGCGTCAATTCAATTAAATTCTTTTTTATAAATAGCCTCTGTCAGCATAGGACAATTCTGCCAATGTCTAAGTTGGGGGATACACGTTACAACTTTAAAAAGATAAAGAAAAAGATCGAAACTGACATTTGATCCATTAGGCGTCTGTCAAGTCTTTGTGATCGTTGAGTCATCGTCATCACAGATGAATAAGATATCGTCATATCATCATCATATCATAATACATTTATCCACTTCTGGGCAAAGAAAAATACCATATTTTCGAGAATCACTTATTGAAATTGAACTTCTTCATTCAATGTAGGATAGTATTATCACTTATTGACGTCATGATCCGTCATTGTAAAAAAATGTTTTTTTTTACACAATTTTCTTTATTTATAACAATTCTGTAATAGCCTAATAGAAAACCGGCTCGGGCGGGATAAAACTACGTTGGGCATGAGGATTGGCGAGCGCAGTCATACATAGATGATTGTGTTTTGGTTAGCAGACGGTAAATAACTGAATTTAATGGTGGAAGTGAGGTGCAGACATCCTATCACGGTGTACCTTGTATATGTACCTTTCTGTAATCGAGCAAGAAAACTATGGATATGTTACAGTAGAGACTCGTTTTAAAGGTAAGATCAGGTGCCTATGTTATGAAACTACAGGCTACAAGTCTACAGGTAAAATTCTTAGTACATTGCGTAGCCGGTTCTAATACCTGGTATCATAATGGCTAACCGACTACGCAATGAACGTAGAATTTCACCTGTAAAATTGAAGCCTGTAGTTTGATTTAATCGGGTACTGGATGGTCTATCCATGTGCGTTTATTTTTATTTTTTATCCCGCCCGAGCCGGTGTTCTATTAGGACAATACCAATTGTAAAAAAAAATGTGTCATACAAATTTCTTAATTTTTTTACAATGACGGATCATGACGTCAATAAGTGATAATACTTTTCTACATTGAAAAAAGTGATTTCATTTTCATTTTATGGGTCCATACACATCCGGGCCAGGAATAGACACATTTTTTTTAAATTATTGATGGGTTTGCTCTTGACTCTAGTCTAGGTCATAGGACAGAGACAGGGTCTAAGATAGAGCGAGCTCACCCAGAAGAAGCCGTGTTAGCCATAGAACATCTATACATACATACATCAGCCTATTAGCGGTCCACTGCTGGACGTAGGCCTCCCCCAGGGTACGCCATAGAGTACGATCTCCCGTTTTCGCCATCCAGTCGCTTTCTTTAAGTCCTCGGTCCACCTGGCCCAGGGATGGGGAAATGGCGGCCCGCGGGCCAAATCCGGCCCGCGGAGTGATTTCATCCGGCCCGCGGTCACTGACTGATTTTTATTAAGTTTGTCCCTTAAGTTCAATTAATCACGTTAATAAGTATGTACCTATTTGGTGAAGGTAGTTAGGTGTTTACTGGAGCGAGCGACCTACCAGCTACCGGTCCTCGTCCGACGTGTCGTGCGTCACCTATCACCCGATCAGAAAATCCGCGAGCAAGTTTTCCACAATGAAGCTGCGTAAGAACAAACTGAGGAACAAATTGACTGATGAACACCTAGAGTGTATTTTAAAAGTTACGTCAAGTAATTTGAAGCCAAATTCTGACGTGCTTGTAGACGAAGAGTCAAAGTTTCACTTATCTCATCGACCAAGCACATCAAAATCAAACTTAATTTCTTGTACATTTTTTTAGTAATTAATAAACTTATTTGGCCCGCTTACAAGTTGTGATTCTTTGATATGGCCCCTTCCAAAATGTATTTCCCCATCCCTGACCTGGCCGGAGGTCGTCCAACGCTAAGCTTGCCTCGCGTGGCCTCCACTCGAGAACCCAAATAAATCTATTAGGTCCTTACATATGAAATTGTCGTTTTGTCGTACTGGCCACTTTGATCACAAATTTCTCCTATTTGGTTAGGAATTCGAAATTCAAATTTATACAGCTATTTCCACATGTAGTTGTGTTTCGTAAACCGTCATTCATTTGTTTTTTTACTTATCTTTTTTCTGTTTGCATCGCTCAATTTACAAAATGGAAAATTTGAAATATCGCGTTATTTACAAGTACGATTTCCACCGTGGCACCAGTGCTGGGTGAAGGGTTAATGATGTGTATGGCGGTTGTGTCGCAAAAGAAAACACAGTGCGTTTTTGGTTCCAACGTTTGCGTTCTGGAAATTTCGACCTGCAAAACAAGCCCCGTGGACGGCCGGAGACCCAAGTTGATAATGAAGAATTGAAGGCTATTGTGGAAGCGGATCCATCGCAAACCACGTCCGAATTAGCTGCAGGCTTCGGTGTTAGTGATAAAACTGTTTTAATCCACTTGAAGCCAATTGGAAAGATTAAAAAACTTGAAAGGTGGGTTCCTCACGAATTGAGTGAAGCAAACCGGCAAACGCGCGTCAACTGCTGCGTTACATTACTTGACCGGCACAATAACGAAGGGATTTTAAATCGAATCATTACCTGTGATGAAAAGTGGATTCTCTACGATAATCGGAAGCGCTCATCGCAATGGCTGGACCCTGGCAAGCCAGCCAAAGCCTGCTCCAAGCGAAAATTGACCAATAAAAAGTTACTTGTAAGCGTTTGGTGGACTAGCGCCGGTGTCGTTCATTACAGTTTTCTCAAATCTGGCCAGACGATTACGGCAGATGTCTACTGTCAGCAATTGCAAACCATGATGGAAAAGCTAGCTGCTAAACAACCGAGGTTGGTCAATCGCTCTACGCCACTGTTGCTTCACGACAACGCTAGACCACACACTGCACAACAGACGGCTAGCAAATTAGAAGAGCTTCAATTGGAATGTCTAAGGCATCCACCATACTCCCCGGACCTTGCTCCAACAGATTACCATTTTTTTCGAAATTTGGATAACTTCTTGCAAGGGAAAAAATTCAACTCAGATGGGGCAGTCCAAATCGCCTTCAAAGATTTTATTGATTCCCGTCCGAATGGTTTTTATAGTAAAGGGATCAATGAACTACCTATGAGATGGCAAAAGTGCATAGATTACAATGGCTTATACTTTGATTAAATAAATATACTATATTTAAAAAAATCGATTTTTTGTTCCTCCCATACAAAACGCCAATTTCATATGTAAGGACCTAATATATAAATAAGTATTTTACTAGGGCATTGCGGCAGGTCAACTAGCTGCTGCAATAGTTTTTTCTGTGGCGTTCCCCTTTGGAAATACCGCGTTATCCCGTGGTAAAAAGTAACATAACTTTTATTTACTTTTTGCACAAAAAAACATGGACATACAGATAGAAAAGAAAGAGTACAATGCCTATAGCTAGTAAGCTATTTCTACCAGACAACCTTAAGCCTGTTAACTTAGTACCTAGCATATTAGCAGGCCTGTGTCACTCTGCGTGTAGGTATTAAAAACATACCTCCAGGCGCCGGCCACTGCGAAAGGGCTAATCTTGTGGGCTGCCGCAAGGGAAAGAAGTCACACGCGTGCGCTATTTGTTCAACTTTCTCGACAATTTTTTGCAAGATGGACGAAAGAAAAAAAAAGAAAAGAAATACTCTTGATTTGATGACATTATGTTTCTTTTTGAAATTTTATTCAAAACAAACCCTTTCTTTTTTTTGTTGAACAAAGTACCTATTATTCCAAAATCCTAAATGTATTTAAAAGTAAATAAAAAGGTTTAGTCGTTTCATTCGAGTTGCATTTCATCATATAAATAAATAATTTAAAAAATAAAATAATATTTTGCAATACTGCAGTTAAATTTTAGGTGCGAGATAAAAATTATATTGTGCTAGTTTCGGTGAGCACTATTCACACTCAGCACATATTAAGCAGGAGTAAACGCTCGTGTTGTGCGCTAGATGGCGTAAGTAATTTCTCGAAGTAAGCAACCCTAAACCGCGGCTCTTTTAATACATATAACCACGTCTAACTTATTATGAACCGTAGTCCAATGAATTAAGGCCCATATTCCATCAAAAAAAAATTGGCAGGTATGTAAATGAACACGTGGTCGACTGGAACGCGAGCTAAATTAAATCATATTGTCTATCAGATTGAGTACATATTTCTTTGAAAACCATTTGCTAAGTAAAGCTTCTGTAACGCTAGTTACTAGTTATTATTCTGTGATATTAGTAATAGTAAGTAACTCAGAAATAAAAAGCTTTCTAACTAGGAAAAAGATTTTGAGACAAACGTGTAGCTTTGTAGGTCATCTATAACAAAAAAAAACAATGAACTGTCTAATAGTGTGTAGTGTAATGATCTTATCAATATGGGAACTGGCCGCTTTCACAACATATCTTGTTTCGTTGTATCCAACGTAAATAAAATTGTGAATAGCTAGATATTTCTATAGACGGGAGGGTGCCGTTGCCTGCAACCCCTCGCAACAGAATATTATTGCAATTTGTGACATTTCTATAATATTCCTGTGCTTTGGCGTACCTTTGATATTAAATAGGTAAATGAATTTCTATAAGGGGACTGGTCGTTGCGAAAACTTATAAGTTATAGACTTGGAAGTTGTGCAGAATCGAAAATTGGGTAGTTTATCTTTATGGTTTCTACATACCTATACTACCTAGCACTACTACCAAAATCTTGAATCTCGTGAGCAGAATAAAAAAACCGATTTTTTTTACTCAGAATCCAAAAAAATATAAAGTAGATGAGTATTTTATTTATATTACTTACTTTTTCTATGACTTTTAATTCCAACTTACACCAAGTGAATATAATAAGTAGGTTGGTACATTTCAAAATGTTTAGGCAATTTTAATCAATGTAATGGTCACATGCCGTGTGATGCCGGTTTAGAAATACATTATACCATTTCTTTCCCGTGGGTGTCTTAAGAGGCGACTAAGGCACTCGAGAGTTGTGTAACAATTTTAGGCGACAGGCTGACAACCTGTCTCTAAAGTGATACTCGATTTTTCTAAAAATGCCTTCAAATATTTGTTAGACGTGACGATAGCGACCGTATCTTACGACCGTTTACGCTCTGCCTACCCTGAAAGTGATAAGGGCGTGATGTCACCATGTCTCAACAAAATGTAAGCACACATAGCGACATCGCTCCGCCCTCTTTACTGTGTTGTAAACCGAAGGTTCCGGACAAATTGATTTTTAGGGGCCCTTCGATCATTGAACCTTTCTAGAAAACAAGTTATGGATAGCTGGACTAGTCATAGTCAAGTAGGTCACACAACTATTTTCTTGATTCTACGTGACTAGGACAATTTCTTAGCTAGGTAATCTTGTCACTTTCTCAAATAAGTAGAATAAATAGAACAGTGGCCTCAATTCGGGAAATAAATTCTCGTAACTTACCTTAAATTAGCGCTGTCACTTTCTATCAAATTGGTTTAGAAAAGGATAGGAAATATCATGTCTTATAGTTGACACAGAATACACGTTGTCTGTCAGAATAAGACAATCAAAACAATGGCGACTAAATTTACTAAAAATGGCGAAGAACCCATTGTAATTTTTTTAACATGAAGGGACTTAAATCTGCTATCCCTTTCTAAACCTATCTGACGGAAAGTGACAGAGCTTATTTTGAGGCCAGAGCCTTTTGTCTTCATACTATTGTCATGCAGCCCATAAAACCTACTTTTAAAGCGGATTTTGCATACATCCACCTGGGTACGTATTTGAATATCTAAAATTAAAATATTTTACGTAAAAATACCTACGTTCAGAATTCCTAAAATCTATATACCTAGTGGTTTTTCTACCTAAATTCAATATACCGCAAGTATAAAATGTCAAATGGATTATGTTACCAAAGTTCATAAAGCTAAAACTTGAAATATCTACGTGTACAGTCCCTAAAATTGATGTACCTCAAAGTTGATTGACCTAAATTCAAAATACTGTCAGTATAAGTATGTGAAGATCAAAAGGTATAAGCAAAAAGAAACACGACCTATTACAGTATTAAATTTTAATCAACATAATGGTTATCAAAAATAAAAGTGTTAATTTTTCTACTTAGTAATACAAAGGTACAGAAATAATACAGTACACTAAAGTACGATAATAACCAACAAAAATTACATCTCCGATGCCAATTATAAGATTATTGTCTTCTCTTATTAATCAAATTATTATTTAAATTAAACCAAAAATATTAATCATTACAGATTTTCTGCAATAGCTCGCAATAGATCCACGTGGCTGTATTCAGGAATATTTTTTAATATGTTGTCAATTTTTCTCAACTTGTAATGACCTTTTCTCATCCGTTTTTTAGGTACTGGTTCACCTTCCATAATTTTTTGGATTACAATTAAATTCACCTTTGTTTCCTTGATCAACTCTGATACCAGTCGATAAAATCCCACATGTCTTTTCGAACAAATTTCATTTATGTGGTGGTGAAATGATTCTGCACTGTTCTGAGTGCGTGGAATCGTAGCTAGATAATTAAGACACCAGAAGTTTGGATTATACTTTGGTGGCTGATTATCTTTTCCTTGGACGTAATTTTCGCCAAACCATTCAGCAATTTTAAGGCTGTCATCTGACAATGTTTTCAATAAATCAACAAAAAACATCAATACGTTATTCGGATGGACGTAGCATAATGCAATCAAGCATTTGACTTCCTTGTTAAATTGTTTATCACTGTTGTATTTTGTTGATAGTCCCTGTTTTTGTATTTTCCGATAAAAAATCTGTCGCAAGTGAAAAAAACAACCTTTCAAGGTTACTGTCTCAAAGTTTTGACGAATACTTAAAGCTGCGGCTTTTTTAAAATCCATTATTACAAATGATGGGCTCACTGAAATTTCGTTTTCTGCACAGTATTCGATTACGAGATCAAACATCACGTCATATCGTCCCTCTTCTTGCTAACAGACCTATCTGTCAAACGGCACTATCTGCACTGACCATGCCATCAGGATCCTCTATTTTTTCTTAACAAGTTCTCTCTAACAGTTTTTTCTGTATCGGCTACCGTTTAGAAGATAATCGACATTTGTGTTTAGCGTATCTGCACAAATTGGCAGTAAATATTCTTGCAAACCGTCTCTTGTACATATCACTGTTAACAAGATTTTTTAAATTTCATACTTTTCTAAAAACCAAGTACTATGTACATATGACTGTTAGACAGATTTTTTGCCTGCAATGTTGTCATTATTATGCGTATGAAACAACAGCCTATTTTTTGAAATATGAACCTTTTTATCTATGCATTAAGGTCTTAAGCCATATTTTTTTTAAACGGCGGAACGGCATTTTAAAGTGGTGTGCGTACGCGCACCCTGCAGCGACGCGGGGAAGGGGGAGGGTGGACCGCACGCGCTACTATTTAGGTACTGCGGGAAAACAACTATTCCCACGGGAAGATGAGCAGCACCGGGTAAAACCGCTGTCAGGCCGATAGTTTTTGTTAAAGTGTATTGATTTAATTTTAATTTTTATAGTTATGAGACCGTTTGGTTTTTATTCAATCTTTATTTCTATGGGCAGTAAGACTGTTTGTATTTTATGTTATTTTGATTTTTATGATGAAGAAGAATGTTTGATTTACGTGTAATTTTGATTTCCATGGTCAAGAAGAATTTTTGTTTTATGTATAATTTAAATTTCTATGGTCAATAAGGCAGTTTGTTTTTTTATAAGGAAAGGATACTAAACTTAACTAATACCTACTTATTCGGATGATTATATTTTAATAACAAATAAGTAAGACTGATTCCTTGCTCCTACTTTATTATTAAACTAATAAGTAAAATTTTTGTGCCTATTATAATATTTGCGACTGTAATTAAGATGATCTCATTATTAGGTTACTTAGCATAAAGAAAGTTATACTTGAACTAAGTTCCTGAAATGTTAAAAAACATTGTTTTTAAGGACAATGACAATAAATAATTACAAAATAATAAGTATTTTATTTCTTTTTCTAGGCAAATGCTGACTATCTATCTGACAAAAACAGAAAACAAAGTTCTCACAAAGAGAACTATCTGCTTCAAGTAGGTATAAGTCAATTAATACAACATTTAGAGCTTTAAAGCTGCCTTGCAAATTTAGGGTATTTTTTTTACTGTAGTAAGCCGTTATTACTTCATGAATAAAGTGAAAGTTAACTTAACAGAGCGTTATCATTGCAGCGCCAAACCGAAAAACGCTTGCACTCGCGAACTATCAAAAGGCAGATAGTTCAGTTAGCAAGAAGAGGGACGATATGATGCCTTATCTTTGTGCGTACATAGGACAAACAATTAAGGAAATGTTTTATCTGTATTGTGCAGTGAACCGTGTGTGTATCGTATATAATTGTTGAAATATTATTTTGTACTAAATATGATGACTCTTTTATTTTGGGCAAATATTCGGTCTTTGATGACAAAATTGTCATCATTTAACAACAATGATTGGTGGTCAATAACAAAATCACAGAATAATAACTAGTAACTAGCGTTAACAAAATCAAATTCAGTGGGCTCTTTTGGTACATTCAGAATTTTCTTTTTTTGTCTATTAACCATTTGTCGTAACGAATCCTTAGATGGTAAACTTGTCGCAATATCACTACTGGTAGATGCAATATGATTTTGAAGTATCTGACACGTTTTCACCGTAGTAGGCTGATGTTGCGGTTTCATTTTTAAATCGTGTACACTTTTAGCCACACTCACTCTCACAGGATTGCCTTCATGATTATGTTCCCCGTTAGATGATATTATAGATGCACATCCGGCTTCCGATAAAACATTGGTCGTTAACCGCGCCTTGCACTTGTATAATTCATTTCGCTTAAATTCACACTCCCAATATACTTTGTCATTGTATACACGACTTTTCGCATACGCAAAACCGTTCATCTCGACTTTGTAACCACCCTTTTGAGTTTTAAATACAGTAATACTGTGCTCAGTCATTTTTCACGTAACAACATTTATCTTTTTGCAATCAAAGTGGTTAACTAACAACTGACACAAAATATCGAAAACATAAAAAGAGAATTTTATCAGTCAACCCTTTTTTTTTCTCGCGGCGCCCGAACTACTATTTAAAAAGAACGCTCACGTGTGGTGACGCTCAAGTGATGCATCATTTTAGGTATTTTGACCACTGGGTATTTTAAACGTTGGTATTATAACTGTAGATATTTTATTACATTAGACATTTAGTCCATTAGTTTTTTTAAACTTAGGTATTTTATAAGTCGGCGTTATAAGCTAAGGTATTTTAAACCACTAGGTATATGGATTTTAGGAATTCTGAACGTAGGTATTTTTACGTAAAGTATTTTAATTTTAGATTATTCAAAAACGTACCCATCCACCTATGTCCTCTGGAAAAGGTTATCAGTTTCGGTAGTTCTGAAGGTATTCTAGAAGGGTCAACAACAGTAGCCCTAACTGAATCACACAAATAAGGGCACCGCAGATATTGCGCATTTAAGCCGGCTAAGGGCTAAGCTCCACGTGCGGTAAACGACCTTTTTCTGGAGTACAGCATTTTATTGCCCATTATTGGTAGTTAGGCACGAGATATTGGCTTTTTTGGCTTTTTGGGATTATTGGTTTGAGTTTGGTCTTAAACTTTTCAACCTTCTCCAATTCAACTTCAAGCGGCTTGTCGTCCGTGGTTTTTTGTAACGCACCGTCACGCATGCGTTTGTCAGACGAAAGAAAATTGCGAATTCTGAGCTTATTTGCATACAAATACTGGAGACGGACGACAAGTTGGACAACCGCCTGAGTTCTTAATCTGAAGAGATTCTTCGGTTTCTTCAGGATCCCATTGTCAGATCCTGACCAGATGACTATTTGGACTACCAGAACTATCCTATTACTATCAAAAAACAAACACTACTTCTCCAAACAGCTGTCCACAGGAATTATTGCATACTAAATTAATAAAAAAAAATTTGGTCCTTTTTGGCGATATTCTTTACTCGTCACTCTATCAAATAACTTTCAAAAAGATCGTAAGAACACTTCGTTCCATTTCTCCTTTGACGTTTTGTTACAGCGCAGCGCTTCTGAAGAAAATGAAATTTCTATTGACAGAATGCATAAAACAGGTACTATACAACTGTTATCGAGTTTGTAATCGATTTGTTAAAGTAATTTATAAATCATAACGTAATTTTGTTAAATGTGTCACTTAGTTTATTCACGTATTGCACCAGCAGATTTGAGTTGCGTGAGGTCTGGTCGTTTCAATCGTAAAATCAACTGCCTATTCTTCGCTCGGCTTGTATTGGCAATGCAATGACTCAAGCCAATTGCGATTTATGAATGAAATGGAAATCGACAGACATGTTTAAGAGTGGAGCCCGCCAAAGGAGGTTTCGGCGAAAATTATCTTACACCTATGTAGTCGTCATAATAAGTAATATTATTGCACATTCAAAACACAAATTAATGACAGGAAAACTTAAACTGAAAATGCGCATAGGCGGCCTTATCGCTGAGAGCGATCTCTACCAGACAACCTTTACTTAATTATAATAATAATAATAATAAAATTCTTTATTGCACATATATAAAAAAAAGAAACAAATAACATTAAAATAGAATTATGTGACGTGGGTACAACAAGCGGCCTTCTTGCTATGGTAGCAAGTTCTACCAGGCAACCTTTGGGTGATAGGAAAGCTCGTAAAGGTAAGCGTAAGCGTATCATATTATAATATACTACAATAGATAAAATTAATTTAAATCGTAGTAGATGCTGTCGGTAATTGCATGACAGAGTCTGCCTTGAAAGCTTATACGTTTTTTATTAGTTTATTATATTCATCATCATCATCATCATCATTGGCCTCACACGTCTGTGACAGACGATTTAATCAGTGTCTGAGACAAGACTTTTCATGGCTGTATAAGCCGATACGGGAGCGGCATAATTTTCCGCACGCTCTACAAGTGAAGGTGGAATTTGAGACTGGCACATGCATGTTTAGATGACATGGTTGTATAAAGACCGCCGTGCCATCATAGACAGCAACCAGAACCGACGGCTTAACGTACCCTCCGAAGCATGGAACCATATTTCTTTTCGGACTATCAGGTGGTACCTGCAAATTACTAACGGGACTGGGAACAGGGTTAATAATGTGTATGGTAAGCGATCGGCAGAGTACCTAGTTGCCACTATATTTAACTCCTTGCCTTATGAGCTCAAGTGTATTACTGGTTCTAGGAAACTAATTAAAAATAAAATAAGTAAATATATTTTAGAGGGACTGTGTGTTCCACCAATTTCGGAAGAATAAATTTATGTTAAGTTTTTTGGAAATTTAATAGGTATTTTAGTTATAATTTAGAATAAGTTTTGAATGTGCGTAGCAACTCGGATCTCCCGATAAACTTCTACGAAGTTTGGGAGAATATACATATCTGTATTTGTAAAACTTGTTCATGGAAAAAAAAATAAAAAAAAAAACAAATTCACCAAGCGATATAAAATGACAACTTTGTGAGTGCCCCACCAAAAATCGAACCTAGAACCTTTGCGTCGCACTACCAATGCGCCATATTGGCCGTTGCCTTAAAATCAGAGATGCATCGCAGTCAGTCGCAGTCGGGAAAGCCGGCCATTTTTGTTGTCGGCAACTAGTGTGAAGAATAGCCCATATTATTACAAACAGTTTTATTGATAATTATGTTTCGAATGCCACCACCACTGTTTATTGGTACGAGAAGGCGAGGCTCAAATCTCGCGCAGCGATAATTTACAAACGTCGTCGCTGAGATGACCGAAGTAATTGGTAATAGTCGGTTCTAGTAGAAAAAGCAAGCAAGGTCGGCTATTTTAGTAGTCGGCTGATTGAAAGACGATTAGTCGGTGGTCGGCCAAAACTATAGTCGCTGCTGCACCTCTAATAAAAATGCATTTGTTTGAAAATCTCTCTTGCTGGCCGTGTGATGCTCGCTTAGCATTACCCCATTTCTTTCCCAAGGGTTTAGTCAGAGGCGACTAGAGACTCGAGGGCTTCGTGTGTATTGCAATTTTAGGCGACAGGCTGACAACATGTTACTATAGTGATGCACAATTTTCCTAAAACGGCCCTTCAATAGGTATGTTAGCGATAAAGACCTTATTTTACGGTCGTTAATGCTTTGCCTACCCCGAAAGGGATAAAGGCGTGATGTATATGTGTATGTATGTATGTTATCTTGTCCCACCTTATCTTATCACTAGTCTGTGAAAAATAACATAAAGTCCGCGTCACGAATAAAATTCCGGGGAAAAAACATGAACGACTGACGTTTGTTGCTTTTCAGTAATGGCACAGAATAATAACTAGTAACTAGCGTTGTAATGGTGGATGTGAATTGGTTATAACTTTGATTTTCTTGTTCATCTGAGTGTTTGGTGAATAATTCTGATACTGTTTTAAGCAACAAATTGTTCTTAAAATATTGTCATTTTGTAATAGCGACGAGCGGGTCAGCACGTGGCGCAGAAATTTTACTATTACATTTCTGCTGCTACATAAACAGTACAATACATACAGTTCCGTCTATCTGTGTTGTGGACTCTCCCTCGGCTAAAGCCGAATCACCTTACACTAACTCATGACTTAATATAGCCTTACAACGACTTGGCTTCACCTGACATAAATGGCGAAATACGTCTTAATTCAACGAGATGTGAAGAAAGTGGCTTTGCCATATCATAAAATAATAATAGTATAAACATGAACCAGAGGTAGACAAATGTAAAATCTTAGATGAAACATTCGTCCCCGCTGATCATTTATCTAAGTGTAAAATAATATGATTTCACGTGATGAATAATTAATCTTTGAATAATAGCGTTGCATTTTCGGGACCTCTTTCGTGGCACATCCTCTATACCTAGCCAGGTAGTAAACACACCGGGATCGGGATCAAACCCAGGTTTTTTATAAACCATCGAATTCTGAGAAAGGTCGGCCGGTTTACAACAGCCTTTAACAACTTTTTGAAATGGGTTAGCTGCCATAACTTTTGGTAAACCATTTGAAAGAAATAATATGTTTAGAATGAAGTGAATCGTAGTATCAAGCGACGTAAAACTCGTCTCATCTCGTATTAACTTACATTTATTATACCTAGAATACCTGCACAATTTTCCGAATGACCCTCAAATATTTGTCAGACGTGTAAATAATGGCCGTTTTTTGCGGCCGTTTACGCTCTGCCTACCCAGCAAGGGATTATAGGCGTGATATGTGTATGTTTAAGTATGTTTTATACCTAGAATATTTATTTATTTATTAAAATATATAAATATTCTGTACAATTCACACAGCGCCACCTAGCCCAAAAGTAAGCTAAACTTGTACTATGGGAACTAGATATATTTTTTATCTTATATTGAATAAACTATTTTCCATGACGTATCTTTCTATTTCATCAAGATAGCTGTTATTATTTATAATATACTTTACTGTAAATGAATACTTAAGATACATAGAAAACACTCAGACTTTCACCACACTACTTACGATCTCGTATTTGTTAAACTGTTTCTTGTCGTCCACGATACAGGTTTTTCTAGTGTTTGGACCGTTGGTAAACCCTAGGTATGTTTGTCATATGTATATTTTTGGTACATAAATAAATGCTTATGCTAGACTAAAGTACCGGCGTTCCAATAAGTCGTATTTGACAGTTATAAGATTCGTGATAATTCTATGGACGAGGGTCCATTTTCCTTTGTTGTCATCTCTTCTAGTATGGAGATGACAGCTGTCAAATACGACTAATTGGAACGGTGGTACTTTAAGCACAAATTGATAATTGTTGTGTCTTGTGGGGATCGAACCCTCGACTCTCGGCGTAGCAGGCAGTGGGACTATCGCTAGTGCCAGTCAAAAATAAGAAATACAGATTAAGAAAATCCTAAATATACTCCCAAATTACGAATGGCTGTGAGATATTACGCGTCAAATCCGAGTTTGATGAGTTTTTTGTCGCTTCATCCAAATTACCCGTAGGGTTCCTTCTAGATATTATTAATCTTTGTTCAGTATTAGATGAAGCCTAATCGAAGTGTATCTGGTTTTTGATCTTTGACAGATGTTGAATGTATTTATTTGTAGTTTTTGTGAGATATTTTTATACACCTGGCGTTGAATTTTCATATACAAACATATACCCGTAGGCAGAGCGTAAAAAGCTGTAAAAACGGACATTTACACTACGTCTGACAAACATATGAACGGCAAAAATTAGGTACTAAGCCGGCATCACACGGTCAACTATAAATTAGCATAAAATTTTACCTAATGTCCTCAATGTACACGCAAACCGCAGTAAAATCAAAGTTTAGTTAGTATGAAAGAATAAAGCATTTATTTTACAAAATGACTAGGTTTTCAACTTCAAATTAACCTCTACTCTACTGCTCACCAAAGATATACAAACCTATACTGGCCACTCTTCTTTATACGTCTCCCGCTGGTACCCGTTTTTCCGTGGGAATGTGACCTTAAGAGGGAAGAATACCATCGCCATTTCAAAAAAATTGGTATTTAAGAAAACTCATACTGTCGCTCGCGCGCTCAAGTCCCCGCATAGTAGTGCGATAGAGACAGTTGCCGCTCGCGACTGATTGTAGGTATTTTTAAGGTGAAATTTGCGTCTCGGGAGAAAACGTTTCCCACATACTAAATCACAACCAATAGTTTTGATTTTGGTGTCCATCGTTTCAGCATATTATATTCTAGGTTTATAGCTTTTTATTTTTTCTTAGAACAACTTTGTTTTTTAAATACAAACGTTTTACTTCAAGGAAGATTTTGTAATAAAAAAAGTGACTTTTAGACGCCTATAATTTTCAATCAATTGAAAAAATCGAAAAAAGGAAAAACTATAAACCTAGTTTTTTACTGTGTCAACAACATTCTAAAAAATCATTGAGATCGGATTACCTTTAGGGGTAGGAAAACGTTTTCTCTTTTTGTATGGACGAGAGCTCGGTAGTCGATTCTCTTAAGAAAACCACATCAAAATCCGTTGCGTTGTTTTAAAGATCTAGACATACTTTGGAACACCCGGACATGGGAAGCGACTTAATTTTTTTGTACATTGCAGTGAAGACTGCTTACAGTTTCTGAATATCGTACACGGATCGTTATCTTGAGTTTATTGAAACGACACCCATACAATAACCAGCAATGTATGCCGGACCGTGCACATTATTCAGACTTTTGTAATTGCCGTGTAACCATGGCCTTATACCTACCCCGAACTATTCTACATAGTTATATTTTGTGTTGTATTAGTTAAATTTATAGAAAACAAAGGTTTCATAGCCCAGCATGGCTAGTTTTTTCATTATTAAAAATTCGTTTATTTTTGGCTTATAGTTTTTGGACCATTGGCCGAACCCAATATGTAATTTTGAGGTATTTCAGCTTTATGCTAACATACTTTCATTTCCAGTGAATAAAAACGACTCAAACTAGGTTTTTACACTTTGTGAACTGTCACATAGACAATACTGGTATATTTTATGATATTACTTTATTTATGGACGCTTTATAAATTAATTTAATATATGAGGTACCATATATTATTTGGAAAATTTACAACAAGCATAATAAATTAAAAAACACCTGCTTTCTAAGATAAAGCCCCTAGCATATGACAGCTAAGACACTCGGGATAATGTAAGGATTTTTCCGATACGATTCCCAGTTGAATCTGTTCAGTGGTTAAAGAGTTGCAGCACTTTAAAGAATCGCACATATACATACATGATCTCTAAAAACATTACACTCCTTTTTTTGTAAAAGCGACAAAAATAAGCGACTTTAGAACTTTTGTAAGTTACGCCCTCCACTAAAGTCAGCTGTACCGGACTATACCTACCTTTTACTGTTCAACATAATTATATTCCGTGGCATTAGTTAAATTATAGTAAACAAAGACTCTACTTACCTAGGGCAATAAACGTATCCATCTTCTTATGACGTAACAATTGCTGGTGTTGCTGCCGGTAAAAAATACACGTGATTATAACTGTTGCAACCTTGTTTTCTGCACGCTACGGCGCTATGTTTATGTAGGTAGGTAGGTACCTTAAAATAGTGTTTTGTATTTGGTTACAGTTTAAGTACCTACCTACCATAGGTGGGTTAGAAAATCACCTACAAAGTTCCACCCCCTTTTTAGAAGAAAAGTGAGTGATCTTGTAAAAATTCTGACTACATGTCCGAATATACATGTCAATTGTAACAACATTACCAAATATATGACCTCTAGCATAGAAATTTGTTTAATCTTTTATACAAACTTCCATCTCCTTATTAGGGGGAATGTGTGGGGAACATAACAGTTTATTTGTCTTAATTTACATTCCGAACAGCTTTTTAGAACATAAGGAAGTTCCCAAACATTTTAATCATCACGAGTGAGTGACAAAATCGGCGTATTTCAGATAACAATAACATCGAAAGTATTAAAGCTATGCAAATGAAACTTTGTATGCATAATCAAATTACTATTGATAACATTCATACATCAGCCTATTGCAGTCCACTGCTGGACGTAGGCCTCCCACAGGGTACGCCTTATGGCACGATCCCTCGTTTTCGCCATCCAGTCGCTACCAGCCGCCTTCTTTATGTCATCGGTCCATCTGGCCGGAGGTCGTCCAACGCTACGCTTGCCGCTATATTGAACACATCCCGGAACATACATCAATCTGGTATATCGGAAACCCAAGTTATTCAAAAAACCACGACGAAACAGATCGAGAAAACTTGTCCAGAGACCCCAAGAGTCTTCCAGATAAGGCCTCTGACTGATCGTCCACTACTATGACAGCCAGAACAGTCCACTGCTGATCTTGATGCTTTTTTGCCAAATTTGACGGCCGATGTGGCGCAGTGGTAGTGCGACTGCCTGCGGCGCAAAGGTTCCGGATTCGATTCTCGGTGGGACACTCACAAAGTTGATATTTATCACTTTGTGAATTTGTTCCCAGTCTGTAAGGGCATTGCAGTGTGAACCAACCGATTGTCCGAAAAGAAATGGTTCCGTGCTTCGGAGGGCACGTTAAGCCGTCGGTCCCGGTTGCTGTCTATGATTACTTAAACGGCGGTCGTAACACAACCATGTCAGAGGCCTACAAGTGGTAGTAGGCGGTTGAAAAACTCTGACACTAGGGTTCATCGGGTCGTTGGACGACTCGGTGTTCCACACGAAAAAAAGAGAAACCAAAAAACTGATTGAATAGCCGACAGAAGCTTAGCATATTTTAAATAAAATATTTAAAGATATGCTCGTCGATTTGTTTGCTTATGATGGGATTGCGATGATAGATTGCTTTGCTCAAATGCCATGGCCACTCCATCAATTTATTAACGCTGCTGATATAAACTGTAAATAATTATGACATGTCATCCACATACGTTGGCATATCGGTACCAGCAAAAGTTATCCATTAAATTGATTGATCCATTTCCACTAATAAATATCCTGGATAGTTCATACAGAGCCATCTAGCCCAAAACTAAGCAAAGCATGTATTATGTATTTTGTAAATAAATACATATTTCCTATACATAGAAAACACCCAGACTAAACACGAATACTTGAAAATGGACTTTAAAAATATTGGTGTATTCTTGGGAAAGAACACACGCCTACCCTCAAACACTATTTTAGGTATTATCTGTTACCGGCTAAACCCGACTTAATAAAAAACTAGTTTTTCCTATACCAAACCAGTTAATTATTCTACCTGCACACATATCTTACCAATAGATCGGTCCATTTTTGCGGCCGTTTATGCTCTGGCTACCCCGCAAGGGATAATAGGCGTGATATGTGTATGTGTGTGTATAGATCGGTCCGTTAAATATGTATCTCGAGGTGTGTGTGAGTAAGGAATTATCAATAATGTGCTGTAATTCTTTGCTTCCCGCCGTCATATTCAAATCTTGGTGCGTCCTAAGAATCGAATTTGGACTCCGGAGGTACAGTATTTTATTCGGACGGAACGAATGCCTTGAAAAACAAATAAAGCACGGCTAGAAGACGTAATTGAAATGTGGCGCTTGGTGTTGTAACTGTGAACGAACCGAACAAAATTGGTCTACACGAAACGAAACAAGAAACGATGACGAAGTTTTTCTCAACGATTTGAAAGTGAGTGGCGATTCCGAGTACTAAGGCGTCAGTATTTTGAAGAGGCTCGAAAAAATATACGAACCAAATTGAAACCAAACGATTCTTTGGCGACAGGCGGCGGCAGCGGCGCGGCGGCGGCGGGGCGGCGCGGCGTAGCCAAGAGCGCGCGCGTCGACGTGGCCAGGCAATCCGTCGCTCGAGACAACCCGCGCCGCGTCTCGCCTCGCCTCGCCTACACCAAGGAGGGCAACGCCTCCTCCCGCCTCTGCGCGCCTGGTACTCCACGTTCGACGTTACCTGTTGTCGTCTTTAAATCGTACCAGTAAAGTTTACGCGGAATCTGGTGGAAACCGTTCTACGCGGCCGATTTAAAGACATTTTGAAATCGCAGTTTCGTCGCGAAACCGGCGGCTTAATCGTAAATTCAACAAATTCACACGACATTTCGGATAACTGGTAGCGCACGCGATGTGTTGGCGTAATGTCTCATATTGTTCACACGCGAAACGACAAAGTTGCAGCGTTGTTTTTGAGCCAAAAGAAATAATGCATTCGTAAACTTGTGTGCATTCGCGAACACGCCTTATAAAGGTACACTGCACATTTAGGTACTTGCCGCAGGTCATAAGTAGCTATATTCTAAGTATAGCGTTCAATTTTGCACGGTTTCTCCATTAACATGTTGCGAGTAGGTGGGTTGAAGTAAATTGCATTTAGTCGCGGTTGCGTTTAATAACGTTAATACGAACAATGGTGATTGATTGATCTTGTGTTACAATAAGTGCTTTATAAACACAGCATGCTTTTTATAATTGTAAAATTTGCCTGCAAAATAAGCATAAATATGGCCGTTTTACAAAACATTGAGTTTCATAAAAGCGTGAGAGAATGGTAGTCAAACTTGAAGATAGATTATAGATAGAAACGTATAGATCGAAACAGGTCCTTCGAATAAGCTTAGGCTAAGTCGGTCCAAGAACCTTATGCTTACAAATATAATTTTTAAGGTTGAGTCTTTTGTAGAAGTACTTAGTTTTATTAATTAACATTACATTTCTTTATGCATTTCAAAACCTACTTAATACGGGGTGTAAGGGACAGCAGCCATGAAACTAAACTTTTGCCAATGGAAAGTCGTTTTTTTTTCGTTTTCTGACGTATTTTCTAGGGGAAAGTTGTTCAATGTCATGGACTTATCGTGCCTGCATAGTTTAAGGCACCTTCTTCGTCCGTTACATTCCCATATAGATACTTCGCTATTGCAAATGATATTTCATTTATAAAATTTCGGTTTATACAGTTTTGTCTGAGGATCAGAAGCACTACAGAGATTTAAAATTCAATGAACTTTAAGTACTGAAGTTTAAGTTTACAGAATAAATTGAATAAGCTAATTATGCTTGGTCTTTTGTTTAGGTATGCAAATTGGATTTTAAATTCTTAGTATTAGTTTTGATTCATTTGGAAACAAAATAGAGATCAGACAATAGTTCATTGTCTTTGTGCGTAAACCCTTAAATTAATCATCTTTAAAAACAATGAGTTATTGTACCGATATTTCGACGCTAATTAATGATTTAACGACATCATTGTACACTCTCCTTAAATTACATCCTTCGCCAATTCGCCGGCAAATTATGAAATGAAGCATTATTTATGTTGGCAATATTGTTTCAGGTGGTGAAGTGGAGGCTTGCGGGCGATGCTGGGCGGGGCGGCGGGGGGCGGCCGCTCCCGCCCGCCCTCGGACCTCCAACAAGGTATGTTATCCTGGTACTTTCGAACCGAACGCTTTACGTAATTCTGCGAAAAAAACACGACAGCGTTTCGGTTTTTGGTGAATCGTGAATCGATTGATGGATGTGGTTTGGTTGGTGACGGAATATATAAAATTCAATTCATAAAAAACATACTTGGATCGGAATCCACACGATATGGTCTTTGTTTTTCGTAGATAAAAATACTAAACGAAATTGAAATACAAAACGCTTTTTTTTGGCATATTATCTTCCCCAATTAAAACTATACCTACCTACCTAATTGTCCAGTACGACAACATAATCAAGAACCTAAGTAACCATAGAGACTTTATCGTTTGAATCCAAATTCTTCATTATTTATTCGTACACAAGAATTGCTATAATAACTACCCTTGGATGCAATTCGCTCACATGCCGCCCACGACCAAGTTTACAAAAATACCCTGTAATGAAATGAAATGACATGAAATTAACTTTATTCAATATCTTTAATCTGGACATTTTGCAAAATGGACAATATGCACCTAAAGGGATCTATCATATATTGACGGCATGATCCGTCATTGTAATTGTTTATCACAATTTTCTTCTTTTTTATATCAATTTGGTATTGTCCTTTTAGAAAACCGGCTCGAGTGTTTGTTACAATTAAAAATGCTTTATTAAATATAATCTTTTATTTGAAAAGTTACAAAATTTTCAAGCGCGGGCAGGATTGTAAATTTTGCATGTTTTCAAAAATTGTATACCTAACACGGGAAGTGTTTTCTCTTTTTAATATTAGTGCAGATGTGTCATTAGTATGCATCATGACTTATATGCAAATACGAATGTCAACATGTATTTTCTGTCCAGGTGTGGGCCGCTTCCCGATGTACTCGCTGTTTCCGCAGGCAGGCGCCAGACCTACGATTACTAAAGGTAAGGTTATCCTCTTCATTCTATTTGGCTACTTAGCAAGTTACATATCTTTAAGCGTAGAGTACAATACATTACGAATCATGCTAATAAGGATGGTATGGTATAAGTCATTCAAAATGTCAAAATGTGATGATCGATATTAAAATGTATACTCATTGATTTAATTTTGTTACTCTTCTTTTCTTTTCGTGTGGGACATCAAGTCGTCTAACGATGAACCCTGCTGTCAGAGTTTTTCAACCGCCTTCTACCACTTGTAGGCCTCTGACATGGTTGTGTTACGACCGCCGTCTAAGTAATCATAGACAGCAACCGGGACCGACGGCTAAGCGTGCCCTCCAAAGCACGGAACCATTTCTTTTCGGACAATCAGTTGGTTCACCCTGCAATGTCCTAACCAGACCGGTAACAAATTCACAAAGTGATAAATATCAGCTTTTGAGTGCCCCACCGAGAATCGAACCCGGAACCTTTGCATCGCAGGCAGTCGTACTACCACTGCACCACATCGGCCGTCATTTTGTTACTAAACTAGTCTTACTTACTTACTTTTTATGAAATATTTTAGAATACGACTCGGGGTAAGCTTAAAACCAGCAGTGTGCTGTGCCTACGCCCATTTCAGCTTATGTTGTATATTTGTACTGTATTTATTGATTGTGGTGCCTAAGATGTGAGGTGAAATAAATATATTTGTATTGTATATACATCAGCCTATTGCAGTCCACTGCTGAACGAAGGCCTCCCCCAGGGTTCGCCATCCAGCCGCCTTTTTTTAGTCATGGATCATCTGGCCGGAGATCGTCCAGCGCTAAGCTATTGTACCGCCGCCGAGAGAAGTCGTATTTGACACCTGTCAGATTCGTGATAATACTATGGCAGAGGGTCAATTTTCCTTTGTTGACATCTCTTTTAGTATGGAGATGACAGCTGTCAAAACCGACTTCTCTCGGCGGCGGTACTATAATGTGCGTAATTTTACATCAGGAATAAAGGACTGATGTGTTGCCAGAAAGTATTCGCCCTTAGTGTGCCGTAATTCCGTCTATCAGGGTGGTTGTTGCTCATAAGCCTTTGATCCGGCCTACAATATTTGATAAATAAAATAGAGCTACCAAACACAGAGGTTACCTAACATGTAGATGTAGGTAGTTTATATTAGTGGTTGATATCTACCTGCACCTGGATGTCAAGGTTTAACTTTTTTGGTTATCCATAAAGAAATTAAGATGAACTGCTATAGGTTGACCCGTTAAAATGATAACTCTGCGTTTCTATAGGTAGGTAGGTACTCAAAGACGTAGATTTTGTGACGTACCTTCGGAAAAAGTAAACAAGGTCACGAATAACGATTTCCTAAGTAGTTTTTTGTTAATCGAAATTCTAATTTTAAAAGGTAAAAAAAAAACATAAAAACCGTAACCTAAAAAAACTGTTGCGTGATCCTGCCTGGCCCTCGAGCGAATGGTAGACAGCCTGACTGACGGTTAGAATGCTTAAAAGAAACTGGTCGAGAGCATGTTGAACACAACCAGATTGGTTCCGTAGTAGCTTGAGATATTTACTTAGCAATCGCCACGCAATTTAAATTACATGTTTCCAAAAATTAGTTGTATTCGTATTAAAAACGTACTCCCTTTGAACTGAAGTTATACAAGGATAAACCAAAAGAGTGTAACAAGCCGAAAGGAGGAACAACTTTTCCCATGGAACAAGGGTCGAAGTAATACGACCTAGTTTGGACCTCCCATACAAAATTTCCGATTAGCTGGTTCAGTTACTATGGGAGGTCCAATTCTTTTTTCATATTTCGGCCTATGTTCAATGGGGAAAGTTGTTCAGTTACATGAGTACCTTTCGGCTTGTTATACCCTTTTTGTCACTCCTTATTTAATGATAGTGTTTTTGTGTAGGATTCAAGCTTGAAATACAATATAAAATCTCTGCTTGAAAACGTGTTAGGTTAGGGTTGCGTATTTGCATTCCTCAAACCAAATGTCGGTTGTCTGCTGCAGAAAATCGGAATCACCAATATGTGCTGCTCGTTCTGTTTCAAATTCTTCCAAAGGATCCCTAAAAAAAAAACACTAAAGAGACTACATACTTACCCAGTTTGCATGCAGTTACATTGTAAGAAGTTAGTATTAAAAGAACACTAAACTTAAGAACTGAATACGCACGTTTACCGAAAATACCGTTTCATGACTATCAGAAATCTCCTGGGGCTAAGTGGTTACAAAATTATTAGAAGGCCCAATTTTCATTGAAACGAGTATTTTTAAAACAGCGTCATAAGTATAAAGTATCTATCATATTTGAAAACGAAGAAAAGTACGGACTTCGCTACTTGCATGGGTAGTTCATAAAATGCGAAACATGATTGTTTAAAATTATCATCCAAAAATATTATCATTTTCATTTTTATGTAATCCAAAATATGCCGTGTTAAAATTATTAAACAGAATAATAATTCAAAGATCTTATTTTGACGCAATTGTTAACAATGATGGTGACGTCATAATAATTATGGTTGATTCATACAATGTGTAGTTTCAAAAACTATCTCTATTGACTACTAGCGGCCTGCCCAGCAGTTCCACCCGCTGCTAACTATTTTCTCAGGGGAATAAGACATTTTAATATAGCCTATGTTCATCACGGATAATGTAGCATTCTAATCGTAAAAGATTTTTTTTAATTGGTCCATTAGTTTTGGAGCCTAATCAATTCAAATAATTAAAATCCTCCCTCTTTATAACTTTATAGATGTAGATCCTTCCTCTTAATAATAGTCGCGAATTGGTCCCGTCTTAATAATGAGTAATAGGTAATAACATTATACGAGTATTGTACAAAAAATCCGTACAAATGAAACTCAACTCAGGAATATCTGTCCGTCCGTGTGCATTATTTGATAAACACACCGTAAATGCGTTTGTCCGTCTGCGTTACACTACACGGGTGCCACTCGAAGTGACGTACCGTAATTATTGGGGTGCATGAGTGCATGACCCCAGGCCCAGCTGACAACTTTTGAGATCATCATCTGTCATCATCATATGGGTTCTCGAGTGGGGCCACTCTTCGGCAAGCGTAGCGTTAGACGCCCTCTGGTCAGATGGACCGATGACTTTAAAAAGTGGTAGCCACTGGATGGCGTAAACGAGAGATCGTGCCTTAGGCTTACCCTGGGCACAGTATAATTAATAGTACTAGCGTACAGTATGGTCACTCCCTGCCTCCTCCTACAAGCGCTGCCCACCCGCGCTCGGAGGACGCTCAGACACCGGCTAGCAAGGACGCGACGACGAAGGTCATTTCATACTGCCGCACATTGCATTCCCGATTCGCAAACGCAAAATGGCGGCAACCCTGACATGTTGTCTCACACACACAAGCATGGTCCGCGTTCACCTACGCGAACTTAGACGTGTGTGCGTAGCAACGCGTTTGATTCATTCATACATTTGAGCGCCAGTGTCCGAGGTGTGCCCTGGGGGAGGCCTACACCCAGCAGTGGACTGCAATAGGCTGACGTATGTATGTGTGTGTATGTATGACTCCCGACTCAGCTGACAACTTTTGAAATCATCATCTGTCATCATCATATGGGCTCTCGAGTGGAGGCCACGCTTCGGCAAGCGTAGCGTTAGACGCCCTCTGGTCAGATGGATGACTTAAAGATGGCGGCTGGTAGCGACTGTATGGCGAAAGCAGGAGATTGTACCTTGGGAGGCCTACGAGACCTGGGTGGTCTAGAAGTCTGCTAAATTAAAATCGTTTCAGTTGTGTGTCAATGACTGTCCGTGTGACAGTTTTGTTAATTTCGTATTCTGCTAACAGTTTGAAGTATAGAAATTCACAGTGGCATTATATTGACAGTGGAGTGTCGCTGGCATTGCAAGTGTAAAAAAAAAAGAGAATCCAGGGTTCTTATGTTGATGATGGTCTTTATCAGTCGTAAATTGCCCACTGCTAGACAAAGCCCTTCTGTAGGCGTCTCCATAAACTGAGATTTTAGAAAATCTATTGCTCCGATACAGTTTAAGTCATTGTGTGTCATTCAAACTAAACTCTTTATAATACACACTAGTGATGTAACAAAATGTCACTTTATAAACAATGCGAATATTCAGTTTTTATTTGCGCCTATTGTCTATGGTTTAGACATTACACACATTCCTGTAATTTCTGTCTGTTTGTATTTACGTTCTTACCTATAAGAAGTAAACACAGTAAATCCGTTTGTCCGTCCACGTTACACGGGTGTCACTCGGAGTGACGTACCGTAATAATTGGGGTGCATATGAACCCAGGCTCAGATGTCAGTCCTGGAGATAAACGGAATTAAATATTTACTCGAACGAACGATGGAATTCAAAAAAGGTTATAATTCGAAGAGGATTTAGAGGGCTTTCGATCTTATCTTTTGATAGAGTAAATATTATATCAGAAACAAAAGCTTTGTATGGTAGGTACTTAAAGTATTGTCGGCATACCTAAATTAACCAAGCTGAGGTAAGGATTGCCTTTGGCTCAAAAACTTTAAGAGCTTGGAGGCGCAACAACATTTTATTACAGATGCAAATTCGTCAAAAACGCAATGATTGTGCTGATTAGTATTGCAGATTTTTGGGATGCGATTTCGCTTTTATGTATTTTGTCTTGTGTGTGGACCTGTTTTTTCCCAAAGAATCCCTAAACCTACATTGCGTAGATTTTTACCGTCTCTGCCATGAAACAACAAGTTTAAAAGAACATGTGCGCGGGAGTCGCTGCGAGTGACACCGAGTAATTACCACAGTCCCATGGGCCAACAGAAATAGCTGGGGCTGCCAGCCTTTCCTTGTACATTTGGATTAAACCGCTGATCTGACGCTGGCTGCTTGGCTAACCTATCGTAGTTAAAATAAGCACTTAGAATTATCAGCCACAGGCTGCAGTTAACTCGATAGTAGCTTCTGGATACGACAGTGCCATTTTTAATTTTTTTTTATCCCGCTCTAGCCGGTGTTGTAGGTATCATAATAATACAAAACTGTTCTTCTTATGAACATAACACATTATTTGTTGCGAATACGATACGTCTTGTACATTACTAGATTCTTGTCGTACAGTTTTTTCATTACTTGTTTATTTGGCGAGAAACTTCCAAAAGAGTGAAAAATCATCTAAATATGGCGATTTCGCTCCGTTCCCGCACACAGGATTTGCCATTTAAAATTCGAGCATGGACGCTCGGTTGACATCAACCTTAACAAGGTCTTCAACTCGGTAGGAGACTGCCCCACGATGCTATGCCGTAGAATAATATGCGTGGAAAATTCTACCATCTATAAAGAACATGTGTGGCGCGGGAGTTGTAGCGAGTGACACCACAGAGTCCCTTGGGCGGACAGAAATAGCTGGGGTTGCCATTGCCATCGTTTCATCGAGACATGGAAATGTCATTAAATTCAGCAAACAAACTGGCATAGGGTCTTTGAGGAATGAACAGACGTATTGGTCTTACATAAATTGTGTTCAAAACTACGGCAAACTATTAAGACGCTTAAATTCCTCGGTCATACAAATATCGTATAATTATAAAAGTCGGCTGGGGATTGAACCCGGGAGTACCGTCCCACCTCTCTGCCACTGAGCTACCGGTGCCCCTACCGAACCCTTTCAAAGTTTCAACCTCTTGATACTAGTTCAATCCCCAGTTGACGCTTAGATTTTTTCAAATTCTTATTTTCATTTATAAATAAATAAATAAATTTTTAAATAAATTTTTATTTGGAATACCAACAGTTTTTACAAATTAGGTTTTAAATTTATGATTATAGAACTGTTCGTGCAAAATAAACCATATGCAATTCTTATCCGTCGCTCCATTTTTTATTTGTAGGATGTTTGCTTAGGACATTACAGGCCACCTGATTTCATGTAAGGACTGTGGCCGGAGGTGGATAGGGCAAGTTTGGTCCTATCTGGGTTAGGCTAGGCTATAATGGCTTAAATACGAAAGCCTTGTTAGCTATCCTAGACCTGGTAGCCTATTTAGTTGTTCCAAGTAGGTATTTAAAAGAATGTTAACAATCTTACTACGGCTGATTTACAGCTTATTATGTTCTGATCTATCGCAGGGTATAATGTTGTCCCTCTTTGACTTATGTTTACATTCTTTTTGATAACTACTTGAACAACCATAGAATCTGAGTTTTCAGGATAGGGAGATTTTTACATTATTTTAAACAATTACTTGGAACAACTATAGCATCGGAGTTTTGAGGATAGGGAGTTTTTTACATTATTTTAAATAACTACTTGGAACAACTATAGAATCTGAGTTTTGAGGATATGTTTTTTTTACATTATTTTAAATAACTACTTGGAACGATTTGTCATCGAGGATAGGGAGTGATATACACCTGGCAACACTGTCTAATGCCACCGTAGGTGACTTATGAGAAGCCCTGATGATCTTAGCCCCTGAGTAGTATGGTTTCGACCACGTTTCGACGAACCAATTTGTATTGTCAACGGCTAAAAACTTATTGGGGCAACAGACCAGTAATAGCTGTATTAATTTGAGTGCAGCATCATTTGTTTGGCTTCGAGTAATGACGTGATTTGTTCTTAGAAAGGAATTTTAGAAGGGACAAGTCACTGGTTTATAGAGACTACAATGACGCCTTAAGTACTTGCAGGGTAGCTTGCAGGTTAACTGCGAAACGATAATTTTCGCTGGATTTGACAAATAAGTCAGGGTCATTTTAAAATTATGTATCCTTAGAAATAGCATTGTCTATGCTTTTCGCGGCCTAGACTTCTAGACATCGATAAACTAGCGGCCTGATTTTAATCGTAATTTTTTTTATCGGTCCATTAGTGTTGGAGCCTACTCAATTAGTGTAGATTCTACATCTACCGCTAGTATTAAGCGGGAATAAGGCATTTGAAATACCAAATTTTAAAACACTTCCTGTGTTAGGTATACAATTGTTGAAAACTTGCATAATTCCTGCCCGACCTTGAAAATTTTGCAAGCCTATGTTCATCAGGGATGCTGTATTTTAATGGTAAAAGAATTTTAAAATAAGTCCTTTAGTTTCGGAACCTTAATTCAAACAGACAAACAATCAAATCCTTTCTATTTATGATAATTGTGTAGATGTAGATAGTGTTGATGTAGATGCATCCACAGAGCACCCAAACATTATGTATCCCACCAAAAACATAAATGTGAAAATTGCCAAGTTCAATTGTATCTTGGCTCTACCCGATCGTTTTAACGATTGTGATTGTTTACCTATCTGTATTTATTTAAGTTTTCTTTTGCAGTGACGCCAAGTTCAATTGTGTCTAAGCTCTTAGGCCAAAAGTATTGATTGCAAATGGCGAAAATAACCGATCGTTTTCCAAATGTGATTGTTTACCTATCTGTATTAAATTGTAGTTTTTTTTTGCAGTGACGACGGAAAGTCTGTTCTCGAACTTCTCCGCTTCGCTGTCGACGTTTGGCGCGCCGACCCCGCCGCCAAACTCACCGTACTCGCCTTTTCAGCTTCTGCTCACTGACAAGTAAGTGTAAAATAATAGAGTAGAAATCACATAGAGATGACACTCCCGCTCCAGACGCGCTCAAGGTCAATCCGTCTGGCTGTCTCTTAGCGAATAATTCAGTCGGGAGTGCGCTTCGCCGCGGAAACGTTCGTCGTGCGGGTCAAATTTTAATTTTTTGTGAAAATTTAGCAATGCCGAATTATTGTGGTGTGTATGGCTGCAAAAGTGATGCGAGGAAGACTCCGCATCTAAGTTTTTTTAATTTGCCTAAAGATGAGCCAAGGTAAGTGATGATTTTACAGTAAATACCTAGGTACCTGCCATTCGTTATTATACGTAATTGTTGTGTACTCCTATTTTTACTTACGTAGGTACCTAGTTTCCATTTTCTAATTTAAAGTACCTAGGTGCCTAAGTAATTTTTAGCTGATAATGATAAATAAGCACATTCGTATCGTAGGTATGTTTTTTAACGTAGGTAAGTAGGTACCTACTTATCACTGCTCGACTGCAACAAAAAGTTCATTTGAATAAGTACAATATAATAGGTACAATAAGTACCTAGGTCTGTTTCGACAATCAGGCTTTAGATGCATATTGTTTTTTAGTTAAATGCTTTTTATAGGGTTCCGTAATTAATCAGTTTACAGTCAACTAGCAAGTAGGATACCTGGTAACCTCATAATTTCGGTAAGTTATATCGTGTTTGCCACGCCACCCGCCTCAATGACTTTAAATATTGCACCAACTATAACTAATATAACAGCCACGTAATAAGAGCCACAAATTCCATTACTGGACATGGGCCTCCTTCTACTCGGGTGGTACCTATTTGCCATAAGTACCTACCTACTCACCACGCTTGGCGGATGGATTAGCGAGCAGAGTGCAAGGTGTTGTATTCAAAGGGAGAACGCGTTTTACAATAAAAATGCTATTCTAATCTGGCACCACACGGCGCCATTTTTGCACCTATTTTAAAGTTCTGTACCTACCTATTAACAATAAAATGGCAAGGTAAGACTTTAAAACGGGTAAATATTTTGTTCCCACGGGAAAACTGTTAGCAGCGGTCGCAACCGCTTGACTGGCCGCTAGTCTGGAATAAAATTATTGGCACGTGACAGCCCCGACTTAAAGCGCGGGAGAGTGCGGGGCGTTACGGGCTGCGGGGGGAAGTAGGTATTTAAAGCGCGGCATTTGGGGCCCAGACAAAGGAGTTTCGTTTCTATACGCTAGTATTATTATCTATTCTTATGGTAAAATGTCTATAACATGGAGCAATATAAATGGTGAAATTTTACTAGTGACCGATACCGGAATCCCAAGGAAGAATCGTGATAAAGAACGACATAGTATGAACGAACTAGTATATGTAGTAAAATCTCGAGTATACCTTAGAAACTTCTTTCCCCAAGGAACAACTACATAAGTTAAAATATGTCAAAAATATTTTGAGTTTCCTTAGTTACTCAAATCAGCTGATAGGCAATTTTGTATCAGAGGCCCAAATATTTTTCGTATTTCTTTCCTTTCCTTCGAGAAAGTTGTTCCTTATAATCACCAGCCCGTCGTGAGTTTTCGCTATCGGTCACTAGTTTAATATCACGTGATAACAATGCATCTCTTATTATATCACAAGTAGATAGGGCGATCTGCAGTCTGCGGAACTTATGCCTGTTTGACTACCCTATTTTTCTGCAGGATCTCAATAAGGATCTAAGGTGATTCCATAGATAAACAAAACAAACCTTTTGAAAAGAAAACTAGGCGGCTTGGTGTCAGTTTGTTTGATTTTGACTTCTGAAATATGGAGCGAAACAAAGGAGCGAAAATTTTGAAACTTTTTACACTATTTTCTTCATATTTTCTAACGATGTTTATTTTCTCTGCACAGGGAGACCAGTAAAATGGAGGAGGCTAAGCTGGGCAAGTGTATCCCTGACTCGCTCTGCTGCCCTGGTGACCAGCGGCCTATGATGGAGGGCATAAATATGATGCAGCCTCTGACCATCAAAACTGAACAAGCTAAACGCTCCTGTAACACGTGTCTCACCAATTCTCCTAAGAAGGTCAGTATCTTCTTTCTTGTTGATGGATGAGTGATTCAAGCAAATGCGACTTTTTAAATGTAAGGATGGATTTCTTCTTCGTTCTATTCTGGACAGTTTGAGTCAAAGATGTAGCCCGCTTACTCAGAAGGTCGAAAATACATTTGTAATTCCACTTCACGACGTCGATACACAGCACTAGCGAATCTGGTGTCTAGTTGGCTCCTTACGGAACTAGTTTAAGTTGTTTTATCTACTTGTGGGTAGACCATAGATCATATAAGTTAGCCTTGGGCGACACGAGACGACCACGTATCAATGGGGTCGATTTAAAAGAGGTGATCAAAATTTCAATGCTCTGCGTCTTTAAGATCTATAAAACTAAATCGAGTACTTTCCCCTGTTCAGGTGATCCACACAGACGGCGGATGCAGCCGGACCAACCCAGTGACCTGGCTGGGAGTAGCCGGCCAGAATGTCCAGGTCCAAGTCAAGCGAGAGCCTCAACACATGCACATGTCTGAACTAGTAGCCGTTAAGCTGGAGCAGGCGTCCCCTGGCAACAAACCTGAGCAGCCTCAGATTCCTGCCTCGCTTAACAATGGTAAGTCTCATCTCCTTGGGTCTATAAAGTCCTGGTAGCAGCGACACAAGATCTTTCTTACTTCTCGTTTCAATATCCTGGCTAATATGTTTAATATCCTGGCTGCGAGTAGTGGACCAGAATGTCCAGGTCTAAGTCAAACGGGCCTCTCAGGCTGTCAATAAACTAGGTTCTTCATGATTTGGTTTTCTAAGGAAGACGTTGTGAACAGATCATATACCGTTACCGAAAACGTTTTTCTAAAAGTTACTAGGTATAATTTGTTCTTTACACATAGAATTTAAAACGACAGTCGACGCAAAGGTTCCGAGTTCGATTCTCGGTGGGGCATTCACGAAGTTGATATTTTATTATTTTGCGATTTTTTTTTCAAATCTGGAGGGAACGTTAAGCCATCGGGCCCGGTTATGATTACTTAAGACGGCGGGCGTTACTCAACCATATCAGAGGCCTACTACTAGTAGTAGGTGGTTGAAAAACTCTGACAGCAGGGTTGAACGGCTCGTTGGACGACTCGGTGTCCCACACGAAAAAGGGGGATTAAAAAATTCATTGTTGTTGATGTATGGCTTTGTTTTTGTAACAACTCGTCGTAGAATCTAGAACACGGGTAGAGTGAGTACCTAATGCTTAGTCATAAGTAGAATACGGTTGTTGCCCTAGCGCTAGCCTCCATGCCCTCAATAACGGTACTTTGTGCGTCTCTTAGAGTTGTATTATAAATAGATACATTTTTGGAGATTTTGCAAAAATGCACCGCCGACAGGATTTGAACCTATGACTTTCCACTAGTTGGGACGCCTCTACCGATCGGGCTATCTGAGTGCACAAATAAAACCTTATCTATCATAGACCAGACAAATTTCAGTAACGATCAATTTGTTTTTTTTTTCTAACTTTGGCAAAAGCATCGAAGGCAAAGGTCATCTAGTATTAAGATATTTTACATTTTCTTATTATTCTAATAAGTCAATCTATCTATACTAATATTATAAATTCGAAAGTAACTCTTGACTGTCTGTTCCGTTTTCACGCCTAAACCACTGAACCGATTTTGATACAATTTGACATAAGCATAGACAGGAACCTAAGAAAGGACATAGGCTACTTTTTACAGCAGGATAATATATCAATCCCACGGGAAATTGTAATATCGTATTCACGCCGCGCGTACGCAGTATTATTATCTATTCTTATGCCGCGCGTACGAAGACGCCGCCGGGCACCAGCTAGTTAAATATAATTCTTTAATTTGTTTCAGTTTTTTTTTTTTTCTTGAAATTGGCCGTCTATGCATGCATACAGAATTGACAGAAATTTTAGCAATTTTACCCGCTAGAAATGACCCAAAGTCTAGCATTTTTTTTTAACTTTTAATACAATAAATAGAGTAAAAACCGTGCAACAGATACCCAATGAATGACGTAAAGCGCTTCGTTCCATTATCCTTATTTACTTTTGCGCTGATATGGTATCTAAATGACAACTGATTTCATATAAGTATGTGTTTTATTACTACAATATAAGCTGGCTATCTTACCTACATTTTTCTACCTACCTACTACATTACTGCAAATGCAATTAAAAACTGCAGCAAGATAAGATACTGTGCCGGCGATATTATACTTTTTTTTTATTAACGAGCCAGATGCCAGTACTGCGTGTCAAATGGCCATGAAATTATGCTGACCAGTGGTTTAGGCACTAGAGTAGAACAATAGTAATGAGGATCCTTGGCGATATGCTTCCCTGGTAGTTCTGGGTTAATTTAACTTTGCTTGAAGGTGATCTTGACTGGTTCAATTAAATTTGTTGTTTAATAAATACTATTGCGCCGTGTGATGCCGGCTTAGAATAGCATCACCCCCTTTCTTGCCCGTGGGTGTCGTAAGAAGCGACTGAGGGACTCGAGGGTGTGTATTGCAATTTTAGGCGATGGGCTGACAACCTGTCACTATAGTGATGCACAGTTGTCTGATTGACCCTCGAACTTTTGTCAGACGTGGCGTAAATTACCGTTTTTCACGGCCATTTATGCTCTGCCTACCCCGAAAGGGACTATGGGCGTGATATATGTATGTATGTATGTATAAATACTATGTGGGATGCCTTTGCCCAGCTGTGGGACAGTGTTAAGTAATAATAATAATGTACGGTTTTTTTTCTAGGTTCTATTCCTGTGGGCATCGCAGTCGCTCGACAGAGGGTGGGCGATGCAAATCTACTGGCTGCATTGTCTCAAAAAGACAACCAACAACGAATGCACGAACTTGGTAAGTTTAGAGTTACAACGTCGATGGCTGAAGAGGAAACACGCTATTATAAAACCATGTATTGGAATAGAGTTCTTGTGAAACTTTGGGTGAACGTAAACACAAACTAAATATCAAGGATTTCGAAACAAATGTTAAAGATTATGTAAGAAATGCAGCTATGTTCGACCTCGCGTAATATGAGCCATAATGGACTGCAGCATTACAGAATCTATTGGAAACTAGTTTTTACTTGACTTTGCTAAGTCAGCGAGCGCTTTATTATGTTCGCTGTCCAACAGTGGAAGTGCGAGTGTAGTGCTGGCAGCGGATTTTCTGCTTGAAGGCAATGAACTCGCTTTTGGAAAGTCTGCTAGTTTGGCCGCGCTCACCCACACTCCGGCGCGGCGGCCAAATGACCTCCGCGTTTATCTCTTCAGCCATTGGCAGCTATCGGTGCCTGCGAACGGAGCGGCCTTTACCACCACTTGCGGTTTCTGCTTGCCTAGTACCTCTATGTATTTACTGTGATGCGCTTGGTAATGAAAAAAAAAGTAAATTGAACTATTGGCGAAGGCTTATTGATTGGTTCAGTTCGGCATAGCAATGGATAACCATGGTGCATTTTACTTTTTATGTCTAATAAATCTACAAAAAATTACGAGAAAAACTGTGTTTTTACTTTTTTCATATCTCAAAAAATGGCCGAGATATTTAAGTTCAAAGTGTGTAGTTTCGGGCGCAGGTTTTTTAAAACGCGGGCGAGCGCAGACTAGCCGATGACGTCACGGCTCGAGTCATTCGCCAGTCGCGCTTACGCTAGCACGCCGTCGCGCAGTCAAATTAAATATTATAAAATAAAATAAATGCCAGGGAAATACTGTTTTGTGCCGCAATGTTTAAACTCCACGGTTAAAACACCAAATAAACTCTTCTTTTATGTGCCTAAGGACCCAAAAATAAGAAAAGAGTGGCCGTAAAAAGAGTTGATTAAATAGGCCTGATTCAAAGTAGGTATACTTTAACACAAACTAATGTTAAAGTATACCTACCTACATATAGTCGTACTCACGTATTTAGATTAGAAGTACTTGGCTATCCTGATTGCTTAAGTACCTACCTATGTAGGCGTACCTACTCTACTTGCAACGGTACAGGCAAATGTGTGTATGTGAATAAAGGATTACCTATAGGTCGATGCGTGGAGTAGACATGCGCCTCCTTGACCCACACTGTAGGTTTAACAGTTGGCTGAAGTAGGTATGCGTATGCGCCTTCTTGTCAAGGAGGCCGCCGCCGTGGTACTGGCAAGTAGGTAGGTACGCGTGGAAACCCATAGGTAGGTAGGTAGGTACGTACTTCAGGATGGACGCTAATGCACTCGCCAGTTCCACGGCGAGTAGGTAGGTACGGGTGGAAACACATAGGTAGGTAGGTACCTACTTCAGGTAAACACATAGGTAGGTAGATGCACAAGCACTCGCCAGTTCCACGGCGAGTAGGTAGGTACGCGAGGAAACACATAGGTAGGTAGGTACCTACTTCAGGATGGACGCACATGCACTCGCCAGTTCCACGGCGAGTAGGTAGGTACGCGTGGAAACACATAGGTAGGTAGGTACCTACTTCAGGATGGACGCACATGCACTCGCCAGTTCCACGGCGAGTAGGTAGGTACGCGTGGAAACACATAGGTAGGTAGGTACCTACTTCAGGATGGACGCACATGCACTCGCCAGTTCCACGGCGAGTAGGTAGAAACGCATGGAAACCCATAGGTAGGTTTAAACGAGCGCGAACTGTAGGTACCTAGGTACCTTACCTAGTATTACTAGGTACTACTATTATCTATTCTGTGGTATTACCTAGTATTTTTATCACACACATTTTGATTGAGGGAGTAGGTACCACTAGGAACCTTATGGGTAGGTACCTACTTCAGGCAGGATGGTCATGAACTCGCGAGCGAAAGTATTTTTATCACCGCCCATAGTAGGAATGTAGGTACTAAATAAAAAAAACACTATGATTCAGTTGAGATAATGCTTACATATACATTTTCATTTTAATTTTTATTCCACGAATTTCGGCAGCGGTAAAATCTTTATTCATCATGAAATATTGGGCCACCATCAAACTATCAATTTTTGGCAGATTGTCGGACTGACCTTTCACAAATCCTGCTTCCATTTTACTCACTACACTTATATAACATACACATAAACACCATATAAAGTATTTCTTTGAAAGAACGACGAAAATCGAAACAAAATCACCGAAACGTGCAGTGCGCTGTGTTGCGGTCGTGAGGTGTCCCGAGCCGTGACGTCACAGTCTTAGCGCGCGTAATCTCGGAAATTCAAAATTGGGGTAAAACTTCTCTTCGTCATAACTTGCGAAATACTGCATGTATTGAAGTGAAATAAAAACTAGTGTAATGTACATGATCTACGCTCCAATTTAAAGTGTATATGAAAGTCATATTTTGACCCCCCAGGCTTATCCATTATATACCCTATGCCTTTTGAAATAGAGATAAGATCTCTCGATCCGATGAATAGTTTTACAGGTTGCTCCAATTTATGACGACAAGGTTTGAGTCTCATCAGAAAGGTTTTATTATTTATTCAGCTTGTTACATTTTGTTATTTCTCAAGGTGTGCAATATATTAACGGTCACAGAGCAACAGCAACATTGCAGATATAATCAATCAGACTGAGAACTGGTTTAATTGACGGTTAGCTCTGGGCGGAGTTTCGCGGGTGTTACCAAATTTCAATCTTTTTTACTGTCAGGTCTTGGAAAATATTACTTAAGTATTAGACAGTTTTTATTTCATTTTATATATAAGACGGTTTTTCATAATGCCACTAGTGGCATTATAACTAACTTAAACTAGTTTTGTAGATAGGTTTTATCTGAAGGAACGCACTGCCGCGTGCCTGGCTATAGTAACCTCCAGTAGCCAACTAATTAGACTGGATAGGTATTGTTTAATTAATTGTAAATAGCTTGGAAATGCTGTAGGTTCCGCACATTAGGTACATTACTATGACTTCCTACACTTTAAATGCCACCTTTTTTATTATTATTTGTTTTGTTTTTCCCTCTCGAGCTGTAGATATTGAAGTCATTTCGGTTATTTCTCCGAACTTTAAATAGCGCTATCACTTTCCGTCAAATAGGTTTAGAAAATAATAGTATAGATATTTTAGTCCTGTCATGTTTAAAAGTGACTATGACTAGTGACTATGGTTTCTTCGTAACATTTAGTAATTTAGTCGCTGCCTTATCTTTTTAATCGCCGCCTTATTTTGACAAGTATTTCTATTAAACCTATTTGACGGCAAAAGACAGCGATAATTTTCCGATAACCGAATTGACACCATTATTATTAAGTCAATATATTCAACCAAGTTAATTTTTTAAGCACATTTTCGAAAAAGAGAGCCACGGGTCGTTCAAAATCATAAACAACCATCATCTCATTCAAAACAGTAAACGCTCCATTTCGATGCAATAATTTGAATCGAAATCGCTACTGAATCGATTCTGCATCGAAATCGCCACTGAATTCCCGCGATCGCGTGATGCAACACTGTTACACTAAACTCACCACCATTAAGTTTCCAATTCTTGACACTAACAAATCGTTTTATTGGTCTTGGAATTCCAAAAACTGTGAATTGAAGAGTAGGCAGCAAATATTTGCAATAACGATGTCAATTACCTTCTGCATCTTTCTATACTTTTTACCATAGTTATGTCAGCTATTTCCTGTAAAATTTTAGAAAGAGTATTGAGGAAAAATCAAACGTATTAAAAATTATATGAAGTACACTTATACATATATCGCGACTATTTCTATTGCAGGGTAGGCAGAGCTCAAGCGGTCGGAAAAACGGACATTTTTATGGCACGTCCGATAAATATTTGAGAGTCATTCAGATAAATGTGTATCATAGTGACAGGTTGTCAGTCCATCACCTAAATTGCAATACACATGTAAACCTCGAGTCTCTAAATCGCCTCTTACGACACACACGGGAAAGAAATGCGTGATGCTATTCTAAGCTGGCATCACAAGGCGCTTAGGTTATGGAGTAGAAGTTGTTAAATGTGATGGGTTAAGTAAACACACAAGAGGTTTTAGGCTATTCCTTTCAGACCATCCCATAAAATGTCTTAAGTAAATAAGTAAATCTGTGCTTTAGTTTGTTTTTCCAAACGATTTTTATCCAAATGTGTTGAACGTCAACTGAGCTTAATTAATACGAACCTTTTTGTGAAACCAATCTACCTTTTGGCACGGAGCTTTGGTACTTATTCATTGGTAGGTTTAGAATCATACATACAAATATCACGCCTATGATCGCTTGCGGGGTAGGCAGAGCGTAGACAGCCGCAAAAAACGGTCATTTACGCCACGTCTGACAAATATTTGAGTCATTTAGAAAACTGTGTATCGTCAGTGACAGGTTGTCAGCCCATCGCCTAAATTTGAAATACACACCCTCGAGTCCCTTAGTGGCCTCTTAAGACTCCCGCGGGAAAGAAATGGGGTGATGCTAGCTATTCTAAGCCGGCATCACACGGCAATCAGGTGATTGTATTAAATTCCACTAAACGTATACTAGCTATTCATTTAGGCATTTATATGCTATAAATACAATACAATTACTGTTTTTTTAAACAATGCGCTTTGTAGTCGAGATTTACGACACTAGAACGTTAGTACCATACAATTATATGTTAATCAAATGCAATGTCCTATTGTATTACTTCACTCCGTAAATACAGAATACATGTCTGGTTCTTAAGGGAATTGTTGTACTGAAACCCATAGGATAACCAGCAATGTATTCCGAATCGGACCAAATATAATACGTGTAAAGGGTAGTGTAGTATGCAACAAGGCAGGTTTGTACCCGTTGGGCGCTTTGATAAAGTTATATTGGCCTCCATTCGGGACATAAATTATCTCAACTAACCTTAATTTAGCGCTGTCACTGTCCGTCGAATAGGTTAGGTTAGGTTATACATACATACATACATACATACACATATCACGCCTATAATCCCTTGCGGGGTAGGCAGAGCATAAACGGCCGCATAGGTTATACGTAGTAATAAAAGGATAGGAGTAGATATCTAAGTCCTCTAATGTTTAAAAATGTCGATGGGTTCTTCGCCATTTATAAAAAACTAGCGGTCTGACCAGCGGTGTCACCCGCTTCTAACCGTTTTCCCGCGGGAATAAGACATTTTTATATAACCTATGTTCATCAGGGATAATGTAGGAAAGTAATGGTATAAGATTTTTATGTCCAGTAGTTTAGGAGCCTATTGAATTCAAAGAAATAATCAAATCTTTCCTCTTTAATATTAGTGTAGTCACCATGTTTTTAACATCGCCTTATTTTGACAGATAAAGCGTATTTTTTGTCAAATTATAAGACATTACATGTTCTAGATATCTCCCATTCTGTTTTTACGGAAAGAGACAGCGCTAATTTAAGGTAAGTTAAGATTATTTCCCGAATTGGGGCCATTGTTTTATTATGATGCGTTACAGATGGTAACGGTCGGGTAAATACTGTAAAGTTCTGTAAAGTTGTAAAAATAAGATAGACAGACAGACGGAAGCACTTTATTGCTCACATTTATAATGTAATTACGGTTAGGCATATTACTTTCATTAATTATTATAAGTACTGACTTATCGTCTAATTGTTAAATTGGAGAGTTTTCCTAAATAAAAAAGCAATATGCTCGTCTGTAGAAAGTTAGGTATTCGACAAAGAGATCAAAAACCGGTTCATTAAATAAAAATAAAATATTAAAAAGAATCGGATCGCCGTGTGATGTTGGATTAGAATAGCATCACCCCATTTCCCATGGGTGTCGTAAGAGGCGACTTAGACACCCGATGGTTACATGTGTATTACAATTTCAGGCTATGGGCTGAAAACCTGTCACTACGGCGATACACAATGTTCTGGATGACGTTCAAACATTTGGCAGACGTGGCGTTAATATTGTTTTTATACGACCGTATACGCTTTGCCTACCCCGCAAGGGACACAGGCGTGATATATGTATTGAATAGATAATTTGAAATTTTTCGTAGTTACGTTCTGGTTCCATGTAGGGTTTTCTCTGAAACATTCCTTTACTCTAAGCTATAAATACAGGTCTGTATGAATAAATTAAAGCCGTATCGTCCTTACAAATACCAACACCTGCCCAGATCGACGGTTTATAACGACCGGTCGTCCCATCAACTTACTTCAATATTACATTACAATCCATTGCCCCGATATTATCAAACTACAGGCAAAAATTTTACAGGTGAAATTCTTAGTTCATTGCGTAGTCGGTTAGCCATTATGATACCAGGCAAATGAGCCGGCTACGCAATGTACTAAGAATTTTACCTGTAGATTTGTAGCCTGGAGTTTCATAACGTAGGGCACAGACAGCGAATGATACTTAGTCATGCTAATTTATACCTAAATGAGGGTTAAACATCATACCGTAATAATCGTAACAAGGCATAATGATGATTCGTTTGTATGGATAATTGGAAATTACAATACGCATTGTTTGTTTTTTGTATTTGTGCCGTCTGATGCCGGCTTAGAATAGCATCACCCCATTTCTTTCCCGTGGGAGCCGTAAGAGGTGACTAAGGGACTCGAGGGTGTGTTTTGCTATTTTAGGCGATGGTTTTTTTTTTTTTAGTTTTTTTAGTTGTGGACCCTACGATTTTTAGCCCCGGGGCTTTCAATCTACACCTGACTGTATGGTGGGGAGCAGGAGCTCACCCGGAAAAGCTTGTGGTTGTTCAAACAACCAGCTCAATCGCGCCCTTGGGGCGCGATTGGGCTTACGAGTTGTTCTGGGAAGAACGTATTGGACTGAATCTACCCGGCACGTGCCGGTAGTTCCCAAAGTGGGGAGCAAATGAGGGACCTCCGCGCCCCCGCCGGCGGGGGCGTCGGTTGCTTGAGGAGCTTGTGGAGTGTGATCTACTCGCAATGGCTGCAGCAGTGGCTACTGTGATTTCATCATCTTCTTCCGTAAGGATGTGTCTCGGACGGTGTTTAAAACGCGAGGTTGGATGAGGGAAGTAGTTGGACGCGGCAACTATCAAGGGGTTTTTATGATGGGGAGCATTATCGAAGAAGCGACGAGACGCTTCTTTCATATACGCTTTAATGGTAGGGAGGCCTAAGTCGATGTGGAGGTTGGCGTTACGCATATACCAGGGCGCCCCGGTAGCTTTGCGCATGAAACGGTTTTGGATGACCTGCAGCATTCTCAGATGTGAATCGAAGGTGTGAGCAAAGGCTACGCTGGCGTAGGTCATAATAGGCCTTACGCAGGTGGTGTAAATTCTCACCTTATTTCTAAGGGAGAGTTTGCTCTTTTTGTTCAACATCGGATGTAATCTGCCCAAAACGAACGCGGCGCGGTCGCGGACTCTCATAATGTGGCTACGGAAGCTAAGTCTTGAGTCGAGGGTGACTCCTAGATATTTGGTCTCGTTGACCCACGGGATGGGTCGGCCGAAAAGCTTTACAGCGGGGACGTTTAATCGGTGCGAACCTCTACGAAAGTGCACGGCTGCACTTTTCTCCGGATTTACCTCGATTCTCCATTTACGGAACCAGCTCCCGAGGGAGTCTAGAGCGTTCTGGAGAATCTGAACTAATTTTAAGTGGTTACGGTGGGACGCGTAGATGGCAGTGTCGTCGGCGAACATAGCCAGCTGTGACATGGGTGATTTGGGGATGTCGCTAGTGTATAGCGTGAAAAGTAATGGGGATAGGACGGAGCCCTGAGGGACTCCTGCCTGTATGGTGTGGGGTGAAGACAGAGTGCCTTCCACCCTGTAACGAAAGCTTCGATCCGACAGAAAGTTACGTACTAAAAGCACGAGACGATCAGGCACAGCGAGCTGGTGTAGCTTGTATACCAGCCCGTTGTGCCAGACCTTGTCGAAGGCTTTCGCCACATCGAGAAATACTGCTCCTGTCGGGGTCGGTTTGGTTTAGGCGATGGGCTGACAACCTGTAACTATGGCGATACACAATTTTCCGAATGACCCTCAAATATTTGAACCATAGGTCTATTTCACAATTTGCAATCTTTAAAACTTAATTTTCATCAAAATGAATTTTAAGTTTGTAAGCCATCAGGTCAGTCACTAGCAGAGAAGAGATAAAATGGGCAGTTTTTTTGGAAAATTCACACAGCGCCATCTAGCCCCAAACTAAGCAAAGCTTGTACTATGGGAACTAAATAGCTGATATTAATACATACTTACATACTTTTTTTAAATAGATATATATTATAGAGGTACATAGAAACACCCAGACTAAACACAAATATCTGAAAATTACAACATAAAAGTGTGTCTTGTGGGGTTCGAACCCACGACCCTCGGCGTAGCAGGCAGGGATACTATCCGCTACGCCATCGGCCCAGTCAAAAGTTACTCCAACGGCAAGAGTTTGTCTCTTAAATTTAAAGAAGAAGCTATAGGCATCATTTACCTTTCAAAGTTTTACATAATGTATCTAAAATAATAGTAATACAACCTTATTTAAACTTATACTATTTTCAAAACTATGAACTTCTCTCCTGTTTCCTTTAAAATTTTCGCACATTTACGCCTTATGAAGCTACAGCTGTACTTGCAACAACCTAATTACAAGAAAAAAAACATTAAAAATAATTAGCAGCCTGAAGCCTAACAATGTAATATAGATGGGGGATCAAAACAGTATTTAATTAAAGCATATTAAAGCCTTATTTAAATTAATTTATTCTAGTTGTTAGGACTTGTTATAACATCAAAACAACACCGGGCTAGAAAAAAAAACAATCGTCTATCAATAATTGTAAGGGTAGGTAGACTTTTTGTTGAAATAACTGACAATATTGTTCTATAGAATTTCATGATAATATTTTTTTATTTAATTATTCTTTTAATTTGGAAATAAGTATCGATAGGGTGGGAGGATTTACGGTAATATGTGTAGTTAAACTTTGTAAACGAATATGGACTAAATAATATATTAATACTTACTTTTAAATATGTTGCCGAATAATTCGTGAAATTCTTCAACACATAGGTACATAAAGAAATACCAACATACATAATTATATGTTTTTATTCATAAAACAATTAACAATGTCAGAATCACAATACCAATACTTAAATAATGGAAATAAGAACTTTTTTTTATTTAAAAAAAGAGTTTGTTTATCCTAACACGTACCTATTTTATTTTCTAGTTAGGTATCTATCTAGCATGAATATGGAGCGCTTTAGTTTTTTTTTACAATTCATAGTTACTCTTGTTATTTTACCTAGATCAGATACAACTACTATCCTTATATTTTGTTACAGATTTATACTTTAAAATGAATAAGTCTATGAAGTACCGTTTTTATTATGATAAAAAATAAAACACTTAGACATCTCGTTAAAATAAAACAAGTTTTACAATCCTCGCTCCCGAGATAGTATCGCGAAAGTATACGGACCAACCTACATTTTTATAGGTGTGTGTGTATAGGTACAAATGCAATGAACGGTCCAATTTATTTGCCCGACAAAAACTCTTACCCCATCCAATTACATGCTAATCAGTGTTCTACAATTACAATAAATTGCGTGCGCTTGCCCACTTTTACTGACTTCATGAATTTTTCACACCGAAAAAAGTTTTGCAGCGCAACGCGACTAGATGTCTTCGGAACATGCCACCATTCTAAATTCAAAACTGCTAAAACGTGCCAACCGCGCATTTGTTATCATTATCATGAATCATGCTGTAGATACGGCTCGCTAATTTATTTGGTAAATGAATATTTGGAATGAACTGTCTGTTTTTATGCGGCTCTGGTAACTTGGTGGCAGATGTAACTGTCCATCTTTATTTGGCCTGTGGACTTGAAATACCGAAGTTTCAAGAACTCGACCCAACAGTTGATTTCGGATTTCGTGGACTTATCGTATTTTTGCTGTCGATTTGTATTGAATTCTGTTATTGTTAAGTTTGTCAATAACCCGAATCAGATGTTTAATGTACCAAAACGTAAAATCGATAGAATAGCCACCCCAAGCGACCCTCCAGAATACTTTTATACAATAAACAATATCATTACAACCTCTCTAGCAGAACTCATCTTTACTGTTACAAAATAAAGTTGACTTTCAAACACCAGGAATCCATGAACCAGAGAAGCATTCATAAGTGTTTCGTAATTATAACGTGACGCGTATCGTATAGTGCACAATCTGAATTAAAACTTACATACATCGGGTAAAGTTGGATATCGCGTGTAAGCCGCAAGGAAAAATGATACAAAAACAAATAATGTTGAAAAGAGTAGATAATAAACGCCACAGCAAGTGGTCGGAAACATGTGGGCTTTCCGACAGAAATATATATAATTTTATTTTTATTTATTTTGTTCTGATGTCAGTTCAACTTGCCTCGTTGAAGATAGAATTGGTGCATTAATAACCCTCATTTAAAGGATTTGCCGTGTGATGTCGGCTTAGAATAGCATCACTCCATTTCTTACCCGTGGGAGTCGTAAGAGGCGACGAAGGGACTCGAGGGCGTGTAAAGCAATTCTAGGCGATGGGCTGACAACCTGTCACTATGGCGATACACAATTTTCCGAATGACCCTCAAACGTTTGTCAGACGTGGCGTAAATGTCCGTTTTTTCGGCCGTTTATGCTCTGCCTACCCCGCAAGGGATAAAGGCGTGATATATGTATGTATGTATGTATGCATTTAAAGGATATGTTAATTTATTTAATAAACGTGTGACTGGCAAAAATATCTATGCTTATTAATATCGTTTTGAAAATAATTTGTGATGCCTAGACTGATGCAATTTATTTATTTCGTCTAGTGGAGTTATATATAGTTAGTTTGATTAACAACAGTTTTTTTTTACTCTAGTCTAAATACTTTTGTTGCTTATGTTGTAGCAACCGGAAAAACTCTTGTGAGGGCTTAAATGGTGAACCTCAATCTAAGGCCATCCAACCGTTTGTCTGAGAATATTATTCATCTTTAATCTTAGCCGACACCCTTTTTTTTAGTTTGCCCATAGTGATGGTTTGTTTTCCCGCGGTAAAAAGTACCTTATGTATTATAGTGATATACTATCCATAAAAAAAATCATTCAAACCCGTCAAGCCGTTAAAGCGGGCAGATAGGAAGAGGTTACAAACACACACACACACACACACACAAACTCTAGGATTTATGATAATAGTACGGATATGGACAGTATTTAAAACGTTTTGTTCAAGGTAAGGACTCGTGCTGTAAAGGCTGATCGATTATCACAGTGGAAACTTGATATTATGCAACCTCACGCTCTAAACCGCCTGAACAGTTTAATATGGTAAACTTTGTATTATTGCTAACGAGAGTTTATGAGATCTAAAAGCAAATAAATAAAAGTTTCGTTACCAAACAGTAACATTTGTGACTGGCCTGAACCTTCTTTCCGGAAATAGATTGTCCTTTCACTCAAAATGTTCCAAAAAAATAGTTGTACTTACATGTAACTGTCAAGTCCCTTACTCACTTCCTACGACACCCACGGCAAAGAAATGGGATGGGATGATGTCATTCTAAGCCGAAATCACACGGCAACTCCACTTTAAGTGCACAAAAATATGGTACTAATTACTTTTTTACTAATTAGATTTAAAGAGCAATCAGTTTTTCAGTAAAGCCATATTTTTCATTTAAATATATTTCGGTGCGCATCGAGTCCAATTGCGCCTAGTTTTTTATGGTGTCACGGGTCGTCAATAGGGTTCCTTCCATAATATTTCCTGGCTCTTAGACAGTGACTTGTGTTTCTCAAGGGGAACTGCATACCAATCGGAGGCTCTTGTGGTTCTTGTCTAGATTTCTGAGCTTAATATTTTATTTACTGACATAGGTAGGTTCCTTCTTGTCGAGTGATGCTGGCTTAGAATAGCATGACCCGATTTCTTTTCCGCGGGTGGCGTAAGAGGCGACTAAGAGACTTATGACGAGGGCTTCATGTGTTTTAAAATTTTAGGCGACTGGCTGGAATCCTGACACTATCTTTAGTGATACACGATTTTTCTGAAACGGCCCTTAAATATTTTTACGGCCGTTAACGCTCTGCCTACCCGGCAAGGAATAAAGGGCGTGATATGTGTATGTATTTTTATGTGGAACTAAAACTTGATTAACTGTACAACAGATTTCGGTATTCTTACGACCCATTAGGTAAGCACATACGTACATACACAAATACGCCGTTATCCCTTGCAGAGCGTTAACGGCTGTAAAAATATGGTCACATCACAGCACAATCGCCATGTCTGACAGTTATTTAAGGGCAGTTTAATAAAAAATCGTTTTTCACTATAGTGCCAGGTTGTCTGTCTGTCGCTTAAAATTGTAACACACATGAAACCCTAGAGTCCATTCGTAGCCTCTTACGACACCCGCGGGAATGAAATGAGATGATGCTTTTAAGCCGGCATTACACGTTATACCTGCATAGTTCCAGTTGGAATTAAATAAAAGTCTAGTAAGAATATTTGACTACTCTCTAATAGATAAGAATAGTCTCTATTATTTTCAAAAATTATGAATATTTTACCTGTCAGTAAGATAAGAATCAGCCAGACCTTTGTATGTGCTATGGTTCTGTGTAATTTGGAAATAAATCATATTTATACTATTTTTAACTTTGAAATCAAACAAATAAATTGTACGGCTTTGGAAAAATTGCACACGATGTCTTTTTTTAGTTTTGAAAATACCTGTATAAGTTGTCGTTTCATTTTGTCTTGTAATTTTGTTCTTATTTCGGCAAATGCATGTCATATTTCGACATCCAAAGGGGCTGCCCCTGCGTGCCGTGCAGTGAGGGAGCGACGTCGATTCTGGCGTAGGCATTCCTTAGAACATTTTAAGACAGCTTAATCTTATCTAAAGTTAGTCATTTCTGGAGCTTGCCATGTAGACTTAGTCCCTTTATGTATTATAGCATAGAGTAAATAATAACACTTTGTGGTATTAGGTCGACCAGCTAGCTCCAAGGTACAAATTACACAGCTCAGCATTCTATTAATAAAGTAGGTACAGAAATAGTACATACCTTTTTTTTTAAACGGGTGTTCTAAAGACCAATGTGGCGCAGTGGTTGTGCCTTCCTGCTAAGTAAAGGTCTTCGGTTCCAATTTTTGCCAGAGTAGATGTTGGAATGGTGAATTTATTGGGATTCAACTTATTGGGAATCCGACGTTCAAAAAATTCAACTTAATGGGAGTGCAACTTTATGGTCCGGAAGGGATTTGATGATATCAGTTCTTAGGTCTTCGTGTTCTTTTGTTATTGTGCAATAATGTCCATGGCTCCCTGATACTGGAAACACGAGAGTTAGGGCCATGAGTGTGTTTGTGTCGTGTTTGCCAGAAGACATACGCCACGCCTATATATTTTTCGGGGTAGGCAAAGCGTGAACGGCCGTAATAATAACATTTACGCCAAGTCTACAAAACATTTAAGAATCATTAAGAAAATTGCGTATCGCCATAGTGACAGGTTGCCAGCCCAAGGCCTAAAGTTGAAAAACAAGTGTTTGCCAGAATCGTCACTTGTATTTGTAATCACGCCGGGGCAGCCGCCGGCGCACCGTCCCGTCACTAACATTTGGCGTGCTTCCCACTCGATAGCGACAGGGCCCGCCCCTATCTAGCATCGGCTCATCGGGACGTTCGTAGAGTTCGTGCCTTACACGATAAGCGAGCAAGGTTCTATTTAGTTTGACATTAAGTTCATATAATCCAATTGGAGTTCTATGTTGCTCTGTCTTATCTGGGCTCTGTGATTTGGTCCAGACAAGTTCAAGTTAAAAGATTACCTATTTTTTGAAGATTTTCCCGTACTCTTCGTGATTGTACAACAAAACATAACTTCTGGTGTAGCTAACACTATCCAAATTTACTAAGAATTCAAGTAAAGCTACCATTTCCTGAACAATCAATCAACAAACACTCAATCCCATCCGATCCTAATAAATTATTTTACCGAAGTTGCGTCACCCCTGTTCAGCCAAAGACAATCCCGCGACCCCTGTGCAGCGAGGGTCGGACGCGCATACCTTCCGCTTGCTATGGGCTCCTGGTACAAGCCGTGACGTTTCTATCCGACCGTTCGCCTCGGACATGAATGAGACAGACAGACAAGTCGACAATATATACACACATACACAAATTACGCCTATTATCCCTTGAGGGGTAGGCAGAGCGTAAACGGTCGCAAAAACGGATATTTACGCCTCGTTTGACATTATCTGAGAGTCATTCGGAAAATTGTGTATCGCCTCGCCATAGAGACAGGTTGTCAGTTCATCGCCTAAAATTGCAATAGCAATACGCACCCTCAAGTCCCAGTCCTTACGACACCCACGGAAAAAATGGGGTGATGCTTTTCTAAGCCGGCATCACACGGCACCGTCGACAATATAAGAGACAAAAATTATAAGCATTTTATAGTCATTAATTTTTTCTCATTTTATTTAGTTGTTGTAAGCTTGTAAGGTATTATTGTACAGCGGCGGGTCCTTTGCTTGAAGAAAAGTTTTAATTATTATAATTATTAAATAAATAATAAAAAAACCTTTTATGAGGAAATTGTTAAATTAATAGTATTTCTTCGAACAGTCTAAACTTCTGTCATAGAGTAGAAATCACATAGAGATGACACTCCCGCTCCAGACGCGCTCAAGGTCAATCCGTCTGGCTGTCTCTTAGAGAACAATTCAGTCGGGAGTGCGCTTCGCCGCGGAAACGTTCGTCGTGCGGGTCGAATTTTTGTGAAAAATTTAGCAATGCCGAATTATTGTGGTGTGTATGGCTGCTAAAGTGATGCGAGGAAGACTCCGCATCTAAGTTTTACTATAACTAATATAACAGCCACGTCACGTAATAAGAGCCACAAATTCCATTACTGGACATGGGCCTCCTTCTACTCGGATGGTACCTATTTGATATAAGTACCTACCTACTCACCACGCTTGGCGGATGGATTAGCGAGCAGAGTGCAAGGTGTTGTATTCATAGGGAGAACGCGTTTTACAAAAATAATGCTATTCTAATCTGGCACCACACGGCGCCATTTTTGCACCTATTTTAAAATTCTGTACCTACCTATTAACAATAAAATGGTAAGGTAAGACTTTAAAACGGGTAAATATTTTGTTCCCACGGGAAAACTGTTAGCAGCGGTCGCAACCGCTTGACTGGCCGCTAGTCTGGAATAAAATTATTGGCACGTGACAGCCCCGACTTAAAGCGCGGGAGAGTGCGGGGCGTTACGGGCTGCGGGGGGAAGTAGGTATTTAAAGCGCGGCTTTTGGGGCCCAGACAAAGGAGTTTCGTTTCTATACGCAGTATTATTATCTATTCTTATGCTTCTGTGTAGTTGTGTAGATGGTATGCTTTCGGTCTTCAAGACCGTAACAAATCCGAATTAAATGCATTTGGCACCAGATTCTCGTAACTAATTCCGACTATTCTGGGCCCTATAAGTATCGAACGTCTCATATTCTCAAATCCTTTGATATATTTAGAAAATTACCTCATTTAGGATCTTTTAACTTGCTATCGATTCATCCTTGGCTACGGCACCGCCGGCGATACAGGCTTACGATTGCCTAGCTGGCGTTGCGTCGCTAAAATGCTTGCTTTGGATTGGATTTTTGGGTTAACATAGCTCGTTCCATTTTCAAGTATGCCTCAGTATACAGGGTGTAAGGGACGGTGTAACGAAAACTGAAAGCATAAACCCATACATTTGGGCTTAATCTGGTGCGAGCATCATTGGTGATGGGAAACGTAAGGTTAACTTTTTATGACACATTTTATGAATTAGTTCGTTGCAACGTATTCATTTAATGCGATATTGTCGTAATTATATCGCTTGGATGGTGGTACAGAGGCAGTTAGTATCCCTGTCAAACTCCCCGCACACTTACGTAGGTAAAACGTGTAGCGCAACGTAGCGCTTACGCACACGACCGTTTTTCCTGTTGACCTCTCTTTCGCTCTCATACGAAAAAAAGAGACGTTAATGGAAAAGAAGTGGTGTGGGTAAGGGCGTCTGTAGATGATCGCTCCGACAGTCGGATCAAGTATTGGACCTTTTTTTTTTCATCGTGTGCACTCAACCAACTTTTTCGTTCGTCTTTTGTAGGAGAAACCATCAAACCTTTTTCACTCTAATAGTAAAAGAGATGTCATTGAAAAGTTTTTATGTTTTGTGGCTTAACTCTTTCATTTTTGTCGGGCCGTCCTTTTCGCGGCCGTCTGCGTTATTTCATAGGTACTTTTAATTGTTCCATCAACATGAAGCAACGCACACAGCCGCGAAATAGTCGCTCCGATAAAACTGAAGAGTGACGCCCAACGTTCCGTTATGCGGGCTCGCACCCGCGCGTCTTGACATTAAGTAGGTATTATCCGTCCGAATTTAAAAGACGCATCGGGCCTAAGTAGCTTAATACGGCGAGGTGTCCCCGTGTTCGGATGGGTTGCGCTCGCGCCGCGCGTAGGCGGCCTGCGGCAGCGGTGCGGCGCGGGCTGGGTACCCCGCGTCGCGCACGACGACCCCCGCCTGACTTTCTTATCAATTCTTACATACAAATGCAAAAAAGCACACACGATGCCGGACCGCCGAGCGGCAAATGGCAGCCGTGCGGCGGTGCAGCTTTGTACGTGCTTTCGCGGACCGACAAAATACCGCAACATCTTACGGCACGTGTGAAGACCACCTTAGGATTCTTTACTTTCACGTCCGTAAACCCGTGACCTCACCTATCCTAAACGATCATAAACATAAACTTGAAATGGAATAGGTTCCTACCTAGGTACCTACCTACTTTCAAGGAAGATTTACGAAAAAAACAATAATTTCTTTAGGTGTGATATCAATCCGTCCGTAGATAGATAGATGCCTACTTTAGTTAGGTACCTAATTAACTACACTTTACTTCCTTCTTTACCTTCTTTGTAAATTAGACCCACTGTGATTAGACCCAGTAGGTCTAATTAGAGGCTTTGATTTTTACCTACACTGAAACTGTCACCAATTAGAGCCACAATAAAATCAGGTGAAATTTGGTACGAAGTACAGTCCGCATGTCAACGGGTTGAAACAAAACAAGTATTAAATACGCAAAAAAAAATTAACCTAACTTTTTTACGGCTGATGTGGCGCAGTGGTAGTACCTACGATTGCCTGCGGCGGCGTTAAGGTTCCGGGTCCAAATTGGGTCACTCTCAAGGTCTCGTAGGTGGTGTGCACCGCCCAAAATTTGATATCTTTACCTACTTTGTAAATTTGTTCCCAGTCTGTTAAGGACATTGCAGGATGAACCACCTGATTGTTCGTTAAAAAGATAGTACCGTGCTTCGGTCTCGGTTGCTGTATGATTACTTAGACGGCGGTCGTTGCACAGCCATGTCCGAGGCCTACTAGTGGTAAAAGGCGGTTAATAATCTCTGACACTAGCGTTCATCGGGTCGTTCGTCGACTGGGTGGCCCACACGAAAGAAGAAGAACGTAACTTTTCTTGCTAGCTGTACCAAATTTCACCTGATTCGTCAGTAGGTCCAAATGATGACAGGTTGAGTAGGTAGTACAAAATCAAAGTCACTAATTTAACCCACTGGGTCTTAATCGCAGTGGGTCCAATTGGTAAACAACTCGGATTACCAACACATTGCAGACAGTTTTTACTTGTAATACTTAAATTACGTTAGCACGTAGGTACCTACCTACTTTCAGCCATCACATCAACTTACCTACTCATTTAAGGGATTTTTACACAGATTTTTTATACAGTCACTAAGCATAACTGGCATAAGTTGGTGCCTTAAATGGTGGTAGGTTGATGTTGCTGATAGTATACCTACTACCCTACCTATCTAAAATTTTAATGTAGGTAGCTAAGTAATAAACTTACCTTCTCTACGATCTTATAAGGATCAAACTGGGCATAAGACGTTCGCAGACGCGTGCGCAGCGAATTTTCGGCGAATTTCTGCGTGCAACCTCGGAATCAAGGTTGGGTCCTCCTCGATGTCCCTTCGTTCGTAGTTGGTTGAATGCAGCTGTAATTCCCCAACGCAATTACGCTTGTCTTCTTCAGAATTATTCTGTTGCGTCCTACTCCTGGTGGGCCTTCCGACACCCTCTTGAATGGGTACCTGCTATGAGCTGGTGTTCCAAGTTCCTCTGAGCGGCCCGGGCCCGAATGATGACGAGACTCGGGTCGGATCCCTCGGGTGGTTCGCATCAGGATATCGCGCGATGTAGGTAAATCCTGAGCGCTCTCGAGGCATTTCCGTGGGCTTCACCATAGCACATGATCATCCGCCAATATTCAAGGGCTGAAAGCCTTTCAACAATCACAAAAACAACAATAAACACCACTGAAACACATGAACACTCGTACGACGAACACACTGTGATACTAATTAAGTAATTATGCAATGTCACCACTCGCGCGCGACCTGGGTTCAACTGATTTGATTACTGCCCAGTTTCGAAAAATTGCGCCAATCGATTATTAGCTGCCTGCATCCCGAAACGATACGCCCCGCCCCCCGCTTTAAGCGCGTGCCGACAAAGACACCGCTAAAGCCGCCGCTAGCCGCGCCCGCGCCGCGCTGTCTTCCGCGCTCGTTCACACACACATACACACACACCACAAATAAATGTATTTTCAAGAGCGACAAGACATGTCCCGGTTTAAGACTAAATGGGGCACAACCGCACAAATGAGACCTGCGAGTAGGTACGAGTAGTCGAGTGTTGACAGCGATCGGAGCTTCCGTGATCTAGTGGTCTTAGCGTTTGCCTCAGGATCCGGAGGTCCCAAGTTCGATTCCCGCGAGGCATCCCTTTGTTGATTTGTTTCCAGTTTGGTTAGAACATTGCAGGCTGAACTAAACCACCTGACTGTCCTTAAGAAAGATTGGTTTTGTTTCGTGATTTGGAGAGCACGTTAACAAACAAACAAACAATGAAAAAGAATGTATCCTACTCTTATCAATAAATTGTGATGATAAAAAAATCGATGTAACTACTTATTGCGCTACCTACTTAGAATTGTAACTAAACCAAAGGTTGCACTGCATTCCAGTATCTGGTCTAGGTACCTACCTACCTACTAGTACCTACCTACATTAGCAGTTTAGGCACAAATTAGTAAAAGTTGAAGTAGGTTTAATTGAAATTGCATTGTGCCACCGGGGCTTAGAATGGCATCACCCCAATTCCACCCGTAGTAGTCGTAAAAGTAAAGGATAAATCATACAGGGAATGGGCAGAAGCGTTTCCTGTGAATACCTACACCACCGCTTGCACTGCGCTCGCCAATCCGTCTGCCAAGCGTGATGATGACTATGAAACTTTCGGAGCGGCCCGTTGTCGGCGCAGCGGCGGGGCGGGGCAATATTTTACACTGCGCTCGCCAATCCGACAGCCAAGCCCGGTGAGTATTGCGAGGGAAAGCTCATGTCTAGCAGAGGACTGTTCTGGCAGTTAATAATGTATGGTTGAAATGTTGTGTGTTAGTTTTTTGTATGGAACGTGTATGTAATGGACTGTACGGCGCCCCGCCCCGCCGCCGCTGCGCCGACAACGAGCCGCTCTGAAAGTTTCATAGTCATCATCACGCTTGGCGGTCGGATTGGCGAGCGCAGTGCAAGATATTGCCCCGCCCCGCCGCCGCTGCGCCGACAACGAGCCGCTCTGAAAGTTTCATAGTCATCATCACGCTTGGCGGTCGGATTGGCGAGCGCAGTGCAAGATATTGCCCCGCCCCGCCGCCGCTGCGCCGACAACGAGCCGCTCTGAAAGTTTCATTGTCATCATCACGCTTGGCGGTCGGATTGGCGAGCGCAGTGCAAGATATTGCCCCGCCCCGCCGCCGCTACGCCGACAACGAGCCGCTCTGAAAGTTTCATTGTCATCATCACGCTTGGCGGTCGGATTGGCGAGCGCAGTGCAAGATATTGCCCCGCCCCGCCGCCGCTGCGCCGACAACGAGCCGCTCTGAAAGTTTCATTGTCATCATCACGCTTGGCGGTCGGATTGGCGAGCGCAGTGCAAGATATTGCCCCGCCCCGCCGCCGCTACGCCGACAACGAGCCGCTCTGAAAGTTTCATTGTCATCATCACGCTTGGCGGTCGGATTGGCGAGCGCAGTGCAAGATATTGCCCCGCCCCGCCGCCGCTGCGCCGACAACGAGCCGCTCTGAAAGTTTCATTGTCATCATCACGCTTGGCGGTCGGATTGGCGAGCGCAGTGCAAGATATTGCCCCGCCCCGCCGCCGCTGCGCCGACAACGAGCCGCTCTGAAAGTTTCATTGTCATCATCACGCTTGGCGGTCGGATTGGCGAGCGCAGTGCAAGATATTGCCCCGCCCCGCCGCCGCTGCGCCGACAACGAGCCGCTCTGAAAGTTTCATTGTCATCATCACGCTTGGCGGTCGGATTGCGAGCGCAGTGCAAGATATTGCCCCGCCCCGCCGCCGCTGCGCCGACAACGAGCCGCTCTGAAAGTTTCATTGTCATCATCACGCTTGGCGGTCGGATTGCGAGCGCAGTGCAAGATATTGCCCCGCCCCGCCGCCGCTGCGCCGACAACGAGCCGCTCTGAAAGTTTCATTGTCATCATCACGCTTGGCGGTCGGATTGCGAGCGCAGTGCAAGATATTGCCCCGCCCCGCCGCCGCTGCGCCGTCATCATCACGCTTGGTAGTCGGATTGGCGAGCGCAGTACAAGCGGTGGTGTATTCACAGGGAATGATGCTGCCCATTTCCCGAATTCATCCTCCATCAGCTACAGGCAGAAATAGGGTAATGCAATTCTAAACCAGCACCACACGGCAAATACCCAGGGTCGTTACCTACGGTAGGTACCTAGGTACGACCCAAATCGGAATGCTTACTCTACACGAAAAGACACAAACTCACATAGGTACCTACCTACCTACAACATTTAATTTTTATCGTCAATAACTTAAGTAGGTAAAGTAGGTAGTTAGGCCAGTAAGGGTGATAGAGTGTATCCCATTGTATTGCATTGTAAACTTATCTAACATCGGCGGTAGATGAAGCACAAAATAAAAAAGTTTAGTAGTTGCGCTCCACCAAAAGGAGTCTGGCGAATAAAACAAATTCTGAAAGTAGACGTGTTTCAAGCGCCATTAAGTGTGAACTAGTGGAATGAACGCGTCTCGTACCTAGTCGTAGGTTTGGATGACAGCGTCGTCGCATCTGCGGAACTTCTTTCGTGGCGCCGTGTCTAGTTTCTCGGCAACAACGCCACCATTACGGTGATAACTAGGAAGAAAATAGGACGTAATTTGTGTAGGTAGGTCAGCGTCGTCGCGAACTCGCGAATGCGTATGAGAGGAGCATCGCTTTCTGACGTGTGTGATGAGTGATGCTGATGACTGATGAGTTGAAAACCGTGACGTGACTCATGAAATGAAGAAAAAGTTACCTACCTAGGTAAGTTGGTTGTCGGAGTGTACTGTGTGAAATCTTGCACTTACCTATTTCTTTCTGTGTTTGCGCATTAAATAATAATTTTAGGTTGTTTGTTATGTAGGTAATGTTTGTGCAATTGCGTAATCTTTATTCGGAATGAAATACCTACGTAACTACCTTCTCCTAGGTAGGTAGATAGGGATTACATACCAACCTTATGAGATTTTGCAATGCAAGCTATGCCTACCTTTTTACATACCTACCTGCCAACTTGAACTTGTTGATATTTTTTTATAAGTTTTAAAGCGAATGGTAAGTACGTAAACTACGCTGTAAGTAGGTAGATAGGTAGGTATGTTTTGTATTTTAAGATAGGACACGAGGCAGATAGGTAGGTAAATACTTACATACCTACTGATACTGATAGGATACTAGGTAGGTAGGTATAAGGGACGGAGGTTGGCGAGATTTGCCCATCAAAAGCCATCCTTAACACAGTTGAGATTCAATTGCATCGTGTAGGTAGGTACCTCTTGAGTTGCTGTCAAGCACAGCACTTAGCACAGCTGTCAAATTCGGTTTATTAGTAGGATAGGACGGCTTCACTTCAGGTAAAGAGCAAACAGCTGGTTAGTACAAATTAGACGTCATAAAATGCCTAAATGACGAAGTTGCGGACTGACCTGAAAATAAGGTCAGTAATCGTAACAAGCTCCATTTGGCAGAGCTGCCAGATCTGATCCATACTAAAACATTTGTCAGCAAGGGAAAATGAACATTGCGCCAGAGTGTTACAAAAGACCTGACAGCTGTCAAATCGGGTTTGATAGGGTGGCCCCACTGTTGGTACTAGTACTATCACTGTGTGTCGCCGCTGCGCCGCGCTTTTCGCACGCGCCGTACCGCTGTCGGTCGGCCGCTGTTGCACACATAGCAACGAACGTCGCGACATCAGCTGAGCGCGCTCGGGCGTTGAACTCGGCCGGCCCGGTTAGGTTGATTTACATTGCAGTTTTTTTTACTTTTCTCACTTCCCGTGTTGGAATTATTATTTTTTTGATTGGGGTTAGTAGAAAATAAGATTTTATACTAAATTCAATAAAAAAATCGACAATTTTTTCAAAAATTTTACCACGAAAAATTCCACTGGAATCCGACTAGGAATCATGGTCTGAAGCTGTGGTTTTCGTTTTCGGTACACCGTCCCTTACACCCTGTATAACAACATTCTGTGTGGTCCATTTGATGGATGTTGGTATTTTTTGGCCAGTTATTTAATGATAATCTTTACACTATTCTTGATATACTTTGTAAATATGCTCCTGAAAATTACATACATACATAAATCACGCCTCTTTCCCGGAGGGGTAGGCAGAGACTACTGCAACTGAAAATTACTTTCGTTTTATTTTCTTTTTCAAAACGTGTTAAAACCAGACAAAGATTAGGCGTAGATTACTTATTAGATTGGGTGTAGGTAAGCTTGATATTGTACTTAACTTAAGTATCTGATCTTTTGTTAAGCTACATGTTCTGATAGAAACAGTAAATTAAATCACGTTACATTACAATTTCATTATATTTATTCATTTTGTTAAAATTCGAATTCGATTAAGATTTCAATAATATTATCAATTTTATAGGTTCCTGAATCCTGACACATTAAGTTAATTGCAAAGCTTTTTTTATTATTTGTATGTACATATATTGCGGGTAGTTTCCACTTTCGATATGCATTTATTTATTCAACAAACAAAATTTATCTCCACGCATTATGTGTTGTGTTTCGATAAAATCGCTTTTAGTTGGAGTGCCTAAAATTCTCGCGCCACAATTTTCAATTTCGCAAATGCAAGCTTAAAATTTCGTATAAAATTCACGCTTTTGCTCTCACTGCTTTTAACCCCATTTCAACCTTTTGTGCACAGTGTTAAGATACAATTTTGAATGACGGTTTTGTATAGGGTGTTATACAAGGGCCTGCATCCCCGGGGAATGTTTGAACAAAAAATATTGTTGACTTTGCTTTTACGTTCGTCGAATATATTTGCGTTGGTATCGTAGTTTTTGATAGATACCTATAACAGTTTTCGAAATGGAACATGTCTATTTCAGAATTCTAGGTACCAACTTGAGTATATTCCTTTTGGTTTCGAAACCATTTCAAGAATAGTTTTCGCGTGAGCTTGGTCACGTATTTTGCGCAACTTATTTATATCAGCTTGTAACTTTAAACCACTATTCAAAACACTTTAATTTATCGATAAGCCGCTCGAGACGAGCACTATCGTGCGCCACACACATCCGATGACGCTTCTTGAATACCTACTAGCGGCTCTGTTACCTTAGTACTTTTTTGTATAACACTGTCACTTTCAAAACGTCCTTTATTTAAATATTCTTTGCGACCAAGCTCTTTCGAACCTTATTCGGTGTAAGCTAAAGATAAATTTGGATATTCCTTTAGTTTATTTTAAGATTGTCTTTTGTTTGTCTTTGTTTTTTTAATTGTATTCACAGCTTTAAGTGAGATTCCATTCATATTTACCTCCAAACTGGCATTCGTTAGCGTACGTGCCTTTACTACGTTGTTATTTTTCTACATGCTTCGTTATCTAGCTTAATAATATAAGGATAGGTTGTTTATAAATATCAAAAAATTCAGATTATTCCACGAAAAATCAAGTCGGTCGGTATCGACTACTATACCGGTGTATAATTATCGCTTATTACTAGACTAGACTAGACTGAGACCAAGCCACAACAAGCATACGATGCGCTGCGATAGAACGTCATTCTATTTACGCTTGGCTTCAGCTATGCTGACCATGCAACTATACAGGCATGGCATGCGGCTATTTCAATCCTACATACAATAGGGACACTTTTAACTGCCCTAGATTTCGGTGCTATGAATAATAAATAAATAATAACCTCCACGCCGAATTATCGAACAAATGCGACAAAAACTACGATTTTTCTCAAATAACAAACTAATAAAATAAAAACGATAATAGAATCGATTTTGTCCACGTACCTGAAACGTTTGGCAATTAGCCAAATTTTTCGGGGAAAATTAGTTTAGTTTCTTTGGTCGGAAAATCTAGGTGCATCCGGGTCATTCGGCGTCGGATAAACCCTTTTCTTCAGCACGCGTGATACTAGGCGAACAGCGGACTCGAGGAGGTGTATCGGAGCGCCAAGCGGCGTTCTAGAGCTAAGTGCGAAAGAGACAGACGTATAGTTGGAATGCTGGCGGTGGAACGTGACGCCGCGGTGAAGGTCAACTGATAGGAAACGTAGAGTAGGGTAGGGTGTAGAGACCATTAAGTTGTAGATAAGAGACTAACCAAACAATCATAATCTTGCTGTAAATATTGTAAAAGCAACAAATGAGTATGGAATCTGTTCATACCTACTTATTAACTCATGTGTCTTTTCTTTTGCATGTTGCTGTTTTTTTATTATGACTTGTGTATTTTGTCGTTATATATAAAAAAAAACTAAAAAATATTGATGTTAGAAAGACAACTGTAACAATTAATTCATTTGATTGCGATAGTTCGTCCAGTAATCTCTCAACGCGTGAACTACTCTGTGAATTTACAACTGTGCGACAGAGACAAATCTACAGGAAAGAGCGAGAGGTTAATACCAGCACGTGCTTCCTTCCATAATCCTCTTTTTGCGTTCGCGCGCTGCCGCTCGGATATTACTTCTCATTGTGGGAATTTGTTTCGTGAGAAATAACAGTTTTTTTGTAGTTTTTATTTTTTATTTTGCGATGGGTCCTATTTTTTATGCTAATTCAGTTTGGGCCGTAGGTGAATTAATTTAATTGATTAATGATTTTAATTAGCGAGGATGGTCGTACTCGTGCCTAATTTAAATTATTAAACGTTCGAAATAAATTTACCACATGTCGCCATTAATTTCCCTTTTCCAATATGTTATCTAATACAGGAGATGAAAATGACAATCATTCATTACTCACTCAAATCAAAAACATACATATTAAATAAATGCGATGATATGAAACACCACAGGGCGATATATAAAAAAAGTGTTTTACGTAGATATAGGTATCTGGAATTACAAGGTATGTGTATGTAACCATGTGTAACGGATAAAATTGATGTAAATTCCTAGATAACGAACGGAAAAATTTAAACGCTGCTGTTCTATGTTGTACTTGTACCTACCTAGGTATAGTTTTTTTTCTTAAACGTTTAAAACTCAGTTATAAATAATACCTACATACTCGCGTGTTTGTGTATTTGTAAAAAGGTGAAATTTTAAGATAAAATTCTTCTAATCATACACACAAGACACAACAAAAAATACACACTGAATGCGACTTGTTACTTTTACAAAACAACACTATTCCTACTAAAACCGTACTAGGAAACTTCGTAGGATGTTGAAGTATTACAACCTTACAGCCGAAATATATGACCGATTGCGAACGCGGCATCGGCTTATAATAACGTTCCATATAAATAACAATTTAAATTAGTCGTATCGTAACCGGTCCGAACCAGTTTCCCCATCGGTTATACAATCAACTGGGCTTCGGTTCACAGAAGGACTTTATTGCTAAGCTCCTATCAGGTTAACTAACGAACGAAAGACCTTTACTAAAGTTTTATGTTCGGCCATGGAGGAATATTACATCTACAGAAGATAAGTAATGAAATGAATTAGTCTCATATCTCATACATAAGCAAAGAAGGAAGAGAATAATGCGGTTACAGGGGGCTTACTCTCGCCATTTTTGAAACTTACAACTTACTGCAAACGCACTATCAAATCACAATAAATAAAATTACAATAAAATTTATGATTATGATTATGATTATCTACAAACCGACCAGGGGCCGTATTCCGCTGTTTGAAAATCATTTCAGTTGTGTTTCAATAGAGTGTCAGTTAGATGAGCTTTCCAGTTTTGTATTCAGATAACAGTTTGAAGTATAGAAAATCACAGTGGCAAAATATTTGGTAATGGCGGATGTGACTTGGTTACACCTAATTTTGTGAATTCAAAAAGTGTTTTATGCAACAAACTATGCTTCAACTGAACATTAAATGAAAAATCATAATTAATGCATATATTTGACATTGTGTAATAGCGACGAGCGGATCAGCACGTGCCGCAGAAATTTTACTATCACGTTTCTGCTGCTACATAAAACTGCCCAACACAGACCCTAGTCGTAAGACTAGGTTCTCTGTGTTGTGGACTCTCCCTCAGCATAATGCCAAATCACCTTGCATATCTTCTTCTTTTCGTGTGGGGCACCGAGTCGTCCAACGACCCGATGAACCCTGGTGTCAGAGTTTTTCAACCGCCTACTACTAGTAGTAGGCCTCTGACATGGTTGTGTAACGACCGCCGTCTAAGTAATCATAGACAGCAACCGGGACCGACGGCTTAACGTGCCCTCCGAAGCACGGAACCATTAGTTTTCGGACAATCAGGTGGTTCACCCTGCAGTGTGCTAACCAGACCGGGAACAAATTCACAAAGTGATAAATATCAATTTTGTGAATGCCCCACCGAGAATCGAACCTTGCATATGACTTGACTTAAATAACCTGACATAAATGGCGAAATACGTCTTCATTCACGAGATGTGAAGCCAGTGTGTTTGCCACAACAAAAATAATAATAATAAGCCAAATGTTTCACGGTTTGATAAGAGTGGTAAGGCCACTCTTTGCGAATCAATGGTAAATTCATAGGTTATCGCTTTGCTAGCAATACGTTTAGTTATGCTCTAGCAAAGTCCTCCCTTACGTTTAACGTGAAATGTCGTACTCGCTTCGTTTGCAATAGGTAAGTGTAGTGTTCCAAGTGTTAGTGTGGGCCGCGCTTTCGCTCACAATACTAGGATTTTTGGGTGACAGGCTGACAAACTGGCACTAGTGATACACGATTTTTCTGAAACAACCCTCAAATGTTTGTCAAACGTGGCGATAGTGACCGTGTAAGCTCTGCCTACACCTCAAGGGATAAAAACGTGGTATATGAGTGACTTTTCGCATTAAGTAACTTCACTATGGATGAGAATGAACAATTGTTATTTTTAACTTAAATCCTTGAAGTATGTACGTACAACATTCTGCATGGTAGGCAGGAGTACTATCCGCTACGCCATCGGGGCAGTTAACTTCCATCTTATCAATTTCGTCTGGATTCGTACTTCCTTTTGGTGAGGATTCCGGTAGTGACTCCGAGTTCAGTTGTAAACAAACTCAAAACTCCTCAAATTACAATTGGATGGTAGTATCTAGGTACCTAATTATTTCCATCATCACGGGATGATGTCCGTTTAGTAGGTTGGCAGCTTACGAAACGAGAACTACGTAATGGTTTACGGGTTGATATAGTTTTAACGGTTTTTTTTCAGGCTTTAGACTGATTCGATCACGATCAACATGTAGGAAAAGACATTAAGCAGCTTAGACGATTTCCGTTTACATGATGAAACAGCCGCAAATAGTAATTTACCTAAAATTATTAATTTCGCTTGAGGATTTGGTTTCAATTCCTGAGGGTACCTATCCCTCAAGGGTCACGGTTGATTCCACTTTCCTTCATTATTTACTAAACGACATAGAAGTTTTGAGAGAGGGCAACGATAACTAAGTAGTATTACCTACTACTGTGTCTGTGTAAGTGTGGTGATGTAGACATCTGTATAAAATCTAAGCTACCATTAACCAAATTGATAATCCTGTGTTCTGCTAATGTTTTCTCACGTGTCTCGAATGCTGGTGACTAAAAGTAAAGTTTTGAAGACAATACGAGTACCTACCTGTTATGCCATTTCAGCGTTGAAATTTGATATGGTTTTTTATGCTACCGAACAAACAACTTCTTAGGCTATTAATTATTAAAATGTTGGCCAGAACTACTGAGCTGTGTCACAGGTCACAGCATGCTAAATGCAAGACTTTATTTCTGTCTATGGATACGATAACGGGTGAATAATTGCGGTTTTCCTCGTAAATATAGTTTATATTGGAGCAGCCTGTAAACGTCACTTAAACCATTTTTGTCTTAAAAGCGCTTTACAGCCTAATTTATATTTATAACTTTACCAAGAGCTCAAAAGCAATTAAACAAAATTAATTGCACATGTGTGCGTAACACGTGTTGCGCTTTGCAGGCACCACGTCATTCTGTTGTCATTCCGCTACAGACGCGGCGCAAGCGGCCATGACGGTGGGCGTGGCCAACGTGCTGTGCGACGATCGCCCCGCCCCCATGGCGTGGCCGGCGCCGCCCGCTCCCGCTCCCCCCGCACCGCTCTGGCAGTACCCGACCGGTAAGCCACACCTCTTTTAACTCATGCTCGCCTGGTAGCTACGCGCCAACTGCATTGCGAGACCGCCACTTTCAGCAACAACTTTTATCGAAGCTATCCCGCCTATTTCGGAATATCGCTTCTCCGCTCATGCTGCTTTGGTAGTGGCATTGCAACTGAATTTGTCCGGTCAGTCGTTGGGACCGGTTACTGTTAGCCGACTAAATTAGGTGGGTGGTTCGTTCTTACGCGGTTGTTAGCAGTACATGCTCTCTTTTTATGGGCGGGTTATAATGGCGAGTTTGCGCGGAGCTACTTGGCGCCTTCCGGAGGGAGCCTTGTTTTATTGTGTATTCCACGCCGCATATTATAATTAAAATAATCAACTGCAATTGTATTTTATTCGTACTATGAATATGTAATTTCAAACTACAATTATGTAGGTATTCTCCATTCTTAGGTGAACCTCTAGCTTGCCTACTTAATTTTACGGTTGAAAATAGGTATAATATGGATGTATTTCAAATTAAAAGCTATCTAACGTACCAACAAGTTCATTTAAAAACAATTGCCTTCCTAGATTAGTAGTGTAGTATCTAATTGCGGGCTTTATCTCATCTAAGGTAACTGATGCTTCAGATATTTGTTGCCGTTAGAGTAACCTTCCATGATAAATGAAAAAAAATATATCCTTAGGTAATCGGAACCCTGAAACACGATACAAATAATAAATTTTTTTCGACTATAAGATAAGTGGGTGTCGTAAGAGGCGACTAAGAGACTCGAGGGTTACATGAGTATTTTTCAGTCAATTTCAGACAATGTTCTGACTTCCTGTAGGTAACTATGGAGATACACAATTTTCTGAATGGCCCTCAAATATTTGTCAGACGTAGCGTAAATGTTCGTGTATTACGTCCGTTTACGCTCTGCCTATCCCGTAAAGGATATAGGCGTGATATATGTATGTAGATAAAAAAGGGGTCTCTCAGACAAGCCATCGCGTGAAATCATAATTAATCATGATCACACTATAAATTAATTGCACTTCGCACCAGCTGCATTTAAGTTCATTATTTTTCCGCAGTCCTTTTTCGAAGCGCAGACTAAAATAAAAAAAAAGATGGACAAGTGCGAGTCAAACTCGCGTGCAAAAGGTTCCCTACGACTATGAAAAAAAGCATATCATCCAGTCCTCTGTCAACTAGCTGAATAACACGTATCCGACCTTTCCCAAAAAAACTATCATTCGTCCTATCCCATCTGATTAATTTGTTATTTTGTTTCATAAAGTTTAGAGTTATTTGTTTGTAAGATTCTAAAGCATAGTTACATTCATACATAAATCAGCCTATTACAGTCCAGTGCTGGACGTAGGCCTCCCCAGGGTACGCCATAAGGCACGATCTCTCGCTTTAATCAGTCGCTACCAGTCGCCTTTTTATGTCATTGGCTCATCTGGCCGGAGAAAACTACCTACACTTGGTTATTCTTTTTAGTTACCGGAAAAACTCAAGATTTTCTGAAAGCAGTTGCGAAAGCCATGGGTTTACTGAGATAAATTCTAGGTTCTATAGTAAGATTAATTGATTCTTTACGAACTCATTCTACTACTATACTACAGATTGACAGTAGTTGTTACCAATGCAGGCTATATACCAAGACTAAGACAAATTAATAGACTGGGGTCGCCTTTAGAATAGCCGAGCGGAACACAAAAGGTGCACTTTGCCTTCTTCTTTTTCGTGTGGGACACCGATTCGTCCAACGACCCGATGAACCCAGGTGTCAGACTTTCTTCGACCGGCTGCTACTAGTACCGAAAACCCTAATATATACCGAAGAACCAACCTAGTAAATCTTTCTCGTCTTAATGTTGCGTCTTAGTAAGGCAACTTACCTATAGCACGCCACATGTTTTTTCATTTCATTAAACCAATTCAGTCATAAAAGAACCGTCAGTCAGTCAGGCTTAAGATGAAATTCAATCCTGACAGCCCAATTTTTTTTGTTGTTAGTTTTTTATCCTTTTTATACTTTCTCAGTTAATTTCATTCAATTGCCAATGATTCGACTCGCTTCCTTTACGAGTTGTGGTGTCGAATTCACAATTTAGACGACTATTAATTAAAAAAACTTACACACGCACATCACGCCTTTATCCTTTGCGGGTTAGGCAGAGCGTAAAGGACCGTTAAAATACGGAGCTATTGCCACAGCCAACAAATATTTGAGGGCCGTTTCAGAAAAAATTTGTATCGCTTAAGTGACAGGTTGTCAGCCTGTCGCCTAAAATCGTATTACACAATGAAATCTTTGAGCCCTTTAGTCGCCTGAATCACCCGCGGTAAAGAAATGGGGTGCTGCTATTCAAAGCCGGCATCACACAGCACAATTAAAATATTATTTGTTTATTTCACTTACGTTTACAAAGTACATAAATCGGTATACGCCGTGGTTAACATTAACAGCCACAACAGTCCACTGCTGGACTTGTGCCTGTCCTCCTGGTAGCCATAGTCTCTACGCTTAGCATACGGATTGGCGAGCGCAGTGCAAGATATTGCCTTCACATGGAACGCTGCTGCCCATTCCCTGGATGATTATCCTCTAGTCACTTTTTAAGACAACTACGAGTAGAATTCAGGTGATGCTATTCGGCAATTCACAAAATGCTAGGTTTTTTTTTGGTTTTTCATGTAAATGCAACTTTGTGATTTTGTCATGTTTGTTGTTTATGGAAACGCGTAATTGGCTGTTTCTTAAAAAAAGTACCTAACTATTTTAAAAGTTTTTAAACTTTGTTTAAAACTGAATCAACATGTTTAAGGCGTTCATTTTGTCGTCCGTCACTGCGTATTTTTAACGCACCATAACGCATGCGTCTGTCAGGCGAAAGGAAATTGCAAATTCCCATTTTATTTCCATACAAATACGGCTACAGTGCCTTTACAGATTCGACTGTCAAACAACATGACGCGTCTTGGTGCGTTATAAACACGTGTGGTTATAAATAAGCAGCGACGCACGAAAAGTGGGAGAAACGCCTTGAAAGAATTGCATAAGTTTATTAAATTTCACGCGTGATAGCGTCATAAAAATCGGTTTAGTTTAATAGTATCCATCTTTCAAACACAGCCCAGCCAGCGCAAACGGGCCTGTCACTTCCCGACCATAAATAAAATCATAAAAGAAAAAAAAATCAGAGACATTTATCGACAAACCGGAGTCATCACGCGAACAGCCCTAATCTCAAGCGCTCCGCCTTCTAAACCCCGCCCACTTTCTCGCGGCGACCAATCACTGAAAGGCGCGCCTCGAGAGGCGGACCTTTATCTTAGCCGCCTCAAGTGTTATAGTGTTGGGAATTAGTTTTTTCTGTTTACGTTTATTACTATGGCGCCGTTATAGCATTATAGCGATTAGCGGTTGGCGTTACGTTTTAAAATTTGACATCGCACGCGAGTTTTAAAATGGCGTAATTGTATACTACACTTCGTGGGGCTGGCATTGATCGTTTAATTACTTAATAATGTATCTAGATATCTCGTGTTGTGGTGCAACGCCAACAATGTAATGAACATCATCATAGGACTTTCTGGACAATTAAATTACCTACCAATCTATCTATCTACTACCCTATAGGTACATACGCTACCAATCTATCTAGGTACTACGTTATTTCTATACATTTTACCCACGTATATTACTAAGGTATGCTTGGTTATTTTGACTAGTTTTTAGTCGAAAGATAAGAGAGATCATTACCTGCTATGGAGGACATTCATGATAATGATTTCTTTGTCATGATTTTGAGTGCAATTCTCTAACTCCTTCAGGTTAAGCCTATGTGATGTGGCCTTATTCCTGTGCCTTATTCACTGAACGTCGCTAAGTTGTGCGAGAGCTAAAGGTGTTTTCTTGCCAGAAGGCTGCTAGCGGCATCTTTGTTTAGATATAAGAAGGACGGAGGTAATTAGAGTAATCAAAGCTTCTCACCGATAGGTATGTCCCACGGTAAAGTCGCTTCGGTAATTTGAATTGTTAGGAAGGTACTCCGTGCGCAATCCTTCCAGACCAGCTCGGGTGACTTCTTATAACTAATTGCTCAAATAACCTTTTACTGTGAAGTATCCTCTCGTCTCATTCGTGATTCCACGTCTGCTTCTACTCCTTTTAGTGACGGTGTTCCACACGAAAAGAAGAAGAAGAAGTGGTGTTACCACATTTTCGTGATTAGTGAACCACTTAAACCACTTACTTGCTCAATGATATACCTACGGGCTGTTGGCCGGTACATAATTTACGATGTTGTTGTGTCGTGCTAGCAAGTCAGGCAATGTGCAAGTGGGTGTCTGACCAGTGTCCAGTATTTCTTGCTGAAACTAGACTAAATAGCACAGTATCTACGCTTCCATTCAAATATCTAAACTTATTTTGGTATCAGTACTCAATACTCAAAAGTTTATTGCATACCATGTGTTACATTTAGGTGATAAAATAATACAGATTACAAGGTACTTAAAACATGGACCCTGTTGGGCACAACAATAGTGGGAGAGAGGAAGACTTGAATTATATTACATGCAATCTTATTAATTACAATAATATCATATATTTGTATCTTAATACCTAACCCTAATGTATAATTAATTACTCTCAAACGGTCAAATTTTTCTATTAAAATATATTTTGGTATTTAAGTAATTTATTTATACATGTTATAATTATATTTATTTGATTTATATTTATAGTTGTTATTGTAATTTATCTTCAAAATACTCCTCTACGCTATAATAACATTTATTTACTAATAATTTTTTTAATAGTCCTATAAATAAATTATCTTTCGGTTCATTTTTTATGTATACCGGCAACTTATTGTACACTTTTATAGCCATTACGTAAGGGCTTGTTGAGTGTAAATTAAGCCTTGAAGTGGGTAACATCAGCCTATTGTTACGGAATTTGTGTACTTTGTTACTAAGTCTGATCGTTTGGTAGAGAACTGTGAATGTTTTCGTACGAATTTGCATATTTCCATTATATATATACTTGGCAAGGTGAGAATTTTATATTCCACAAAGTATGGTTTGCACGAATCAGTGGTACTTACCTATATTAGCGAGTATTCTCTTTAGTCTCATTAAAGATTCCCATGATTCGCCGTGTGATGCCGGCTTCGCCGTGTGATGCCGGCTTAGAATAGCATCACCCCATTTCATACCCGTGGGAGTCGTAAGAGGCGAATAAGGGACTCGAGGGTGTGTATTGCAATTTTAGGCGATGGGCTGACAACCTGTCACTATGGCGGTACACAATTTTTCAGAATGTCCCTCAAATATTTGTCAGACGTGGCGTAATTGTCCGTTTTTGCGGCCATTCACGCTCTGCCTACCCCGCAAGGGATTATAGACGTGATATATGTATGTATGTATGTAAGATTCCCATAAATGATTCATGGTAGCCAGCACTTATAAATGCAAGGAACTGCGCTGCACGCCACCCTTTAACGTCTCATTGGTATGCACCGCGCGCACCGAATTATGCGTCCCTGGTCGATTAAAGCGCTTGCCTTTCAGTAGGTACACGCATAAAAAAAACGTGAAAAGGGCTTCGGATGAATGTCAAATATTGTCCGATAAGAGTCGTATAGAGTCAGGTCAGGCAGTGACGGATTCTCAATATTGTTATTGTAAATATAAATATTATTTTTTCCATTACGAGGTCTAAATTGGAATTTCTTATTTGAACATGTATCAGGTATTTGAATAGGTAAGGTAATCTATGAGTAGATTCAAAAGAAAATAATCAAACAGAACTGACCTATTGCCAAAAGTGGCAAGGTAATAATACGTTTTGCTACATTCACCAAATCTGAAAATGTTTAAATGATTAATTATGTATGCATTGTGTAGTCCCATTAGTAAGTTAACAAACGCTTAATTCCCATCGAAAATGTGGACATTCTTGTACCTCTGCGGAAGTGCGCACTTTGAATACAAATGCTTCCTTTGTATGCGCAAGACCCGCTAATACGTAACCATTCAGAGAATGGGGCGATTTATCAGTCTTTTGCATCGCTACCAGGACTTCATATTAAAATTAATGTTTTCTTTTCCAGCGCAAATGTCCATGGAGAGCATGATGGTTGGCGGCGTCGGTATGGGTGGCGTCGGCTCGGTTGGTGGCGGCGTGTCTTCCGTCGGGGGCTTTCAACTCGTCAGGGAACCGACTTCTGGAGCCCTGCTCCTCCTTCCTGCACCTCCAGACTTGCCACATACGGTCGTCTGGGGAGGCATGCCTTATTCCTCTGCTCCTTTGTTACTCCCTCCAGCTTCCCATCAGTCCCACCATTTACAACTATTACCAGGAGATATTCTGGCATCTACTGCGACGTTACAACACACACACACGCATTCAACGAGATTAGTAACTTTAGCTCCGGCTCCGGCGCCACAGCCGCATCCTCAAGCGCATAAGGCCGATAACAGGAAACCTATGATTCAACAAATGATTACTCCACATGCGCTTATAAAGTTAGAGCCTGAACCACCTCAAGAGAAACCTCAGCAAACGTTCTCAGCGGAACCAATTCAACAGCCCTTAATGGCTGCGCCACATTTATACTATCAACCTCAGCCGCAACCTTTCGAGGAACAAGCATGTAGGAGTCAAGCGACGTCGCCTGCTTCGCCGCCTTCCCCACCTCCTGAGACCTCTGAGGGCCCAGCACATAAAGACGCGTCAAATCAAACAGATCACATAGACGATGAAGATGATTCGCCAAATCATGCTGATGAAGATGAAAGAGAAGTGGCTTGTGTAGGCGTTGCCCACTTCCCTGAAGAGAGTCACATAGTTCAACAATCGAGTTTATTACAACCAGCGCCTATAGACAGCGCAGAGGACTCTTCTTCAGAAGGATTAGCTACTTCAGCTGTTGTGGGGGCAGTTGAGAAAGCAATAGATGCGATAGAAAGAGACGAAGCTTTAGATAACTCAAGCAGTGGTAATTCGAATGATTTAATCATTGATACTGCAAGCACGTCTCCCGTACAAGTTGCTCCGCAGACCGCTGGAAGGCCGGTCGTAGATGTTAGCGGTCTGGAACTGCTGTCAAACAGTATTGAACAATTCGAAAGAACCACACCGAAATCGACCATGCCGATTTTGGAACCGGTGCCCTTGACGGTCGATACTAGGACATCAACAAAGTTGAATATTATGATCAAAACTTCTCCGAAATCCCCACCGAGGACTGATGCAGAGCCGCAAAGAAGATTTGAATTTCCGGCAGCGGAAGCTAGTACAACTGATCAAAGTAAACAATCGTTTGACGGTTTAGGTTTGCTATGCGCGTTAGCTGAACAAAGAATTATGCAAGAGGTTCAGCAGTCTCCCAGTATATCCCGTCCGTTTATAAAGAATGAAATATTAAGTCCCACCGAAAGGGAAATGACGCCTGAGTCCAGAAAGGATAAGCATAGGCATAGGGATGATTCTTCCAATGAAAGAAGAAGAAAACGAAGTCACGATAGAGAAGAAAGACATCAACATAAACTAGAGAAAATTCGCAGGAGAGAAAGGGATCGTGAACGAGATGAAGGGCGGAACGGTGGTGAATTAGAAGCTAGCTTACGCCGAGTAACAGCTTGTCCTTGCGGCACCGTACCATGCTCACATAAGACCAACGTTCCTTCAGCGCAAGCTCTAGTAAACGCAATAGAAAAAGACATGCGAGAAAGACTGCAGGAGCTTGAACGCCAGTTCGATGAGAAGAGAGCCCAGTTGAACGCATTGACCCCTCCTTTACCCTTATCAAGCCCTGCTACCCCTTCAACCCCAGCCTTATCTCCGGATTCAGATAGAGGCTCTTCAAAAAAAAGAAAAGTTGGAAGACCTCGAAAAGTTTCCAGCCCAGAGTCTACAGAAACCATAGTCGCTAAAAAACCAAAATCAAAAAGCAGTCTAGTTGGCTATCTGCTAGCGAAAGGAAAGCTGAAGGGCGGAATATTATGTTCAAGGGGAGAACCTTCCAGAGATGAAGGGAGTCGAACGAGCAAAGTTCGACCAAAATTAAAAGCTGAACCAATTTTGAAGAATTACTCCGAAGAGGAGGATCACGAATGGAGCTTAAACAGATCTGCAAGTTCATCCATGGAGAGTTTGAACGAGGTGCGGCAGAAGAATAGAGAGAAAGTTGACCGTTTAGTTCGAAAGCATTCTCGCGATGATCTTCCAGAATTAGAGTTTGCTATGCGCCGCGCTAGCGCATCGAGCGACAGCGAAAAGGAACGACGCAGAGCAAAGAAACGTAGAAAGAGCGTGAAATCGAAAGAACGGTCTAATGCAACTGCCCAACAGACTGCACCCTCTAAACCAGTTATCTCAAAATGTACTTTAACAGAGGACAAGATTGATACAAACCCAAGAGTACTTACGGCGATGGGAGGGTTGTTTTATGCAGGGAAACTGAGTGCAGTCACCGCTCCAGATGTGTACGCCATCACGTTGGATGGAGAAAGGGGAAACAAACCTCACATTCTGTCAAGAGAAGAAACACTGAGAGATGCTGTAAGTAACACTTCATTTTATAGTCCGTAAGCAACTAATTCTAAAGGCGTTCTTATTCCCTTCGCAAATTCTGTTTACCTAAAACAGTCTGGGAGGGTTCCTAATGCCGTATGGGCATTGAGTCGACTAACGCCTGCTATGTACCCTTTTGTTAGAGTTTTTAAACAAGTATATCTTAATATTCGTTGACAGCAACTGCTCTATAATAATTGTTACTCTATCCCTAAAGTGAATCTAAAAGCATTTCAAAGTACCTAATAATTTAAACCGTTTCTTAACGACGAATTGTTTTAATATTTTGTATTTCTCTGCATAAGAATAAAGAGCTTTTCACCACGACACGAAACAATATTTTGAGTGTTGTGTTAAGAAATTCTATTGACAAAAATCTTGTTGTCGATTTCCAGATTCTCGAAGTGAGCCCGCAATCAGTATCAGAGTTGCCATCAGGCACGCGAGTATGCGCGTACTGGTCGCAGCAATACCGCTGCTTGTATCCTGGTACCGTCGTCGTGTCATCACCAGATCCGCAGGATGACAAGTTTGTAGCTGTGGAGTTCGATGATGGGGATTCGGGAAGGATAGCTATCGAGGACATCAGGTTCTTGGAGCCAAACTATCCTGTTGTAGGTGAGTGCAATACCCTTCTACTTTCCTGTGAGATATTTAACCCATGACCCGGTGAACTCTAGTTTCGAGGGTTTTTAAACCGTCAATGACGTCAAATGGCAATGCATGGTTGCAAACGGATATAATTATTTTGCTTTGGCAAATACTAGTTTTAGCCTGCAACTAAAAATAAGATCCCCCTCAAAGTTTGCTTCGTGGTTTCCTATAGTAGAGTTGAGAGTTTCTTTTTGTTGGTAATGACTAAACTATGATAATAATGCTTCTAACAATATGTCTTAACAAAGGCATTTTTAAAATTCCAGAGTACGAGAACCCTCTATTCACACTTGGCAAAAGAAGAAGGAATACCAGCGTGACAGAAGATAAGAAACCAGTCCCGTCAACCAGTGAGGTCAAGAACGAACTAGGAGAACAGAAAACAGAAGGAGATGACGACAAACACAAAGACAGAAAGAAGCTCAAGAAGCACAGAAAAGACAAAATCAAACGACACTCCAGCGAAGACGACCCGACTTCCATAGATTACGTCAAAAAGAAGAAGAAAAAGCATAAGTGTTGCGAAGACCATTGCAAACACAGGAGGCACCACAAGAAACACCACAGAAAGCATCGCAAAAGACATCATTCTAGCTGTAAAGAACATTCTAGTTCATCAGGCGATGATCATAATAAACAAAAGTCTTCATCAGATTACATAGATTCCAACAAATCCAATGAAGATTCCGCAGATTCAAACGATAGACTGTCGACTCTGGTTGCCATGGAAAAATCTCCTGATGAAAAGATGAAGACTGTTATAAAGAAAGCCGTGTTGTCGAAGAAGGCTTTAGTCAAAACTGCGATTTTAGACTTCAGTAATTTGGGAAAGATTACGTTGAAGAAGGAACAAGACGCGAAGGATAATCTAAAAGACAGTGGGATAGGTTTGGAAGAGGAAATGCCTTCTACGTCAACGACAGACGTTGTTAAAAAGGTAAATACCTCTAAGTTTCCTTTGAATAGTATCTGTAGTAAAGAAATGAAAGGATCATTAAAGTAGATTAAATGTTGCTTGATTGAAGACGTTTTAAATGTACCTAAATGAAGATCGTTCCTTACGGCTGTTTGGCCAGGACAGCAATGATCATCAGTTGGTAGGGCGATGGAAGGGTATTCTACGGTCCCAGGTTCTAGCTCCGACTGCTTAGAATTAAAAAAATCTTTTTAACAATAGTTTTATTTTCGTTTTTCAGAAAGTAAAACGTCGTACAGTATCGTCAACGTCTTCAGACGGCGGCGCTGTGAGCGGCGTTAGCAAAATGGCCGCCTTTCTGCCTGGTGGTGCATTGTGGCGATGGCTGGGTCCTGCATATAGAAGAACCGTGAAGCCGAGGCAGAAGAAGCTCTTCTACAAATCTATACAAAGGGGAGAGGAGACACTGCATGTAAGTTATGAATTCCTAGTAGTTTTATCAGAAAATGGCCGCCCTAGCTAACTGTCCTGTGAAGCCAAAGCAGCTGCCCTCAATTCGGGATAAAAATTCTCCTTACTTGCCTTAAATTAGTGCTGTCACTTTCCGTCAAATATGTTTAGAAAAGGAAAGGAGATATCTAAGTCCTGTCATTTTTAAAAACTTTAGTAAAGTAAAATATCTCCTATCCTTTTCTAAACCTATTTGACGGAAAGTGACAGCACTAATTTAAGGCAAGTAAGGAGAATTTATATCCCGAATTGATGCCAAATTCTCCTTACTTGCCTTAAATTAGTGTTGTCACTTTCCGTCAAATATGTTTAGAAAAGGAAAGGAGATATCTAATTCCTGTCATTTTTAAAAACGTCAATGGTTTCTTCGCCTTTTCTAGTCCATTTAGTCACGATTGTGTTGATCGTCGCCTTATTTTGACAGATAACACGTATTTTGCATGAAATTATAAGACATGACACGACTAAAATATCTCCTATCCTTTTCTAAACCTATTTGACGGAAAGTGACAGCACTAATTTAAGGCAAGTTAGGAGAATTTATATCCCGAATTGATGCCAGAAAGCTGTTCTACAAGTCTACACAGATGGGAAAAGAGACGCTGCATGTAAGTTATGATTTCCTGGTAGTTTCGAACCTGAGTTTTGTAGAGGTGGCTGGGTTCTGCTTTGATAAACAGAAACTATTCCAATCGAGACGCTGCATAAGTAAGCTGTTTGAAGTCATTATAAATATTAACTTTCTTTCGTTTACACAAGTAAACCATTTATTAAGGCATAGCAGTAATAGTACATTGTGCACGCGGAGAGAAAGGAGCCGATTAAAAACGAGGGTGGCAGCCGAGGGTCTCAATACACACGAGTTTTTAATCGGACTTTCTTCCGAGTGATACATAGTGCTTTATACTACACCTACGTGAATGATAAAACAGGAATACAAAAGAAACAATTAAATAAACCTGAAATTATTTTCACGAAAATTTCAATGCAAATCGGCGCGTAAGAGTGATTCCCTTTTTAAATGTATGTCGTACAAGGCAAACGCAATTAAGTCCATTCAGCCAAGTCTACTATTATGACTACATAAATATTCTCTAATATTTTAGCAGACAGAATGCAAGACTTGGCTGAATGGACTTATTGCATTTGCTTTGTGTTTTACGAATGTTTTGACAGTTGCATGCTTTCTTCCTTAGGGAAGAAAGTGATTTGTATGGATTATTATCTCCCGCTCATATGAAACGTCAAGAATGACTCACGTTCCTCTCTACGTTTTATTAAGCTATAGGGCACTTTCTATGTAGGTGTGGTATAAAATAATTTGCAATGATTGCTCTAGTAACACTAACAACAAAACTCTTTTAAAATGGCAGGTTGGCGACGCAGCAGTATTCCTGTCAACCGGTCGTCCAGATCGTCCGTACATCGGGCGCATAGTCGCGCTATGGGAGGCGAGGGGCGCCATGGCAGTGAGGGTCAAGTGGTTCTACCACCCTGAGGAGACTACGCCCTTCCAGGAACTGTTGCAGTATCCGGTAAGGGTCATTTTACACGACTACCCAACAAAAAAAAGGAGTGTAATGTTTTTGACTACCTTTTTAGGGATCTGTACCCACAAAACCCTTTTACTGAGACTTCGATGTCTGTCCATCCGCCTATCTGTCTGTCTGTCTGTCACCAGGCTGTATCTCATGTACCGTGATAGCCAGATAGTTGAAATTTTCACAGATGCCGTATTTATGTTGCCGCTACGAGTATAACAACAAAAACTACTAAAATAAGAATAAAATTAAAAGGGTCCCATACAATAAACGTATTTCTTTTGCTCGATTTTATCTTTAGGTTTAACCTACAAGCGGTTTCACCCACTCACGGAATGCTACTCTGAAGGAACAAAGCTTTATGCCCAAGAATCTGCTCTTTGGATCACTTTTTCTATTCAAAAACCGTACTTATCAAAAAACCGTTGCGTAGTTTTGAAAACGTTTTGAAGCTGTATCTCATGAACGGTAAAGGACAGTTGAAATTTTCACAGAACATTAGTGTTTTATCGCTATAACAACAAATACTAAAAACCAGAATAAAATTAGTATTTACTATGGCTCGCATACAACACACGTGATTTTTATACAATTTTTTACATAATGCGCGAGTCCGAGTTTTGGGCTTTCTGCCGATTGATCATAGGTATTTATGTCTGAGAGCCTATTGGAGAGCCAAACATTTGATTGACAGATTATTTTATTCATACTTGGTGTCTTTCCAGGGTGGTCTCTTCGAGTCTCCACACACGGACGAGAACGACGTGCAGACGATATCGCACAAATGCGAGGTGCTATCCCTCGCGCAGTACAAGGAGCGCATGGGCGATGACCCGGCCAAATACAACACTGTGTACGACAACAACGATGTCTACTACCTGGTCGGAAACTACGACCCCACGCAGCAAACCCTGCGCATGGAGCCAGATATTCCATTCAAGGAAACGCCGAACTCCTAAGTGCTATGCCGCCCTGGTACTTCAAAATAAACTGTGCAAAAAAATAAAACGAACTTTTCGTTTACAGTGCATTCGAATAGTTTTGATCCTAGATGTTCTACCGAGTTTAAGATTTAATATTTATCGTTATTTAATAATTTGAAAGTACACAATTTTACGATATCTCGATGTGTTTAGAACGTGTTTCAGTAGATTTTTTCGCAATCAGTAGCGTCTTGAAATGTTGACGTAGCGTGGATTACCTATACAGGTCTTAAAAGTACAATGTAGGTTTTTGAGGCTCAATTATGAGGATTTTTCACTTATTACGCCTGGTGGCGATCGATTATATTCTGTGTACTGACTCAATACTATGTTATAGTTACCCTTGTTACGTTTTATTTTGTAATATCTGTATGGGATTGTTGTTTTTCCGTGAATTCCCATGGGCCGAGTGTGTATGGATGGAATGGAGGGAGTTAGACAATACGCCGAGTGTTAGACCGAGGGCCAATTTGGTGATGGAATGTGATTTACTTTTGTACGTGTAACGCTGTAATCTCTATGTATAGGTAGTTGTATTCGTGTATATTATATTCAGAAATCTAATTATATTCTTAGTTTTCTATATAAATGTCTATTATATCTTTAAATTGCAATACTGTTCCAACTAGTCCCTTATATTTTATTCAAAATTATAATCCAGTGATTCGTCTTATAGTCATGCTTTGAATAATTTCGGGGTAAACTACATAGGGAAATCTTTTCTGAAAGTTTATATAACCCTATTTGTTATATTATTGTTTTTCATCGATTTTTCTATATTTTTTGGTTGATAATTTTATGTTGATTGATGTATACCTTTTATGAAAATGGTGCTAGAAGCTTGATACTACTTGTTTATTTGCTGTAGTTAAGACTGTATATATAACTTAGTTTTGAAACTAATCTTTCCGTGACCGTGCGGACTCTATAATATCGAAAAATCATTTTCTGCTTTTACTAAATGTTGCCATTAAAATTTCTTGTCGTCTATTTAGATTATGATTTCACAGGGTATGGATTTGGCCCTGTTTTGATCCTTGTGATTCATATCGTGAGGTATACAATGGACTGAAAGGACAGGGACGTAGCTAGTGAGGGGGGGAAGGGAAGAGTCATGGTGAGGTAGCGGTAGGTTTTGTACGAAGCGGCCAAAAACTTTCTACGAAATATTTGGAAATTCAGCCTTAATGTTATAATTTTCCACGTTAGGTGTAGTTGAGTAAGTTTATATAATCCTGGTAAATTAAACATATTTTTTAAAGCGGCCAAAATAGTAGTTTGGCAAATACTTATGTAAGTTTTCGAACGCCGTATTTCGTTATTATGAATTAAAATATACGTTAAGGTTTTACTGTATTTGCTAAGTTAAGAATCATGTTTTTTATTTTATTTTACGAACTAAAACAAAATATTATTGGAGTGTAACTTAAGAAAACAAAAGTGCGAATTTGGAAACAATATTTGAATAAATTAGTATTTTTATAAATAAAACATTTTGTTTTGAAGTAAAAGTATCAAAGTTATTATTGTAAGTACAAACTTATTGAAGTACGATTTTTTGGCTCGGTCCAGTTTATGTATACTAACATTTCGGCTTAATTCAGTAAAAATTAAAACAGTCTTATCTTAAGAACAGGTAAAAAATGTTTTTTGAAGTTGTCTGTAGAAATTTGAAATAAAAGACTCAAATGTAGGTGTAGGGTCATTCTAATGTAATAACTATGGAATATCGTCATAAATTTCATTTTCACTCATCTTTAATCTGCAAGTTCAACTTGTAAGTAATATTTTTGGTTTAAGGCTGTTTTATCTTTTTTGAATTATCCCTATTATCGTAGAGTGTAATCAAAAGGGAAAGCCATAAATATTAGAATTTAATATTAAATAATATATCAAGCATTGATAATATAAAGATTATAAATATACGCTTAAATAAAATATTTTTGGCTGATTTATGTGTTTCATTAAAATACATTAATATAAGTCATCCTTTATTAAAAATTAAAATTATTCAAATACACCGGTTTATAAAAATATCAGTTCATAATAAATAGTATACAAAATAATAGGCATTAAAAACTTATTTATAATTAAAGAACTTATACTCTATTTGAGCAACAATAAAATGTCCTTAACTTTAATCCTTTTACCTAATGATAATACCAAGTCTAACATTAAGTAAAATTAACTAACTAAGCTAATTTACTTAAAAATATACCTAAAACTGGTTTACGACATGATGCAAAACCGAAGATAATGATTTTGTACTTTTCTTTGTATTTGTATGTACTATTTGACTACCATAACTTGAATGAACACTGAAACGACTCATAGGATGATTGATATGATAAGATAATACACTGAATATCACTGCAGTATTTAAAAAAAAAACTTACAACTAAATCCCTCTCTCAAAACACAAAAAACGGGCTTCTTACCGCGAAACTCGATTTCCTTGTGACCGCGAAAGTTTAAAACAGCTTAAATCCCTCCCTGTTTACTGAAAATTCTCTATGTAGGGTCAACAAAGAACCTCCCGTTTCCCATTAGGATTGATGATCTCATACGTGTTATCATCTATGATGTTGTACTTGTCCTGTCTGTAGTTCTTCAGGTTGTGAAGGAAGCGTACAGTGCTTTCTTCGCGAATCTTGGTCAGGACTGAAGGTAGAGTTGTGGTTTTAGCTTCCTCTGCCAATGATGCGTAGTACTTTTCCTGGAACAAACGGAAAAATAATTATAACAAGGCAGGTTGCTGTAACTTGCGGTTGCGATGTGATACATACATATATGAGCAAGGCGGCGACAAATTTGAAAAGGTGGACCACGGGACCAAAAAAAATACCCGTGGTCCACCAGGTGGACAAATAGGTGGACCACGGGGCTGCGGGGATACATAAATACACATATCACGCCTATCATCCCTCGCAGGGTAGGCAGAGCGCAAAATAGCCACAAAAAACGGCCACGTATGACAAATATTTGAGGGTCATTCGGAAAATTGTGTGTCGCCATAGTGACAGGTTGTCAGCCCATCGCTTATAATTGCAATACACACCCTCGAGTCCCTTAGTCGCCTTTTACGACTCCCATGGGAAAGAAACGGGGTGATGCTATTCTAAGCTGGCATCACACGGCAATTCGGTGTGATGACGGCTTAGAATAACGTCACCCAAATATATCCCGTGGGTGTCGAAAAAAGCGACTGCGGGATAAATTGATCCAGGGAATGGGCAGCAGCGATCTTGCACTGCCCTCGCCAATTCGCTTGCCAAGCTTGGTAAGTATTGCAATACACCCTATAAAGAGAGGAGAGGCCCAAATCCAGTACTGGACTGTTATGGTTATTAATGTTTAATGTTCATGTAACTAGGCAAGTAAGATAGAAATGAGATTCAATAAGTAGGTAAGTAAGTATTTTAAAATTACTGTGTAGGGATTTTGGACAATTTGTCAAAAGTTCAAAACTACAATAACAATAGATTGTTACATAAATTATGAGGTAATGACCTACTGAGAAGATAAAAATTATTTATTACTTTGCAGTCAAAGCCGACAATCCCACATTTTAATTTATTTATAGTTTCTTTATTTTAATTTTCAATTGCGTAAGTACTTTTGTGTTTATACATACATACACGTATCACGCCTATAATCCTTTCCGGGGTAGGCAGAGCGTAAACGGTCGCAAAACGGACATTTACGCAACGTCTGTAAAATATTCGGAAAATTGTGTATCGCCATAGTGACAGGTTGTCAGCCGATCGCCTACGCAAATCATCGCAATACACACCATCGAGTCCCTTAGTCGCCTCTTACGACTCCCACGGGAAAGAAATAGGGTGATGCCATTCGAAGCCGGTATCTCACGGCATTTTATGTTTTGTCTTTATGTACATACATACATGAATCACGCCTATATCCCTTCCGGGGTAGGCAGAGCGTTAACGGCCGTTCAACGGATATTAACACCACGTCTGACAAAAGTCTGTCTTTATGTAGAGCCATTTAATCAAAAAGCGACTCAAAAAACCTAAAAAAATTGAACAGAAAAGAAAATACGACTGAAATGCCCAACAGTGCATTCTCACAGCAAACGATAGGAAACATCATCAAAACTCGACACTAAACCAAGCTTGTATATGTGAGTATTAAATTCATTGAAAACATCGGATACACTTGTATAAACGGCAGCCGTGTTCCAAGGCAAACATAATGATAACCCGATAAGGCAGAGTACATAAACAATTAATAATATCTACTAGTTTGCTAAGTGGGTCTCGACTACAAGGTTTTCGCAGTAATTTGCTTGTGGTGAAAGGATCAAGACGTGGTGAGCGAGTTACATTCAAACGGAACTGAAAAGGATTTGAAACATGTTTTTGGCGGGATTGAACTTCGGTCGGAGTGGTGCCTGTTAAGTTATGTACTCCTGGTATACCTATAGGTATTATATAAATAGATTATTGTTAGTTTTTGTGTATTAAACGTTTTTTCTTTTGTGTATTTTATTTTGCGTACCTAGATTAATAAGAATACATAATATTTGAACAACACCAAAAACAATACCGTAAGTTGAAACCCAGGACAATCGGGAAACCGCCGCCGATCCATTGATCTACCTACCAACTGAACCACCTAACCAAAGTCACAGCGCCTTTTTTTTCACTTGTTAGGCTATTATTTTTAGGCCACAAATAAGCAATGGAAGGGCGGCATTTTGATAGTTTTGAGTTCCCTTCGGCGACATTCATACATTATTCAATACAATACATGGACAGATTACATTTCTTGTGACTCTTTTTATAACAGATGCAAAACTTCTAGTAGACTTCCCACCACAGACAGACCAATATTAAATTTTATCGAAAAGATATAAATCAAACGAGCTATAATATTGCAAAAAAATTACAGTATACATCAGAAACATATACAAGTAAGTAATAGAAGTGTATTATGAAAATAACAACATCGATTTTAAATTAAACTTGGTGCTAAGTATAACTAAAATAAAATAGTACATAAATTAAAACAGTTTGATCTGGTAGTTTTATCCACATCCATTCTCTCTTCGTTCGTTGACTTCACCAAAGCATATGATAGTGTGTAGCACAGGGAAACACTTTTCACGGTGTTAAGATCATAAAACATCCCAGATAAGCTGATACGAATCACCAAAGCTGCAACACAAGTTAAAGTAAGTATAAGGGTTAGGAGGAATTCTCCACATATGCTTTTGTAGTGGTTACAGTCACAAGGCTCAACCAAGGAGACGTGCTATCACCAATGCTGTTTAACTTGAGGATCAAACACGTCGTGGTCTAAAAAAAATCTAAAACACGGTGATGGAATTAAGCTGGGACGCATAAAATCATAAGAGACGCAGACGACCTCGCTCTAATAGGATGAAGTGCAGCAGACGTAAGAATAAATAGTCAGTTCACTGGAGGAGGCAGGAAAAACACAGCAAATACAGCAAAAAAATACGAAAAAAGGCAGTAACTCCTCTTGAAAAGATTCAAGAGCGCCAGGACTAAGAGTAACAACCTGATAGGCAATGACACCTCCCACAAATGGGTGAACAAATTTAAGTACCTTGTAGACACGAATCAGAGGGAAGACGAAATTACAATCATCATCCAAAATACCCTGCGGTAAGCAGCCTATGACTGACTGACTGTGCGTCAACACTTAGTGAAGGGCTGCTTGATCAAAGCATGAGAAAAAAAGAGTTCGCATTTGTAAGACAGTCATAAGAGATATATATATGATGAAATATAGCTGTCATTGGCGAAAACAAAATACTGCGGAATGTCCTACTGTAACCTCTGAAGAATGAGGATGGCTTCTGGCGAATCAGAAAGAATAGAAAGATAGAAGAAATAAACCGTGAGCCCAACATTATCAGGGAGAGTAAAGCTGCTAGGTTGCGCTGGTAGGTGTAGGTAGCAGATGAAGGAGGATCGCGCGGTCAGGAAGTCATACCTGGGTTGGCCGAAGCGCCCGTTCTGACAACCCAGATATCGCTGTTATAAAGAAGTTCTGAAAGATCAGTACACACTCTAAAACGTGATTGGAAGCAACCTGCGCAGAACAGAGAAGAGTAGCGTGCAGTTGTAATAAATGCGAAGTAAGTAAGTTTCTGATATAAACATAAATGCTATCTTCAAATTATACACACATATGTCCAGCAGCTTTGGGCGAGATTTTTTCTGATTCTGAGATACTTAAGGCACCGTGAGTGCAAAAAATATGCTAAAAATGAATTCTGGCAGTGACATTAGATACGGGTCGATTTGATAACCCCTGAGTTTAATGTTAACGATATAATATATAGGTAACTAACCAGCACCAATTTTCCTGAAGAAACTTCACCACACATTTTGTAAGCAGCAATAACTAGGAAAAGATATACTCGTAAGTATTTGAATTTGAATGTTTTAGCTTAACTGGGGTATCAGCTTGTGAAGAAGACACTCGATAGCTTTCATTCAATACCTAACTATGGAGTAGGCGAGTTTCTGTAGGACGGTGAGGGCAATACAACATGACCTTATGGTAAATTAATTACATTATTTACTCGTGAACTGCTCAAACTGCAAAGAATAATTTTATATGAATACAAGTTAGCTAACTATTAGATTTGTTATTATATTTTACTAATTTATCATTGTCATTGTTATTTACACCAGATCTTCCAAAAATGAAAGTTTCCTAGAACATCTTAATTTGAACATACTTTAATTTTTACTCGATAAGTTAAACGTTACTAAAAATTTGATTAATATTACCAGTTGTCATTATCATGAAATAGCAAACTTTTATAATCTTAATACTTCTAGCAATGTATGTGTTTATTAATTTTACATGTTACTTCTTATTCTAAGTGGCTAAATAAATATTAATTTAATAAGTGTGAATATATTTATTATTTGTATTTTACAATTCCTAGCCTAGATGATTATAGTATTTTATCTCACAGTAACAAATATTTCAAAAATAATCTATCTACATGGTTATAGTACTTATAAAGCAATATTAATATAAAGAACTACAGTACTAAAGAGTTTACTTGTAGCACTACCCTAACAGAAAATAAAATATCGACATAGAGAATACAATAGACGTAGTTTCTAAATAGCTATCATAGGTGAGAAATTTATTCTTGGTGTAAATGTTTCTCTACAAAAAGCAGTTACAAACAAATCTACGTCATAAAGTTACTCACGAAAACAGTAACATACAATAATCTAATATAATAAACAAACTACAAATATAAGATATAACTATGAAATCAACTTAAAACTTGAAGTCCAGAATAAAATATAAGAAATAATAGGGGTTCTAAATTTGACCCTAAGGCAGTACATACTGTAACAGACAAAAAAGGTATTATCAAAAATTCATACATTTTTCCATACAGCTTCGTAAGGTGCTTAAGAACCTCTGGGTGCTGTTGAGAAGGATCTTCGTGAGGACTTGTGGATGTGGAATCGAAGAAGTGCCATAATCAGCAACTAGCGACGAGAAGTATTATTTTGTCCTATTTGGATTTAGTGGCCGAAATCTCAGTTAAAAGGCATGGAACAGTTAGGATGCACCACCATTTTCATCCTCAGAATGAACTATAAATAGGTTTAGATCTTTTAAGTAAGACATGTTACTTACGGAAATGGTTACACGTACGATACATATACTTACTAATACTAAACAAATAAAAATAACTGAGAAAATATCAACTTTAAATTGTGAATTTATCAGAAGAACATTAGAAAGGAAAGAAAAGCGGTCCAAAAGTGCTTCCTTCAGGCACTTCCGTAACAGACAAAGTTATCTTCGTCAAGAACGCAATATATGTCGTTCCTATAGCTCTGTAAATTGTCGAGGAATTTCTGGCTGCTGTCGTTATGTATCTTGGTGAAGACCGGTGGAAGCGGAGTGGTGCCCGATTCAGCAGCTAGCGATTGGTAGTAGTCGGCCTGTTTAGATTTTGGGACCGAAAACTCGATTAAAATGTTATCTCAAAATAGATGTTGATCTACCTGTATTGGACTTAAGACTAAGTATAAAGTTTTTTCGAAAATGAACAAGATTGGGCAAGACAAATTGAGAGATAATTATCTATAAGTCTCTCCAAATAGTGGCAGGCATTCAGTAATGAGCAGCGGCATTTGCTTGGTCAAAATAGTGCAGTAAATATTTCAAGAGTTGCTAGCAAATTACTATAAAAGGTTCTGTCTGTTTATACTTTAAAATGAGCTCACGATATTGCAGGAAGGAAATGCAATTGCCAAGCAAAACCTTATCTGGTAACATTTTATCATCTAGTCGACATTGAGCGGGGAAAAACTTGATTTCTGACTGGATATTAATAGGGTGTCTCGAAGGTAGGTACTACTTAACTTATAAATATGCTGCTCGGTGCTGAATGCATTAAGTTTTAATGTAAGTAGGTAAAGTAAACTGAGTGAGCCTATCGCCAAACTTTAAAGACTATTTACGAGTAGGTATTTGATCAGGATGTGATTGCCGTGTGATGCCGGCTTAGAATATCATCACCCCATGTCTTTCCCGTGGGAGTTGTAAGAGGCGACCAAGGGACACGAGGGTGTGTATTGCAATTTTAGGCGATAGGCGGACAACCTGTCACTATGGTGACATAACATCGAAAAATATGTGTCTGAAGGATTCCATTTGTAGTGGTCTCGTTCTGAACATGGATGAATTTATACAAGTATATACTCGGAATCTCCTTACCTACTATTTTTTTCCTATGTTTCTGGTAAAATGGATCTATCTACTATCTATTAGATAGATCCATTTTCATCAGGGTCATAATTACCTTAGTAGTTTTGTGAAGCCAAGAGATTCACATCAAGCCGTCACATCATGTGAGCTGTTTATTGGCTTAGTATTTACCTGGTACAGCCTCATCATTATGCGGCTGTCGTTTCGTATGCCAGCGAATATCTCGATCTCTTCTTCCTAGTGCTGATTTACTGGATCTACACAATTTTTTTCCAAAATTTGCCCTTATCCTCTGTTGTTATTCTCTTATGTTAGCTAAATATTTACCTGGTCTGGCCCCATCATATGTGCCTGTCGTTTTGTATAACCCCGTGCGGCTCGGTCTTGTTTCTCTTCTTGCCAATGCTTGTTCATCTCTTCCGTAGTTGGCAGGCTGAAGGTGCCGTTCATTGATCGCACGTAGTAGCGTACCTGGAGACGAAAAATTAATTTTACTTCTTCAGTATAGTTAAGAGGAAGCCATTTGCCAAAGTCTTGACAAAACTTTATTGTAATTATTACACCAGTTATTAGCAAACTTTAAATAGATATAAAAGGCATAGGAATATGACAAAAAATATCATCTCTGCAAAGTGATTTAAACGTTACATTTGAAATTGAAAACACAAGGTCAATCATCAATATTTTGTTCAAAGATAGCAAGTTAAAGAAGGGGGTAGATAATGTTACGAATCTCACCTGTAAATCAAACATAGAGAAGGCGCAAACATAGTACGGGACGCCGATGAAGCACATGCTGGGGTGGTTGATATTGACGAGGTGTTTGTAGAGAGGCTCCACGCAGTTGTCCTCTACTACGATCTCGCAGGTTGAGTGGAGGAACGGGAAGTTGTATTGGTAGCCTGGGAAGGATATGATGATTAAGAATAAAGTCTTAAACTCACTGAGGCTTAAGATTTAAGTCATTATTTAGTAATGATAAGTTTAGTCAGTTCATGAACCAGTTCAAAAAACACTACCTCTATTTGCTGTAGCTATTGCAGTACGTAGATGATTCGATGGCTAAAGTTGTAGAAACAAACTAAATCAAAACCACACATTCAAAATGATTGAACAATCTGAAACGTTTTATCAAAAATATCCTATCCTAATATAAACAACAAACAATAGATAATATGCCTATCCAGGGGCAGGTAGTAAACAAATGTAGAGGTAGAAAATTACCAGTGCACAGAAAGACAACATCCACTTCATCTTCAGTGCCATCTTGGAAGAAAACCTTGTTTCCATCAAGCCTGACAACATCAGGTTTCTGGGTCAAGTTGTCCGGGAAGATGGTCTTCGGCTGCTCTTTGAGGTGGTGACTGAGGATGACCTTGAAAATCAGAGAGAAGTTTATTTACCCAAAGATAATATGATCAAATTAAGACGACTTACAATCGAGGTACACGTGGATCCGCTTTCCGAGCAATGAACTAGGGGTCTAGGTATAAAAGATAAAAAAAATTGTCAAAACAGAGCGTGTTTAACTGTCGGTCCTGAGATAAAAACTATGAATTAAATTATATATAGGTCAAAGACATCTGGTTTATTTTTAGTCGTTCTTTGACGAAAAAATTCGTAGAATACTTATCAAACTTTTGTTTGTTGGGTTTTTGACACCAGTGATTTGACCCAAAATCAAACAATATAAAAAATTCTCTACATAACGATTATGATAAAGTGAATAAAGCTTAAAGAAACTTTTAACAAGGGACTGAAGTATTCGAAACTTACCTTTTTACTAACGCTGGTGACTTCTAATGCGATATCCATGCCCGAAGGCCCAGCTCCGATGACTAGCACTCGTTTGCCGGAGAAAATATCTGGCACTCGGTAGTCGTGGCTGTGCATCACGTCTCCTGTAAAATTGGAGAAGATTTTGGTAAAAACTAGACTGCCAAAACACAGAAGATAGTAGGTATAGTTAAAGTAGGTTTCAGAGTAAATGAGCGTTGTTGTATATATATTGTACCTAACCTACACAGAACAGTAGATAATGTTGATTACTCGTATCTATTAGCTGTAAATGCTTCCCCTTGGGTTCTTATTTTCCATTCCCGTATATATATCTTACTGCTTTTGCCTTTAGGCATAAATATCCAAGTACGCATGAAGGACGAAAGCCTACCTTTGAATGTTTTGAGTCCTGGTAAATCTGGTATGAACGGGGTATTGTAGTGACCATTGCAGACGAAGACGTAATCGTACTCTTTCGTCGTGGAGACATTCGTGGTCAGGTCCTTGAAGCTCACGTCCCATTTCTCGCCCGTTGGGGTTTGTTTCGGGATCACCATCTGGACGTGATGTTTGAACTGGAAGAAGATGAATATATTAGTGATATAAGTACCTATGTAAATAAGGGTTCATTGGATCGTTTGTCGACTTAGTGTCCCACACGAAAGAAGAAGTGGATTACTAGCTGTTATTTGATTATCAGGAACAGACTATTTAAAGTGAATTATATCCTTTTTACATCTTCTACTACTACATCTCCATCGCTAATCCTGACATCCCGTTGTTCATTGTTGGTTTCTTTCTGCACTCTTTTGAACTTATCTGAATAGGTGATTTCTGAATGCAAAATCGCTTCTTAGATTGGTATTGGATGTGGTGTTGGGTGGGACAACATTGGTTCATTTTCAAGAGTTTAACGATTATATTCATACCTTGATATTCTCTGTAACACCATGTTTGTCGGAGTACAGCTGAAGGAACGCTAGCATTTCCTTAGCAGGCAGATAGGACCTGTCGCTCTCGGGCACTGGGAAATCGGGGAAACCCATTACTTCTTTCGGCAGATTGGTCCTGAAAACATAAGATTTGTTTTAATGTGTTGAAGTTACAAAAGCAAGCTTTGAGTATGTTAGATCTTTTGACGCCTCTTTTTATTCCATCAAATCATCAACGTAGCAACAAGCACGTTCTGGCTTCACGTAATTTATATCCCTTATCAAATAATTTATTAATTTCTTTTTACTCAAGTATTGACCTGTACTTTGTTTGTCTTTAATTATCTGTTGACCGTCGTACGATGTAGACATAATTGTCTGTTAATATGCGATGATAAGCCCTACACTTCCCTGAACTACGTGAAATAATCAGTTGAATGAGTGGAAGTTTCTTTCATTTCACGGTCAGTTACAGGTTCCTTGACCTTTGCAAAAACTTTTTCAATATTGTTTTTCATCAAATTATTGGACTTGATAGACAAGTTGATCAAACACTAATGTACATTTTAGGTGATCCGAACCAGGAATGTCTGGTTGTGAAGGACAGACAGACCACACAAGTTAATTTGGGTAAATTGATAACAAAATCTCGGTCGATCTGTAATTAGGTCAAATTTGACAAAATATTGGTCAAATGGTAAACAGGAGTGTATACATCAGAGGCGTTAAACATTTCTAGAACGAGCAATCATTTCTTGTGACTGATGGTTAGATAGCCTTCGACCTGGCGTATCGATAGGCATGTCGTAAGCTTAGTCACTAGTGAATGCAAGCAAAAATAAATTAATTGTGAACGTGCCATACTTAGACGACGATGTTCTTACAATTAGACTTATCTTTATTATAGCAAAGACACAGACCACAGATATCACGATAGATTGATTAACTAAAATCTCATACCTTCATTTACTTTTAATTGACTATGCCAACATTAACAACTAACTCTTCCTTTTTCTTCTTTTCAGGTCGGACCACGGCTATACCAAGAGTCAATGGCAAGAAAACTTAGATAGATTGCTTCCTGAAGTTCATCATGACCTTGTACAATCCAAGTTCATTCCACCTTTGTGTCTGTTTGCCATCAATCTGGGCACAATACCCACGCACTTTCTAAGATTCTACTAGAATTACAAAAGTACTCAGCTGTTGAATATACCTCAAACTTTTGTACATGCTAGCGTGTGCATGCTAGTGTGTCACCCACGTGTACTAAGTGCATACCCAGGTGCCGCCAGGCAGCTTGTTCTAAAATATCCACTTCCTTCACGCAAGGTTTTACCAAGAGCACAGAAGTAAGTAGGCGGTTGAACATACCTCAAACTCTTGTACATGCTAGTATGGATGGGCAGTCCAAAGTCATCATAGCCTGTATTTTCAGTGTACACCCAGGTGCCGCCGAGCTGCGCAGCTTGCTCCAAAATATCCACCTCCTTCACGCAAGGTTTTACCAAGAACACAGAAGTAAGTAGGCGGTTGAACATACCTCAAACTCTTGTACATGCTAGTATGGATGGGCAGTCCGAAGTCATCATAGCCCGTATTTTCAGTGTACACCCAGGTGCCGCCGAGCTGCGCAGCTTGCTCCAAAATATCCACCTCTTTGACACAAGGTTCTACCAGGAGATGACGAGCTGCGCAGAGGCCAGCCGCTCCAGCTCCGATCACGCATACGCGAGCCATTTTCCTGAAACAAATGAGTGTCCAACTTTTAGAAAGTTATGTAGACGCTTTAACCTAGATAAGAGTTATTTTGACGTTCTTTGATGGTGATAGTAGACACTACTAATATGTTTTAACAAGATTTTTGTTTTATTTTGTAATTGACCAAGAGTCAAAAATACAAGCAAATCAAATATCTCTATATGATTTGGTTGTGTTTTTCCTAAACTTTTAAGTTATAGCTTTATGCCCAATGTGTGTTGTGTGCTACACCAAAATGGTGTCGTGTTTAATTGTAAATGCTTATTTCAGCTTACTCTATTGTCTACAGGTGAAAACTATTATTGGCTTTCTGTTTTTATTGTTTTAATGTATATTATGTCAACAGCTGTTGGTTTTCAAAAATAAATAAAATAAAATAAGTACCTATGATCAAGACATTCTATTCATGTCAGTAGCCAGGGGATATACAGCCAAGCTGCCTGTCCGGTGGCTAGGTTTTGATATTACGGGTATGCGACCCCGGCTTCCCGAGCTACTACGGCCTCAAACCTTGTCCTCCGAGGTAGTAGTATCCGTTGCCTTTCATCCTTTCCCAAGTCACAAAGTCCTATCTCTCTTCTTTCCCTCCCCTTCCTTACTCCTTACCTCTCCGCCAATCCAAGGTCTGCCGCGCCGATGGATGCATAGCTAGGGGCGTGCCTAGTTTAGCGTGCCGATATGCCCTGGGACCGGGTGACCCCAGATTAAGGCTAACCTTGTCCTGGTAGGCGGGGCTCTGCCAGGATTGACACTAGATTTCCCTAGCTTCTCGTGGGAACGCAATGATTTTAAACTCAAACCAAAATCTATATGGCGGCGATGTAGGAGTTCGCGACTCATCACGTCTCGTTCCTGTCGGGTGCGGATTGCGGGCTACAGAGAGCCGCTTTGCTACGATGAATGTTAGGGGAGGAATGGTGGATAAAATAGGTGAAGTATGTCAGATGATGGATAAGAGGCGCATAGATGTTTTGTGTGTGAATGAAACAAAGCGGAAAGGTTGCGACACGACGAAACATGGCCCCTACACAGCGTATTGGTCTGGGGTTTCTAGTTCCGACCGAGGCTGTAAGGGAGTCGGCGTGATTCTTTCCGCACGAATGGCTGAATGCGTGACTGAGTTCGAATGTGTGAGCCCTCGACTCCTCTGGATTAGGCTGAAGGTCGGAATCACTCGAATCTTTATCCTAGGTGTCTATGCACCGACGAATGTGGGTTCGGGTGGCTCCACAAAAGCGAAAAAGGAAAATGAGGAGTTTTGGGACTGTTTAATTTAGCGTTGCTATGCTGGGGTAAGTTAGGTATTAATGACGGTCTATGAATACGCCGCGATGCTCGCCCGCACGCATCGCTCTGGGCATATGTTGTCCCTTTCTCGCTCGCGGGGCGAGGGTGGCGGCGTGCGCGCGGGCCGCCTGGTAGGCGCCAAGCGGTGATTTCTGCACCGCACTATCAGTCACTCAAAACCGTTCGGACGGGAGGGTATCGCGTATTGTGCGGATTTCCCGCCACGCGTTTTGTGATGCCGCGTGTAATGGACGATTCAATTTGAGATCGCGCGTGTTGATGCATCGTATTATTGCGTTTCTCCTGGGTTGTACTGGAATGCCAGGCTTAGTGATTGTTGGATGTCTCGACGTCTTCCACGTGAGCGTCGCGTTGAATAGGCATCAGGTGGCCATATTGGCCCGCGTTTGTACGGCCCAAATTCGGGTTGGGTCACGCGTAATGACTAATATCAAAGTGGAATACGAACAGAAGCTGTGAGTGGTTTGAAGTGAATAACGCGCCAAGGCTGTCGTGGAATGCTGGGTATCGATATCTTTTCCACCCAGCCCTGTAAGTACCCACGGAATCCCTATTTGATCCATTCCCTGAACTTCCTTTCTCCGTTGGGTATTTTATGCATTTGGACCGGCGACGTGACCGTAAGTGTCGAACCTAGTTGTTTAGTATAAAACTGTTTCTTCATGTTAATGGTGTGTTCCCTTTAGTCATATTTGTTGTACCATTATCATTGTGACTCCTTAGTACGAATTGCGGAATTCGTGGGGTGATATAATTTGGAGGTACTTACTTATAATCTAGTGCTTATACGTGTGACGTAACGCCAGATCGGCAGACGGTATTTACTACAGAATTGAGTTATGTAAAGGTCAGAACACATCATTTGCCAATTTCACTCAACTTAGTTAATTAAGTTAAATAGATTTAGGTTCACGTTTAATTCATAGTATGCGCTGCTATATTGTGCAGCGTATGCTATTTAGCGCTGCGTAACGCGGCCATTGTCTGCCTTCAGTTGAACTCCTGGTATTTTACTAGAAATTTACCTGTGTAAATCGCTTCCACTGCGGGAGTTTAGCTTGGAATTAGACAATTTTTGGTAGCAGAGCGTGGTTCAGAAAACCACTAGATTTAAGATTATTTTAGTATAAGATTTTTAATCTACCTACATAAAAAAAATATATTTATTGTGATTGTAGTGTGTGCCCTGTGTAGAATATCCTATCGGTAGGATCAGGGCCAATCAATTAGTGAATTGCTTGTTATTATCGTTGTGTTTACCCTGTGCGGATATCCTAACGGTAGGATCAGGGCCGATTGTCTATTATTTTTTTTATTGTAAGGTTCGGTGTTACTTTGAGTTGGTACCATGGCTCCCACAATTACACAGCTTCAGGCAAAAATTAGAACGCACCTAATTTGGTTCGCGACTAAGCAGGCGATGGTCGGTCGCGGGGACCGAGAGGACGCACTCATCGCTTGTGCGCAACGGATTGACGAACGGGTCGCGGAGGTGTTGGATTGCCTCACTGGATGCGAGGAGTTGTTTGATAGGACGCCTGATGAGGAGGTCAAACTTACGGTCCGGACGAATGTGACCCAGTGCATGGAGATGGGGCAGGAGATCCAGCAGGCGGCTGCTGTGATCACCAGGCGTAGAGCTGGGGAGCCGGACCCACCCCATGGTCCGCGGGGACCGGGGGTGCAAGTGCCCCTGCCGGCTGTGGCGATTCCGGTCTTCCACGGGGACTACACGGATTGGACCCGATTCCAGGATCTGTTTGACAGTGTGATTCATAACCGCGCTGACTTGCAGCCGGCATATAAAATGGCACAATTGATGGCCAAGCTGCAAGGTGAGCCCCATGAGCTGGTAAAGCATCTACCAGTCGATGATGCAAGTTACGAGACGGCTCGCGGTTTGCTGATCGAGAGATACAGCAACAAACGTCTCATGATTGACCAACTCCTGGAACAGTGGCTCACCGTGCCGACCATCACACGAGGGACGGACCTCAGGGCCAAGGTCCTCAACCCTGTCTGCGTTGCAGTGAACGCTCTTGAGAGACAGGGGATGCCGGTGTCAGGCTATGATTATATCCTGGTCCACACGTTGTTGCGCCGCCTGCCGAGCGACATGGCCGCTCGTTTTGAACAGTCACACGGAGGTAAGACATCTGATTACCTCCCGACCTTCGAGGAGCTCAAGTCCTTCCTCGAGGCCGAGTGCAGGCGGGTAGATGCCCAATTTGGAGAGTCGCCTCACGCGGAGTCTGCGGCCGCTCGCCGCCCGGAACGGCCGGGTGCACAGGCGCGAGACGGTAAGAGTAGGCCACCCAGGCGATACAATGTCGCTAATTTGGAATCGAGGTGTGCCTACTGCAGAGAGGCGGGGCATCAGGTGACTGCGTGTGAGGAGTTCGCTGCACAGCGGGTGCAGAAACGTCGTGGTGTGGTGCAGCAACGGCGTTGGTGCTTTAGGTGTATGGGGCCGCATCAGGTGCGAGAGTGCCCATCAAGCACCAACTGCAGGTACTGCCAGGGTGCCCACCATCAGCTCCTATGCATGAACCGCAGCGGAGATTACGGAGGCAGAGCTGACGCGGGTCAGCGGACGGAGTCTGCCCTACCTAGACGGGAGCAACGCTCCCCACCCCCTCCAAGGAGGAGTCCTCTTCCACCAGGGTTTCAGGGACGAGGCCAGGGACATCAGCAGGTGATCCCCCCTCCACCACGCGCGAGACAGTCACCACCTCGGCAGCAGGTGCCGGAACAGGGTAGGTGGTCACAGGTCCAAGGTCAGGGGCACCCATCACAAGTACGTGATGCTACGGGCAGGTGCCAACACCAGGGCCAGTACATGCAGTACTCGGCGGGTCTGAACAACATGGTGAGTTCCCATGACCCACGCATGCCTCTCCCCTTGGCTGAGCACCCGCGGCTACAGGCGCATCCACGGTACGCGCGCCTGCCGCAGGGTTACTATAGGCTGCCAGCCATGGCGTACAGGACCAGAGGTCCCTATCAGCAGGAGTGGGACCCACTCGAAGGTGTACGGAGAGAGGGGACCCCCCCGCAGGACGCGGACACTCCGCGCTTAGATTCCTGCTAGGTAATCGCCGCCTACACGCCAGCTTCGGCCCCCCGGCCAATTACGGTATTGTTGCCTACGGCAATGATTTGGGTATGGGGATACGGTGGCCGCAGCATGCAGGTAAGAGCCTTGTTAGATACAGGGGCTCAGGGTTGTATTGTGTCTAGTAAGCTGGTGAGTAGGCTACGCTTAAATATAAGGCCCACAACGGATGGGGCTGTAGGTATTGGAGGTGTAGATGTGCCTGACGTTCGGGGTCAGGTGAACTTCGAGTTCACATTAGGTAATACAGGTACAGGGGTCAGCTATCATGCCTCAGCAGTGGTGCTGGATGAAGTGGTAGGGAAACTTCCTCAGGTTCGGTTACCGTCAACGGTACGAGGGTTAACCACAGGCTTAGAGCTAGCTGATCCTGACTTTGATACTCCTGGTACGGTGGACGTTCTCCTCGGGTCAGACGTCCTCGGGAGATTCTGGTGTGGCAGAAAACGAGTACTTCAGCAAACTGGTTTAGTGGCCGTTGATACCACAGGGGGGTATGTTATTTTTGGCCCAGTTTGGAGATCTCAGGACCTACCAGAGGGCGATACGGTTCTCTATGGTAGTGTGTTGTCGGAGGTGCTGCAGAGGTTTTGGGAGTCTGAGGAGCCACCCACAGCGGATAGACGGAAGCCAGAGGATGACGAGTGCGAGCTGTTCTATCAGTACAACACTGCACGAAGTTCGTCAGGTAGGTTTGTTACCAGGCTGCCATTTCTCCCAAACCGCCCCTCCTTAGGTAGTTCGCGACAGATCGCGGAACGGAGACTACTGGCTATGGAGAGAAAGATGAAGCGAGATGCAGCACTTCGGCAGAAGTATATCGAATTCATGAGGGAGTACCTAGAGTTAGGCCACATGTCGGTGTCCAGCATAGATTGGAGGTGTGTCGAGCATTACTACATACCTACCACACCTGGCTGTTTTGAAGTCACCGGAGGCGAAGATACGGGTAGTGTTTGACGGTTCTGCTCCTACATCGAATGGTGTGTCTGTGAACCAGTGTCTGCACGCGGGTCCCAAGTTGAACCGGGACATTGTGGACATCCTCACAGATTTTCGGTTGCACCAAGTAGCGTTCGTCGCAGACGTCAAAATGATGTTTCGCCAAACAATTATACACCCGGATGACCGTCGGTACCAGCTGATTTTGTGGCGTGAGAGCCCTGACGAGCCGATGGTCACTTATGAGCTTAACACGGTAACGTATGGTCTGAAGCCAAGTCCGTTTTTGGCAGTACGCACGCTGCGAGAGTTGGCCGCACAGGAAAGGGTAAGATTCCCTCGGGCCGCAGCAGTACTGGATCGCGACGTCTACGTGGATGACATCTGCACGGGTGCAGATAGCGTGCAACAAGCACTGCTACTACGAGACGAGCTGATCGCGATCATGGAATCAGGAGGTTATGAGTTGCGGAAATGGCTGTCCAGCTGTCCAGAGCTCCTGGCCGGGTTGCCAGGTGAGTTCCAGCAGGACCCGCACCTTTTCGAGAACCCGGACAATCCAAATACGTTGAGCATCCTAGGGGTGCAATATAGGCCAACGCATGATGTCTTTACGTATCAGATCGAGCCAGACCTTTTGCAGAAGACTTGGACGAAGCGTTCGGTATTATCGACGATCGCCAGAACTTTCGATCCTAACGGGTGGATCGCACCGGTGACGTTCATGGCGAAGTGCTTCTTGCAAAGGTTGTGGATAGCAAACTTGGGTTGGGACGACCAGCTCTCCGGAGAGCTGTTGAATGATTGGACCAAGTTTGTGACCACCTTACCAGGGATCGTACGCATCGCCATACCTCGCAAGTTGCTCCCATCGGTGGGATGTAAGGCTACCCTACATGGGTTTTGTGATGCCTCGGAGCGAGGGTACGCGGCAGCTGTCTATTTGCGGACAGTCAGTTCAACGGGAACTGTAGACGTGCGTCTAGTTATGGCCAAGAGTAAGGTGGCTCCGGTTAGGACAAGATGGACCATTCCAAAGTTGGAATTGGCGGGAGCAGCGCTTCTCACGCGCTTGCTACATTATGTCGCTAGTAATCTACGCGGTACCATCACTTTGGATGAAACGGTGTACGCATGGACCGACAGTAGGATAGTTCTGTGCTGGTTACAGACGTCGGTACATACTCTTGAGGTTTTCGTGGCAAATCGGGTGTCACAGATTAAAGGATCGGAAACTCCGTTGGTATGGAGACACGTACCGGGAGAACAGAACCCAGCGGACTGCGCCTCACGGGGATGTAGGGCCCCTGATTTGGTAGGTCACTCACTGTGGTGGGGACCTCAGTGGCTGACTGAGTCACCTGAGAGATGGCCATACAATGAGTGCGGGTCGCCGCTTGGGCCACCTGATCGAGGTTTGCGAGTGAACGTAGGGCAGATCGTACCTAAGCCTAGTGCGGCTTTCTTGCTGGAACGATACAGCTCCCTCGACAAACTTCTAGGGGTGACAGGTTGGATCAAACGGTTCGTGAACAACTGTAGAAAACCTCAAGCAGAACGGAACTTGGCACCTGTCCTCTCGCCTGCGGAGCGGAATGCGGCTCTAAGTTTATTGGTTAGGGTCGTCCAGGCGGAACATTTTGAGGAAGAGGCCAGGCTGCTCAGGGATGGCCGTGGAAAGCTGAAGGGAGGTCTTGTGCGCCTCAACCTGTTCGTGGACGAGCATGGAATGCTCCGGAACGCTAACCTGCCCTTTTCAGCACGGCATCCGCTGTTACTCCCAAAGAAGGGACCTTTGGTAGAACTTATAGTTAGGGATCGTCACCAGAAAAACTCGCATGCGGGCTGCAATGCACTTTTGGCTATTCTGCAGCGCGAGTTTTGGATCTTGTCTGGACGACGTACGGTACGGAGCATTGTGTTTCGGTGCTTGCCTTGCTATCGGTTGAAGGCAGCCACAATGCAACCTCAGATGGGAGACCTCCCACCGGACCGGGTGACGGAAGCCTGGACGTTTGCGGGTGTAGGAACGGACTTTGCGGGGCCTTTCATGGTAAAGGCATCACGCCTTCGCAACGCGAAGTCAATCAAGGCGTATTTGTGCGTGTTTGTGTGCCTAGCAACCAAGGCCGTCCACTTGGAACTCGTGGCCGACCTCACTACGGAGGCTTTCTTAGCAGCTTTAGATAGATTTGTGTCGCGAAGAGGGCGACCAGCGCTGATCATGTCGGACTGTGGTACCAACTTTAAGGGCGCTGATCGATGTATGAAAGAAATTATAACGTTTTTATCGGAAAACGAGGAAGCTATCGGCACGAGCCTCTCCCGTCAGGGCATTAACTGGGTGTTCGATCCACCAGGATGCCCCCACTGGGGTGGTATATTTGAAGCGGTTGTAAAGTCCGCTAAGACGCATTTGATGCGCGTTATAGGTTTAACGATATTAACCTTTGAGGAGCTAGCGACCGTGTTTTGTAAAATTGAGGCCGTTCTCAATTCACGTCCTTTGTGTCCGCTTAGCTCAGATCCGAATGATCTGGAGGCCCTGACACCAGGGCATTTCTTAATTGGCCGACCACTTAACGCCTTGCCAGAATACCCCTACACAGAGGTCAGTAGCAATCGTTTGACGCGTTATGAGTTGCTGCAGCAAATGTCTCAGAATTTTTGGAAGCGATGGTCGCTTGAGTATTTGCACATTCTGCAGCAACGCCTTAAGTGGACGGACAGAACTGAACCCCCTCGCATCGGAGATCTCGTTCTGGTTAAGGATGCCAACCTGCCGCCACTGCGATGGCGCAGAGGGCGCATTCTCAACTTGTTCCCAGGTAGTGATGGCACTCCTCGAGTCGCGACAGTTCAGGTAGGGGATTCAGTTCTTAAGCGAGCAATAGCAACGCTATCTCGTCTCCCCAGTAGTGAATAGGCCTAAGGGATTCGGCCTAGGGCGGGTGAATGTTTAATTTAGCGTTGCTATGCTGGGGTAAGTTAGGTATTAATGACGGTCTATGAATACGCCGCGATGCTCGCCCGCACGCATCGCTCTGGGCATATGTTGTCCCTTTCTCGCTCGCGGGGCGAGGGTGGCGGCGCGCGCGCGGGCCGCCTGGTAGGCGCCAAGCGGTGATTTCTGCACCGCACTATCAGTCACTCAAAACCGTTCGGACGGGAGGGTATCGCGTATTGTGCGGATTTCCCGCCACGCGTTTTGTGATGCCGCGTGTAATGGACGATTCAATTTGAGATCGCGCGTGTTGATGCATCGTATTATTGCGTTTCTCCTGGGTTGTACTGGAATGCCAGGCTTAGTGATTGTTGGATGTCTCGACGTCTTCCACGTGAGCGTCGCGTTGAATAGGCATCAGGTGGCCATATTGGCCCGCGTTTGTACGGCCCAAATTCGGGTTGGGTCACGCGTAATGACTAATATCAAAGTGGAATACGAACAGAAGCTGTGAGTGGTTTGAAGTGAATAACGCGCCAAGGCTGTCGTGGAATGCTGGGTATCGATATCTTTTCCACCCAGCCCTGTAAGTACCCACGGAATCCCTATTTGATCCATTCCCTGAACTTCCTTTCTCCGTTGGGTATTTTATGCATTTGGACCGGCGACGTGACCGTAAGTGTCGAACCTAGTTGTTTAGTATAAAACTGTTTCTTCATGTTAATGGTGTGTTCCCTTTAGTCATATTTGTTGTACCATTATCATTGTGACTCCTTAGTACGAATTGCGGAATTCGTGGGGTGATATAATTTGGAGGTACTTACTTATAATCTAGTGCTTATACGTGTGACGTAACGCCAGATCGGCAGACGGTATTTACTACAGAATTGAGTTATGTAAAGGTCAGAACACATCATTTGCCAATTTCACTCAACTTAGTTAATTAAGTTAAATAGATTTAGGTTCACGTTTAATTCATAGTATGCGCTGCTATATTGTGCAGCGTATGCTATTTAGCGCTGCGTAACGCGGCCATTGTCTGCCTTCAGTTGAACTCCTGGTATTTTACTAGAAATTTACCTGTGTAAATCGCTTCCACTGCGGGAGTTTAGCTTGGAATTAGACAGGGACAATGTAAGAGATGTTTTGAAAAACTGCAAGGCGAATGAAAGAATTATTATGCTGGGAGATTTTAATGGATGGGTAGGTATAAAGCGAGATGGGTATGATAAGGTTCTTGGTACGTTTGGTGATGAAAGAGTAAATGAAAATGGAATCTCTAACACACTCTGTGTTAGAGATTTGTTTACAGTGGGATCTTTTTGTGTCGAATACAATGTTTCAACATAAAGAGATCCACACTTATACAAGAACGGAAGGTGCATCAAGAACTATGATTGATTTTGTGATTGTGGATGAAAGATTGAAGAGTAAAGTTGTAGACACCCGAGTGTACCGCGGTGCTGGTATTGACACAGACCACTTCCTGGTGCTATCACGAATAAGTGGTCTCTTCAAACGGTGGCGGCACAGGGTAACTGAGCGGAGTAGTGCGTTAGAAAGAGTGAAAGTAGAAAATTTGCAAAATAAAGAGGTAAAAAAGGAGTATATTAAAAGATTGAAAGAGAAATTTAATGACCTAGAGGAGATGTCTGACATTGAAGAAGGATGGAAAGGATTTAAAAAAGGTGTTGTGGATGTCGCGATAGAAGTGTGTGGAGTTTCCAAAAGGATGAAAGGGAAAACACAACGGAGTGAGTGGATGACCAAAGAGGTACAAGAAGTTGTGCAGAAGAAGAAGAAAGCATGGTTGGATTCACGGGGTTGGATTGGTTAGCTACTAAAGCTAACCGAAGAATGTTAAAAGCGACGGATGAAGATGTAGAGAAAGCACGAAAGGAGTATAAAAGTGTGAAGGATGTAGTTAAGAAGACGGTTGATAGAATGAAGGATAAGAATAAGGATGAATTTGACAGGAGGCTATTGGAAAACTTTCGTTCCAACTTGAAAGTTTTCTGGAAATCCATAAGGACAGCTCGAAATAAAACCACGTCGTCCGAGTTGAGTAGGATTCGAAGCCAGGATGGTAGTGTAATAAAAGGTGAGGAATGTGTGTTGAAAAGATGGAAGGAATATTTTGAAAGCTTATTTGAGAAAGAAGATCTAGCGCAAGAAATAACTACTGCAGAAGTGGATGAAATTGAGAACGAAAGTGAGATTGAAATGGATGAGATTGTGAAAGCGTTAAAAAGTATGAAATCTGGTAAAGCTGCAGGGTATGATAGGGTGTCGGTCGAAATGCTGAAGGCTGGCGAAGGCGTTGTGGCTAGTCAGCTGTACCTCCTTTTTAACCTTTGTTGGAGAAGCGGTCGAGTGCCAAGTGATTGGTGCAAGGCTGTAATAGTGCCATTATACAAAGGAAAAGGGTCACAGCTGGACTGCAAAATTACCGCGGTATAAGCCTCCTCAGTGTCGTCGACAAACTGTATGCAAAGGTGTTGGTTGAAAGAGTGATGAAAGAAACGGATGAGAAAGTATGGGATGCTCAGGCAGGATTTCGTAAGGGGATGGGATGTACGGATCAGGTCTTTTCCTTGCGCTGCATAGCTGAAAAATTCCTGGCCAAAAACCAGAAAGTCTATTGCGCGTTCGTAGATTTGGAAAAGGCCTATGACAGAGTGGTGAGGAATGAATTGTGGTCGGCACTATCCATGCATGGGGTGAGCAGTATCTTGATACGAGCACTGAAATCCTTATATAAGGATTCCAGTGCTTGTGTCAGGATAAACGGGGCGTACACTGAACTTTTTAACATCGAGAAAGGTGTTAGACAGGGATGTGTTGCGTCACCGTGGCTGTTCAATCTGTTCATGGATAGTTGTTTGGAAGATTTGAAAGAGAGTGAATGTGGTCTGAGAATGAATGGTTTACTCGTCAAATGTCTTCTCTATGCTGACGACCAAGTTATCCTTGCGTCGTCGGCTGAAGGGTTGCAGGAGATGGTAAATATTATGAATGAGGCTTTGAAAAAGAAAGGAATGAAAGTGAATGTAAGTAAGACGAAAGCAATGGTTTTTGAGAAAGAGGAAAATATGACAGAGTGTAAAATTATGATAGAAGAAGAGAGGGTGGAACAAGTGAAAGAGTTTGTGTATTTGGGCTCCATGTTCACATCAGATGGAAAGTGTGAAAGTGACATCGAAAGAAGGGTGAATGCCGGCAACATGGTGAATGGAGCGTTGCACGCTTTTATGAACAGCCAGAAAGTCTCTGATAAGGCTCGTCTGGCTGTGCATAGAGGGGTGTTAGTTCCGACACTTATGTATGGGAGTGAAAGTTGGGTATGGCAGAAAAAGCATGAAAGTAGAATAAATGCAGTACAAATGAGACCGTTAAGAAGTATGGTTGACGTAAAATTGAGTGACAGGATAAGGAATAGCGTGATAAGGGAACGTTGTGGTATAAAAGAAGACGTAGTGACTGGTGTAGAAAAGGGTATGCTTAAATGGTTTGGTCATGTAGAGAGGATGAACGAAAGAAGATTAACGGAACAGGTGTATATGGCAAGTGTGGATGGGAACGTCGGAAGGGGAAGACCTCGACGAACGTACCTCGATCAAATCGGGGACGTGCTAAAGAAAGGTCAGGTCAAGAGTACCCTAAACCGACGAGCATGCATGAAGAGATTGATGAATGTGGAGGAGGCGAAAGAAGTATGCCAGGATCGTAGTAAGTGGAAGGAAGTAGTCTCTGCCTACCCCTCCGGGAAAGAGGCGTGATTTATGTATGTATGTATGTATGTATTCTATTCATATCTCTTTGTGTTCAAGAAAATTGTATAAATTATGGTCACATTGTGGTTCAACTAATCCCTATGTGCAATCTGATTGTCCTTCTCTATAGACGAGAATGCTACGATTTCAAGATTACTTAGGAAACAAAGTCAAGAGCCTCATTAAAATATACAAGTACTTAATAAATAATTAAAAATAATATTCTTTATTTCAAAAAATAAATGCGGGCAAGGAATAAGCTGCTCTAGCCTAGATGGAAGAGGCGTCGTCACTAGTAATAACGAAAGTCGCAGGTTCAAATCTTACCCGCGCTTGTTGTAAATTAAGCAAGTTAAAAAAAAATACTTATTTGCTGGCAAACAAAACAAATAGTGATCTAAAATCTAAAGTTGTTCGTGTGCAATACCTATGCGAAACCCATTTTGCGATAACGAGGTAAATAAGGTACCTAGGTATACCTACCAACTATAAATTATGGTAGCTACATGTAATGTGATTGCGGTGGGTCATCTTAACAACTGTAACAGAGCGAATGCATTCTCTCATAAGTAAATCAAACCTCCTAGTTCTGGATGAACTCCTGGTAGCAAAACGTTCTGCATGAGCAGCATCCATGGGAAATTATAACAAAAGACTATTGTTGATCTGTGAGAATTCATTTCTTTGCTGTATTTGCATAAACTATTTAAGTGCAAAAGAAATTTCTCAACGATTCGTATTATACGCAAAAGATAAACGATTTATGCGTCAGCTGGTAGGTTCCCGACTTCACGTACTTCTACAAACATCATGCCTATATCCATTAAGGGGTAGGCAGTGGGCAGGGCGTATACAGCCGTCAAAACCGATCGTTATCACCAAGCACGTCTGACGAATATTTAGGATCATTTCATTAATTGTGTATCAATATCAGAATAGCTCGTATATCGTATATGTTGTTTTAATCATTCTCATTATCAGTTGGCGTCTAATTAAAGTTATTCTGTACCTCATTCATATTATAGTTACTATGTTGTTACTGTTTTATAAACATTCCACTCAATTTTCAATAACTGGTGACATTTCCTAATTGAAGGTTCAATTTCGTAGTTTACGTAAACAATACTCATTTAGCAAAGAATTACATCACTGGTTCTGAACCCCTAGTAACAATTATTTAGTACCTTTTGCATGCGCTCCGTATTTAATTCTCTCATTCATATCGATAGGGATATTTCAGAGTGGGACGTCGGGTTGACGAACGACCCAATGAATCCTCGTGACGCGTGACTGGTGTCAGAGATTGTAATCCTCCGACTAGCAGTTGTGTAACGACCGAAATCTTAATAATTTTAATCAAAGACTGCATCAGGGACCGTCGCGTGGCCTCATTGTGCTTTCAGAGGCACGAAACCATCAGAAACTTGTTTTATGTACATTTGGGAACATAATAAACTATTTTGGATCACAAAAAACCAACTGCTTTCAATAAGTAATAAATAAAGTGGCATATTTTCTAAATTATTCTTTGACTTAGGTTTATGCCTCAATTCTAGAAATAAATTCTCTTAACTTATCTTAAATTAGTGCAGATACTTTCAATTAAATATGTTAAGAAAAGAATAGGAGATAATTTTGTAAGCCATGTCATGTTTAAAAATTTCAAAGGGTAGTTTCTAGTCAATTTAGTCGCCATTATTATCGTTATCATCAGAACTGTCAGATAGAAAAGTCCCCATTTAGACCTGTAGGTATTTATTTGTCCCAGAAATTGAGCTTATAGATATGCAGTAAAGAAAGGAAGAAAAAAATACCTCAACATCTTATTTTATTTGTAAGGCCAAACAAGATGAGATTCTATGACGTTAATTGAAATTGAAATTGAAATTCTTTATTCAATGTAGGATAGTATTATCATATCACTTATTGACGTCATGAACCGTCATTGTAAAAAAAAGAAATTTGTGTCACACAATTTTCTTTTTTTTATAACAATTTTGTAATGTCCTACTAGAAAACCGGCTCGGGCGGGAGAAAAAAAATAAAAATCAAAATCTTTCGAAAATCGTTAATATTTATTTACTACTTCTTGAATGTAAATAGGTCAGCCTACATTACAACAAAACATGTTTGTGTGTAGTTATCAAATCCTTGGTTAATAGAAATTTTCCATATCATTTATTATTGTAAGATAGAAACATAACATGTATGACATTCCATGAAACTGGACAACTATCGTTCAAATCCGATGGCGTAGCTACGTCAGGGGTCGTGGGTTCGATCCCTACATAGCACAAATATTTGTAAATGACTTTTCAAATATTTGTGTTGAGTCTGGGTGTTTTCTATGTAATACATACATATTTCACGTCTTTAGTCCCTTGCGGGGTAGACAGAGCATAAACTGCCATAAAAAACGGTTTACGCCACGTCTGATAAACATTTAAGGGTCATTTGGAAAATTATGTATCGCTATAGAGACATGTAGTCAGTACATTGCCTAAAATTGCAATACACACCCTCGAGTCCCGTAATCGCATCCTACGACACCGAAGGGCAAGAAACGGGGTGATATTATTCTAATCCGGCATCACACGGCACTATGTAATGGACCTATGTATTTATTTACAAAAACAGCAGCGTTTCCTGTGTATACAACACCCTGCATTGCACTCTCCAATCCGCCTGCCAAACGTGGTGAGTATGGCAAATACTCCCCGATTGAAGCCCATGTCCAGCAGTGGACTGTTTTGGCTGTTTAAGTTAGCAAAACTAATATAAAGCTAACACTATTTTGACGTCACACTTTATCTACAAAAGTAACCGGTGCAATCCAGTTTAACGAATGCAGTTATTTACTATTTTATTTATTACACAAGTGCCCTTATCACAGTGTTTGTTTGAACCGGTTAATCTGAGTGTTGATAAGGTATAACTTGAACGAAGGACTTTCCTTAAGGGATTTGACCCTTGAAGGATTGAGAGAAGAGGAAAAGTAATGTCAGATTAATAAAGTAACTAAAGGAATTTTAATATAAAAAATTTCTCAAGTCCTTCAAATAGGTTTAGAATAGGATAGGAGATATCTAAGTCATGTCATGTTTAAAAATATCAATGGCTTCTTCGCCCTTTTTAGTCAATTTAGTCGCCATTGATTATCATCATCATCATAAGACATAACATGACTAAAATATCTCCTATCCTTTTCTAAACCTGTTTGACGGAAAGTGACAACACTAATTTAAGGTAATAATTATAAGGGAATTTATATCCCGAATTGAGGCCAATGTAGAGATATTGAATTAGTGCTAAAAATAGCACTGAAATTTTAGCTTAAATAGGCTAAGACAAGGCTGGGAAGATAATACTTCTATGGCCTAGGATCTACTGCTTATCTAGCAACGTAGGTATGATGAGTTTTATGTATGTAGTAGATGTTGTGTTATTAATAAATTCTATCAATGACGCGTATATGTTAGGTACCTAGCTACTTAATAATTAGAACTAGTAACTAGATATCTCCTATTCTTCTGTCAACCTACCTATTTGACAGAAAAAGTAAGTTAAGAGAATTTATTCCCTCAATAAGACATTACACCTAGCAAAGCACAAAACTTTTCTTAAGGTTATCAATTATTAAAGTTTGGACAGTAATAACGGTCTCAATTGTGCAATTTTCAAGAAAACATCTTTCAACTCCCTTTTTAGCCCCTAGGGGAAGAATATAGAAAAATCTTTTATTACATACATAGGTACCTATATAAATTACGCTTATATCCATAACGTGGTAGGCAGAGCGTTAACGACCGTAAAACGGATTATAACACCACGTCTGACAAAAGTTTGATGGTCAATCATATAACTGTATATCACTATTATAGTGACAGGTTCTCAGCCCATCGCCTAAAATTGCAATACACATCTTACCCTCGAGTCCCGTAGTCGCTTCTTACGACACCCATGGGTAAGAAATGGGGTGATGCAATTCTAGGCCGGCATCATACGACAATCAAAACCTACTATTATTAGTGCTAATTTTAGTTTTAAGGAACAGCAGCAGTAACTTTAGATGGCATTGATATGTCATCATCATCATCATCATCATCAATTTAAATATCAAGACGGGCTGGTGATAAGGAACAACTCCCCCCCCAGTATTGTATGTACCCCCATGTTGCAATATGACAAAATATTTTGAGTTGCCATGGTAACTGAACATCATCAGCTGATCGGATATTTGGTATGAAAGGATTTTTTTTTCGTATTTCTACCTATGTTCCTTGGGGAAAGTTGTTCCTTATTACCAGCCCGTCTTGAGTTTTAGCTATCGTTCACTAGTAAAATTTCACCCTAAATACATACTCAAACATATATCACGCCTTTATCCCTTGCGGGGTAGGCAGAGCGTAAATGGCCGTAAAATACGAATATTTGACTGCCGTTTCAGAACGATCGTGTATCACTAAAGTGACAGATTGTCAGCCTAACTCCTAAAATTGTAAAACCCTTAGTCGCCTCTTACGACCCCAGCGTGAAAGAAATGGGGTGATGCTATCCTAAGCCGGCTTCACCTTACATATTACGATAAATTAACTAGATAAGCCTATAAATAATTTACTTACAAAAATAAAACTCAAGACACAATATTTATAGCAGTGAGTAGGTCATTGACATCTGTATTGAGATCAGATAGTAATTAATGTGTTAATTATAAATATTCAACTGACAGATACGTTTTGTAATAAAATAACGACCATGTTGCTTCAAATTATGTGAAATTTACTAAGTTCTCCAAAGTATCCCAGCCCAGCAAGATTTTTTATGAAGAAGGTAGAATTCGTAGTTCAATACAACTTTTGTTTTAATTAGGTCTCTGTTTTTCTTTAAAAAAATTTACCTTTCATTTGCGCTGCGCCAGAAAAAAACAGACAATCGTTTTGCGCTCAAAATTCTTGTGAGATTTATCGGTCTTTTGATCATAGAAATATCGTTACAATGTCTAATTCAGCCATTTTTACTAGAAAAGTTAGGTATCTAAATTGAAGCATATAAATTTGGTAGTACCTATTCTTAAAAGTGTAGACATTATTTCGAAAAATGTTCAAATATAGTATAGAATATAAACCGTTTGATGCTGGCTTAGAATAGCATCACCCCATTTCTTACCCATGGGTGTCGTAAGAGGCGACTAAAGGAACTCGAGGGTTAGATGTGCATTACAAATTTAGGCGATGGGTTGACAACCTGTCACTATAGTGATACACAGTTATCTGATTGACCCTCAAACTTTTGTTAGAAGTGGTGTTAATATCGTTTTTACGGGCGTTAACGCTCTGCTTACCCCGTAAGGAAGATAGGCGTGATTAATGTATGTATGTATTCAAATATAGTTTGTCAAATTGTGTAACTCAATTGTGTTTCTTATCTTTTAGATACTCAATCTTAACATGTACTTTTTCCGAATTTTATGGCTGTAATATCTAAATAAATCCGGTTGAAAATTATTCCCCGCTTTTAATATTTTAAATTCCTCGCAAATACCTGGGCGCGCCCGCCAATACTTAATTTCTGCAAATACCCTATATTCTACGTTAAATTTAAAAACAAAACACCTAATTTAGTTATTTTTGGATACAATATTTTTATTTGATTAAGATTATCTTTAACCTTACTGTTTGTATAAATTTGATGTGCCTAAATAAAGGCTTTTAATACGTAATTAAAATTAGAAGCACAGTTACTTATTGACTCACCTAATTCAGTTAAAATTCACAGAATATCCAAACTTTTTAGATAACCAATCACAGCACTTCACAGCGTGTTCCAAATACGAAATAATTTGTTGTTTCAATTAAATTAAGTAGATTATGTTTTCTTGTCGACGGTCGATCACTAAATGCAGCGGCCAGCGTAGATCGCGCTGTTATATGCGCGTGCGCAGTTTAACTGCTAGTTAAAATTTAACCGTGGTTTTAGGTTATCTTAAGTGAACTAGTACTAAGTACTAGAACAATTTCATTTAGGAAACTTATGATAAATCAATCTCAATATACCCTGCAAAACCAACATTGTATAAGTATGAAGTATAATAACTCTATCTACTATGGTTGAGCTAAGTTACATAGGTGTACAGTCGTAGCATGTCGTAGTCATATAGGTATTTTGACAGCTGTTTGATTAGATTGGCTTGTATTGAGGGATCGCGAATATTCGAAAACACCCAGCAAACATGACCTTTCAGAAGATGTCATCATTTCAGTTTTGCAATGATTCGCAAAGATATTGCTATTTTAACAACTCCCATAAACTCCTAATCGCCTGGTAGACATTCTACGGTGACCTCTGAACTACCCTCGCTGAGGTGACATGATAGGTCTACGTATTCTGGCCTAGATGACGAAACTAGACTCGATGCTTGCATTAGACAAGCTTCCGGTGCGATAGAGACAGAAATACAAACAAACAACCTGTCTCTGTTTTGTTTGTTTGGTAACAGGATAACATAAACGCAAGTTTGAATGGGGATTTTGAAAAATGTATGTTTGGTATCGACTTTAAACGAGTCATTTTTAATAATTTTCAGTCGGTAGCAAACTAGCGAGTTAAGCCTACTTATGCCGTCAACACCTACACACGCGTTTGGAAGCCAAAAACTGCAGGTTTAGCCTTTTTTTCAGGTGTGGTTCGCGCTTAAAAGACGGGCTGGGGGTAAGTAACAATTTCTCCTAGGAACATAGGTCAAAATATGTAAAAGAAATTAGATCCTCATACTAAATTGCCGATCAGCAAATTGGGTTACCTACCATATGAAATCTCAAAATATTTGTAATATTTCAAACTATTTTCCTTGGGGAAAGTTGTTCCTTATCACCAGCCCGTCCTTTGTTTTCAGCCCCTATCATTAAAACGTGAAGGTTGCGTCTCGTCGCTTCACAACGCTCCCCACCATAAAAACCCCTTGATAGTTGCCGCGTCCAACTACTTCCCCCATCCAAACTCGCGTTTTAAACACCGTCCGAGACACATCCTTACGGAAGAAGATGATGAAATCACAGTAGCCACTGCTGCAGCCATTGCGAGTAGATCACACTCCACAAGCTCCTCAAGCAACCGACGCCCCCGCCGGCGGGGGCGCGGAGGTCCCTCATTTGTTCCCCATTTTGGAAACTACCGGCACGTGCCGGGTAGATTCAGTTCAATACGATTTTCCCAGAACAACTCGTAAGCTCAATCGCGCCCCAAGTTGTTTGAACTCCCGCTCCCCACTATACAGTCAGGTGCAGCTTTTAATAGCCCCGGGGCTAAAATCATAGAGTCCAAAACAAAAAAAAAATACCGTTTTTATTATCCGTCACAAGTAAACTTTCACCATATACCTATGTATTTTTAAAGAATCTATTACCACTGCCACTACTTCTATTTCTACCTAAACATCCGTAACGAAACTCGAGACATCTACCAATATCACTCGGACATTGCGTGAGACAGTATTGCAATATGCGCTCGCAGCCCGATGCACAGTTTTTTAAGTCGCACCATACCATAGATCAAGGCCGGCCAATAGATTTTTCAGGTGGGCCAAATTTTTAAGATTACTGGGGCGCCAGGCCCCGATTTTTAGAGGCAATACGTAAATACATCTTATCGATGCCAGAGGTGAATTATTTGTTTTTGAACGGTGGTGTGCTAAATCCAAGGGAAATAACTATAAATTACGATTGAAAATAAAAATGAAATTACTTTATTCAATGTAGGATAGTATTATCACTTATTGAAGTCATGATCCGTCATTGTAAAAAAAGAAACTTGTGTAACACAATTTTCTTTTTTTGTATAATATATAAAAGAAACTTGTGTAACACAATTTTCTTTTTTTATATAATATATAAAAGAAACTTGTGCAACACAATTTTCTTTTTTTATAACAATTTTGTATTGTCCTAATAGAAAACCGGCTCGGGCGGGATAAAAAAATAAAGGCACTGCCTCGGGGCTGGCCAGGTTAATTACACGGCATGTTACTTTACACCACCACCATCTGTGAACGACATTTGTTTCAAAATGACGTCAAGATTTTCAAAGCGTGTTATTTAATTAGATAATTCTTTATAATAATAAACTTAATTACAAATTGGTAACACGATACAAATAATTATGAGGCTTCTGTTTCCTAAACTAAGAATAAGAATTCCTGTATCTCAGGTAAGCAGATAGATTATTTTAAATTAACTAATTATACTTTAATAAAAATATACTTAATTAGACTTTACAGTATAATATTCTAAACTTATTCTAACTATTGTGGAGACGGCAGCTACAACTTCCCTCGGAAGCGGCGGCCAAAATTCCGTATAATGATTCTTTTGAGAGGGTCAAAACTCGAAACCGTTTACACCGTCCAAACTGGCCCCACCCCTGCTCAAGTGGCAACTTGCGACCGGCGACTTCAAATGCCTTGGTGGGACACTTGGTGGCCCGCGGGCCTGGGGTTGGCCGGCCTTGGCATAGATGACGCAATAAATAGGCGTGTATTGGTCATATAGTTTTTTATGCGTCGTGCCCCTTTTTCTATCTATCCCTTTTCGTTTCGGGGCTTCTTGGATGACGTAACTAATATCAAAGGGCGTAGTGGTTAGACAAGACGACACATTGAATGTGCTATCAACATACATAGCTAAATACATTTATCACGCCTTTATTCCTTGCGGGGTAGGCAGAGCGTAAACGGCCGCAAAAAACTAACATATACGCTACGTCTGACAAATATATGAGGGTCATTTAGAAAACTTGAGTATGGCAATAGGAGGAGGCCTGTGCCCAGCAGAGGTCTTAAATGTTAAGCCATTTTTCTTTTGCTTGGGTAAGATAATGCAATACATTAATGCGGAGTGCCGTGTGAAGCCGGCTTAGAATAGCATCACCCTATTTCTTTCCTGTGGGAATCGTAAGAGGCGACTAATGGCCTTGAGGGTGTGTATTGCAAGTTTAGGCGATCGGCTGACAACTATGGTGATAAGTAGGTACACAATTTTCCGATTGACCCTCATATGTGAGACGTGGCGTAAATGTCCGTTTTTGTGGCCGTTTCCGTTTTGCCTACCCCGCAAGGGATAATAGGCGTGATATGTGTATGTGGATGGGGAAGGATAAGATTGTAAAACTTAAGACAATGATCTAATTATACCCACTCGTTTGTGGCTCAGGTGGTTGTTACCGCCGGGCATGATTAGATTGACCTATCTACTTACTACTGGTAATAATACGGTTGAATATGTAAATTGCATAAGGCGAGCGCTCGACAGTGGCGCCACTTCACAATTTTATTTTTTTCTCTTTATAGGTATAAACAATGTATTAGAATCTGCCGTGTGATGCCGGCCTAGATTAGCATCACCCCATTTCTTACTCATGGGTGTCGTAAGAGGCGACTAAGGGACTTGAGGGTGTGTACTGCAATTTTAGGCGATGAGCTGACAACCTGTCACTATAGTGATACACAGCTATCTGATTGACCCGCAAACTTTTGTCAGACGTATCCGTTTTACGGCCGTTAACGCTCTGCCTACCCCGTAAGGGATATAGGCGTGATTTATGTATGTATGTATTAGAATATCCCTTGCCCAAGTTTTGAGTGTAATTTGGAACCTGCAAACTCAATAAAATATTCGCTGTAATTTATGTTATGGCTTTAAATATCAAAAGTGGCCGCTTTATTTGCAGCGAATATTTGATTGAGTTTGCAGGTTCTAATTTTACTTTAGGATAATACTAAAAACTTGGGCAATGGAGACTCTGGTGGATTGTTTGTTTAAAAAGAAAACTGTTTTTTTGGGAAGTGGCGCCACTGTCAAGGTCGTTGACGGCTACACTCGCCTTTAAATTATGTACCTTGAAGAGAAATACAAAAGAGCTTATAAAAAAATATCCTGATACGAGTAGAAACACATAATAGGTTGTGTTATAGCGTAACACTGTTTCTTTCCCGCGGGTGTGGTGTCGAAGTGGCGATTAAAGGACACAAGGGTTTCATGAGTATTACCATTTAAGGCGACATGCTGACAACCTGTCACTAAAGTGATACCTGTCAATACAATGAAATGATTTTTCTCAAACGGCACTCAAATATTTGACAGACGTGGCGATAGCGACCGTATGTTAAGGCTGTTAACGCTCTACCTACCTCGCAAGAGATGAAGGCGTGATATGTGTATGTATTTGTATGAATACACATAAAAAATACTCCAGTATATAATACTACTCTGCCCAGGATAATGCAGCTTAGATTATGGAAATTAATCACATCGCAGCAGTCCACTGCTAGACGTAGGGCTCCCCCAGGGCCGGGCGTAGAAATGCGACTTCCGGGCATTGCACTATTTTGTCAACACTGGCCACTACCAACTTCTATCTCATCTTCCACGTTTGAATTTTGAATCGCTATTGTTCCAAGGCGCCATTTTCCAGCAGAACAGGCAGTCTAAAGTAAACCTCGGCATGGACTACACGTCCAGACGGCAGTGTTTTTAAGTTAAAATTATATAAGTACAAGCACTCGTGCTTGCTAGTTTGTTTTTGTTTTCAGTAAACCTTTCCTGACCACCGATTTTAACCCTTGGAGGGTTCTTCCCCCCCACATTAAATCCATTAACCAAACAAGAAGAGTTTCATTGACCTACCCTGACGATTGTCTCGGCGACGCGACAAGGGTACGCCATAACTATAAGGCACGATCTCCCGTCTTCGCCATCCAGAACTCACCGCTCCATCCAGCCGGAGGGCGTCCAACGCAACGCTTGTGAGGGCGTGGCCTCTACTCGACGACCCGCGTGGAAAATTATATCAATGTACCTAACAATAAAACGACAACGTCACATAATGTACGTCAAGACTTATGTTGCAAACAACATCGGATGCTGAGAATTTAGGTCATTCTTGTTGTTTTTCTCTTCCACATTATCGAAATAGTTATAATAGAAAAATATTTACTTAATGATGCGAATATTTATGATCTTTACTTATACCACTAGGTTTAACCTATTATTATGGTATTACATGGTATTACTAATTCTCGCTTTCTGTAGGTTAGCTGGAAGAAATTTTTTAGTAGCAATAAGTTGTCCTGTCCTGTTGTACTATACTTCTATCCGGGACAGATCACACAGTCCATCTAGCCCCAAACTAAGCATACTAGATAGCTAATATTAATACTTATATACTTTTTTTTTGTTAATAAATACAAGTTATACATAGAAAACACTCAGGCTAAACACAAATATTTGAAAATGACTTAACAAATATGTGTGTCTGGTCGGGATCGAACCCTCGGCCCTCGGCGTTGTAGTCAGGGGTACTATCCGCTACACCATCGGGCCAGTTGTGTCTTCATTCTTGTAACGTTTTTTGTGTGCAATAAAATGATTAATAATGTTTTCTCTGTCTACGTTAATAATACTAGATCTTACCATTTTATCTACTATCGCCACAGAATATATAATAGTAGGTACTAACGTACTATCGTGTCGTGTGTAGAGTAGGACTTGTGACTTGTGCTAAGTTCATTTAGAAATATCTTCTTTACTATGTAAACACCATACAAGTGATAAGAAGATAGTATTCTAGAATCAACTAATTTAAACTAGAACATTGTCATAATTTATTATAAATCATGACAATGTTCATCACTAACTAACTCAGTTACACGTAAATCTATATAAACGATGCAATCGGTAAAAAAAAACTGAACTTTTAGAATTCCAGCTAAAGATTTCATCCCCTCAGGCCTCAGGAGGTAAACAAGAGGTTCAAAGTTTGTACGAAGTCTAAAAATGTGAAAAAACGTCACAAAACAAAAACCGAATTGATCAAAAAATGTATCTTGACACTGGCGAAATTACAGTAAAAACGCCACAAAACTAACAAATATATGATTGATTGATTGGATTGTTGAAGTTTTTGATTGCGTTGATTGATTGATTCTTACGTGGTACAGTCAAGACCAGGCACTGTTAGACAGTTTGGACTTCAGACCTTTCTTTAAGCCTTTCTTAGACTCGAGTGTCTAACTGAACCTGAGGTAGACTGTACAAGTAACAGTTACTCGGGGTTCGCTTTGCAGAGTCAATAAGCTATGACAACTAGACAAAACTGCTTTTCGATATATCGATCCACGAGTAGCAAGGGGTTATCTTGGCTGACCTATTTCTACAAATTAGAAACTACTTACTATTGCAGTATGATGCCGGCATAGAATAGTATTACCCAATTTCTTTCCCGCGTGTAGGTATCGTAAGAGGCGACTAAGGGACTCGAAGGTTTCATGTGTATAAGAATTTTAGGCGACAGGCTGACAACCTGTCACTATAGCGATACAAGATTTTTCTAAAACGCCCCTCAAATATTTGTCAGACGAGGCGATAGCGATCGTATTTTACGGCTGTCAACGCTCTGCCTACTCCGCAAGGGATAAAGGCGCGATATGTTTATGTATGCTATAGAAAATACGTCGATCAAGGTTTCAAAAAATAATGGCAGCATGGTTATTATCCCTTTGCTGTAATTTTATTTTAAAACCATAAATGACCATATTGTTAAGATTGACAACAGGATGAAAACATGAGATAACAACGCGTGGGAAAGAGATAAAATATGTCCATGTCGCTGGCTCCCCAAAGTATATATTTTTCAAAGCTGAGTGGCTTAAACGATTGTGACCAATGGATGGACTCTTATTTTAAGACTGGTTTTCAATGTGACGCTACCTAGACTGAGATCTCAGGTCAAAAAATTTGGGGAGCCAGCGACATGCTTTTAGGTTAGAATTTCAGAGAAATCATCAGATTACTTGTTAACGGCGCAATGTGCCAAAATGATGGCTATGCCAAAGAAATGTGACGGAATATGTGACAGCTACAAGCACATTCAATAGCTATGTGACACAACTGGAGCTGAGAAATAAGCCATGGAATGTTTCCAACCCATGTCGCTGGCTCCCCAAAAAACCGGCATCCGAAATCTCTGCAAGTATCACCTAAAACTACTAACCAAAGAGGAATTCTCGATCGTAATGTAGTAAATACACGTTATTCAAACAATCTCCTCTAGAATCAGCTTCGTTTTTGAGAAAACACAACATTTGTTTTTGTATGAATATAAGGGTGACAACATCGTTCAACCATTTTTGGGACAGATTCAGGAACTTATGGTTTAATGATTTCCGATTTGATATGAATATGTTTTAGTAGAAAATTTATTTATTTTATGAAAATAGGTTTAAATTTTGATTATGTATTAACTGGGGATAAAAATAATTCAGTTCTTGTGGAGTATCCCTGTTACCTTATGTGCTACAACTGACTATACCTACATACATGTTGTACAGACTGTGAAAATGTAACAACGCTACAGTTTTATGAGAATAAACGATATTTATTTATTAATTATAGGAATCAATTTAAGCGGAGCACTTTCTTAACATTATTTAAGGTCATTTATAGTAAAATCTGTACGGAAATCAAAAGCCATAAGTTCCTGAAACTGTCCCAAAAATGGTTGAACGATGTAGTCACCCTTATATTCATACAAAAACAAATGTTGTGTTTTCTCAAAAACGAAGCTGATTCTAGAGGAGATTGTTTGAATAACGTGTATTTACTACATTACGATCGAGAATTCCTCTTTGGTTAGTAGTTTTAGGTGATACTTGCAGAGATTTCAGATGCCGGTTTTTTGGGGAGCCAGCGACATGGGTTGGAAACATTCCATGGCTTATTTCTCAGCTCCAGTTGAGTCACATAGCTATTGAATGTGCTTTTAGCTGTCACATATTCCGTCACATTTCTTTGGCATAGCCATCGTTTTGGCACATTGCGCCGTTAACAAGTAATCTGATGATTTCTCTGAAATTCTAACCTAAAAGCATGTCGCTGGCTCCCCAATTTTTTGACCTGAGATCTCAGTCTAGGTAGCGTCACATTGAAAACCAGTCTTAAAATAAGAGTCCATCCATTGGTCACAAACGTTTAAGGCTCTCAGTTTTGAAAAATATATACTTTGGGGAGCCAGCGACATGGACATGATAAAATACAAATAAGACATTATTTTGTACGGTTGTGGCGCTTACCTGTACATGAGAAAGAGACAGATGACTAACTTTCATAGAGCGACATCTTTGTCTAAGACTTAGTTTTGATAAGGTTTGTTTCCAAAAGAACTTAATATGTCAAACTTGGGTTAAGTGCGAGCGTTTGAATAATGTAAACAAAAACAATAAATTCAAGTCCTATGAGGTAATTAGATAAGATAATAAATAATAGAATACGTAATAATCAATATAGTAACAAAACAATATGGATGTGTAGTCGAAAAACATGGATTCGGACGATCCCAGAGCACCTTTACTCGGTAAGTAATATCAAGTTAGTTTCGTAATAAATCCAGTTTATTATCTAATTAAAACAAGCCCACCGCCTCCCCTTTCTAGCGCTGTTGTTGGGTGAGCCAACTGTATCGATAATATCACAATTTTATCGCTATACGACTTCTGCAGCAACTAAAACATCAACAGTCACAATAGTTCACTGCTGGGCATGGGCATCCTTCTAATTGTCGAGTGTTTGCCATACTCACCAGTGCAATTTATCGCAATATCGATTACAATTTACTGATAATAAGAGAGCTGGCTTGAGAGTCAAGTTCATATTGTTTGTGTGTGTTTGACAGAGCAAAAAAATAACTATGCCACATCTGATGAACATTGAGCGTCATTCAGAAAATTGCGTATCGCTAAAGTGATAGGTTTTCAGCACATTGCCTAAAATTGCATTACAATTGTAACCCACGAGTCTCTCAGTCGCCTCTTACAACGCCCATGGTACAGAACAGCCATTACGAGCCAGCCATTACGAGGAGTAGATTACACCATTTCTGTACCTTTTTTTTATTTCTGGACCCTTTGATTTTAGCCCGGGGGCTATAAAAATTTATACTTTACTGTATGGTGGAGCTTATGGAAGCTCTTCAAGCAACCGACGCCCCCCTCAACAGGGGCACTTCACTGAGGTCCCTCATTTTTTCCCTATATTAGGAACTACTGGCACATGCAGGGTAGATTCAGTCAAGTCTGTTTGAACAACTACAAAACTTCTCCGGGTAAGCTCCTGCTCCCCACCATACAGTAAAGTGTAAATTTTTATAGCCCCCGGGCTAAAATCAAAGGGTCCAGAAATAAAAAAAAACTGTTCTAAACCAACATCACACAGTACATAATGAATATGTCCTAAATACACATTATATAATTTTTTTCTTGATGTAGTCTGTGGGCTATGGCTCTATTTGTTTCCCTTAGTACATGTGTACCAAAATTGTTGGCCAAATATTTTTAGTATTTAATTTTTAGGGTTTCGTACTTTACTAAAAACCCTTAAAATTATGTTTACTCTGTTTGTCAATATGACTAACTTTGTTAGTTTACACCTAGTCTCATGAATTTGGCATTAAGATGATATTGAAAAATTAAATTTTATTTTTAATACTAATTTATATAAATAGTAATTTAATGTACATCAAGTAGGTATGCTAGCCGGGCAGGGCACTTTATTGCTCAAATGTCACGGTTCCAGCTGAAAATCAGCTGTAGCTCTTAGCTACAGCATATACTGAGCTGGATTCCATTTCAGTCTCAGTCATAAGTGTATATTATGTATGCTATGTACTCCCTGTATATACTTCATTGCAACTGAATAATATATTTTTCTTTCTTTCTTTCTTTCTTTCTAATATCAATTTAGAAATATTTGTATTAGAAAAAAAATATATATTATTTCCACCTTTTTCAACCAGCTTCCAGGGGTACAAATGAAATGGCCTACTAAATTGAGTAGGATATCATGAATGAATAGGCGTTGTAATGAAGAGGTCTATTTTTACAAAAACTTTTTAATATGTTCCTTTCACAAGCTTTTTGCTTTGGAAAAATTTGTTTCAGCTGTAACTCATACACACACACATACACATATCCTACCTATAATCCCTTGCGGGTTAGGCAGAGTGTAAATGGCTGCAAAAAAACAGACATTTACGCCACATCTGACAAACATTTAAGGGTTATTAGTAAAATTGTGTATCGCCATAGTGACAGGTTGTCAGCCCATCGCCTAAAATTGCAATACACACCCTCGAGTCCCTTAGTCGCCTCTTACGACTCCCATAGAAAAGAAATGGGGTGATGCTATTTTAAGCCATCACAGCCTGAGGCATCACACAGCAGGAGCTGTAACTCCCAAAGTAGAAATGCTAATTATTAAAAAAAGGGTACTTATTTTTCTTCTATCTTGTTTGTTATTTATTTATTATCTCTTTTTTCTATGAAAACTATAATAACAAATGTAGAACTCGTAGTTCTCTAACTAATGTGAAAAAACTTTGCCTGAAATGTATGAAATCTATCAAGGTCAAATAAATAAACCTGTTGTGTTGTTTTATTGTAAACTGTTATGTGGTTGTGTGTATAATAAATAAATAAATAATCTTTAATGCACTTCGAATTTAATAACTACAAAAACCCTACAATTGGGTATAATTATGCAACACACTCTTAGCTATTTTTTATTATCTAGAAACTACAGATCACTCATAAATGAGAAACAGACTGATACATAACTGATTACTCTGAGGAGATTAGACAAAATACGCACAATTTGTCTTTAGAGCTCATCTTGAAGATAATCTAATGAAAACATTGTATTTAGATAAGGTGCATTGAGGCAATTCTGAAAACGGGAGTATCCTTAAAAAATAAACTACCAATCTGCCAGTACGGTATTTTCTTCATGGCAACATTAATCAAGCCGCCAGCTTGTTTTTCCTTTTGTCAACAACTCATACGAAGTCTCAAGTTTTCTCAAGCAAGCATACTTCGACCATTTTCGTCGATTCGGAATAACTTAAACAACAACCTAAACAAATTAACAAGGAACACCGAAACGCCTGGCAAGAACGCTATACCAATGCTGAGCAAGGAGCCCACACCAAAAAATACTTCCAAATTTAGATGACATAAAACAGTTCTTTAAGATAGTAAAAACCAGTTTTCAGCTAACACAGATCCTCTATGGCCACGGATTCCATAAAGCTTATCTCCATCGTTTTAAAATAACCCCAGATGATAAGTGCCCCTGCGATGGTACATCCGTCCAAACTATCGATCATCTGCTTGAACAATGCCCGAGGTTTGGCAGTCTCCGTCACTCACATGAGACTCTGTGTACAAACCTTCGAGTTCCCCCTTATGAAATTCAAGAGTTGTGTAAAAAAGAATCCACAGTTAAATCATATGTGTCTTAAGGTGTAAAAAAATTAGCTAAGAATATTTTAAGGGGTGAACCAGTACATGAAACTGAACAACTTTCCCCAAGGAACATAGGTCGAAATATGAAAAAATAATTTCACCCTCCCATACTTAGCGTGTTACCCGGCCGGGATAATTTGTATGGGAGGGCCAATTTTTTTTTTCATATTTCGACCTATGTTCCTTGGGGAAAGTTGTTCAGTTTCACGTACTGGTTCACCCCTTAAAATATTCTTAGCTATTTTTTTTACACCATGTATAAAGTCAATAGTAAATAACCTAAAATCTTTTAACAATACGTAGCTTAAGTAATAATCTAGATGTACACTATAGCAAGTAATAATTGTAATAGTAAATATAAATATGTACTTATATTATAGTATGTATAATATCTATGCCCTTGCTGTGTTAATAAGAATAACAAAACCAGTATCAAATAGCTGCGCTCTAGTTTTAAAGAAATAACGACACCCATAACAAAAGGTTTGTAATCATAATTTGTAAGAAATAAAATGTGAAACAAATAATTAAAAAAAAAAAACCTTATGTCGTTCACTTTTGAATAACTTCGGTATAACTCCGAAATATTATGAAATTAAAAAATATGGCTTAACATTTTAAATGCTTGATTTAAAAAATCTTTGTTTGTTTAAGATTCCAATAAATATTCGTTATACATTATTGTATTGTATGAGTACGTACGTACATTATACATAATTGTAAGGTATAAAAATGATGGTCTTTATTAAATAATTTTAATAAATTATCCGGAATATAGACTTTTGCCATCCCCAAGTTTTTCACTTATTAGAAAATGATAAATATAGTAATTTTGGCAAAAAAACGGTTAATAAAAACAACGCCATTAACAAGTTTCCGTCATGTCATTAGAATTTACAAGTTTATGTCGGTTTACTCCAATGCACCTTAATCCACATCAAAGTCTGCCAATTCATAATTTGTGTCATATCATGATGTGTTTTATTAAACACCTTCCATAATCTTAGTCTTAACAAATATTTGATGTAAGTGTAAGTGGATAGGTAATCCTAGTTTTAACATAAACTAGTTTTAATACAGTTTAAAGTCTCAACCATACTTCAAGCGTTAATACAAATAACTATTGACTATTCTAGTTTTATATTTTTATTTAGTATATAACTATGCTAGTTTTAGCAAACTGGTTTTAGTAGTAACTAAAGAGTCACACGTCTAGCTATAGATAATGTACTATCTAATGTAGAAAAAACATTTATTGTTTTAAATATTGTTGATTGATATGAATTAAAATAAATAAATATCCTGGATAATTCACACAGCGCTATCAAGCCCCGAACTAGTCTAGTTTTAGCTAACTTGTTTTAGTAGTAATTAAAGAATCACTTACACTTCCAGCTATAGATAGAGAGTTCCAGCTATAACGTAAAAAATCATTTATTGTCCTAAATATTGTTGATTGATAAGAATTAAAAAATATATCCTGGATAATTCATACAGCGTCATCAAGTCCCAAACTAAGCAAACTTTGTGCTATAGGAATTAGATAGCTGATATGTATATTTATATATTTATTTGTAAATAAATAGGTATATACGTAGAAAACACCTAAACTAAACCCAAATATTTAAAAATTACTTAACAAATATTTGTCTTGTGGTGATCGAACCCACTAGCCTCGGCGTAGCAGGTAGGGGTACTATCCGCTACGCCATCAGGCCAGTGTAAAATTTATTTAATAATCATTGGTGAGATTTTTAAATCTTATTAAATTTTATGTAGGAATATGATTTCAAACTCCGTTAATTCTTTGAGATTATAAGTGAATATAAATGAATACTTAGTTGATTTTGTTTACAGAATTGCAGCCATCTACGCCACTTATAAATCTCTCTTTTCGTGTGAGACACCGAGTCGTCCAACGTTTCGATAAACCCTGGTTTCAGCGTTTTTCAACCGCCTACCACTAGTAGTAGGCCTCTGACATAGTTGTGTAACGACCGCCGTCTAAGTATGTAATCATATGTAAAGATGGTCCATCAGATCGGTCGCAGACTTCTAGAGAGTTTGACGCCCGCTCCGGTTCCTGTCTGGCGCAAAGGTGGTCCATCGCCATTCAGCTTATATAACTGAACATATTATAGCATTGACGTGTAACACAACCTTATAAACTGTAGACAATTAGTCTGTCGCGGCCTGTTTAGTAAGTCGATAACCAACGTGTGTTTAAACCGTGTTCATAAAGGCAAATAAAAAAACATTAATAGTTTTTTATCTTTATTTTTGTGCATAATGTAAAGTTTACTTAAAAAATATATTAAACTATCAATCACCCTAAATATTATTATGTGTTTTTAATGTGCTAAACAATAATCGATTGTTATAAAATGAGTGGTGTAATAGGTAATACTTATTTTTATTAGGACACTAGCTGTTACCCGCGGCTTTGCTCGTGTACTCATAATAACTATCCCATGTTGTTATCCATGTTACCTTCTATACGTGTGCCAAATTTCATTACAATGGGTTTAGTAGTTTTTGCGTGAAAAAGTAACAAAAAAATGAACAAACATTCAAAAATTTCGCATTTATAATATTAGTAAGATAAAACGAAGCATATACTTTTTTGCCATGTGATGCCAGCTTAGAATAGCATCACCCCATTTTCTTCCCTTGGGAGTCATAAGAGGCGGCTAAGGGACTCGAGGGTGTGTATTGCAATTCTAGGCGATGGGCTGACAACCTGTCACTATGGCGATACACAATTTTCCGCATGACCCTCAAATATTTGTCAGACGTTGCGTAAATGACCGTTATTTTCGACTGTTTGCGCTCAGCCTACCCCGCAAGGGATCATAGGCGTGATATATGTACGTGTGTATACTTTTTAATACGAATATTGCTCACGATTCTAGCAGTACCTTTCCATAACTAAAGATGGTCTTTACGCTGCAGTTGTCTATCGCAATTCAACGCGGTATTATTATCTATTCTTATGGTATCGCAGCGAGTGTCATGGGCAACTTTGCGGCTGTTGTGTGTGACCCGGGGTGGTATATTTGATTGAATCAGATTATACTCTGTTAATTATAGGATGATTCCCCTTACAGCTATTAATTTCAGATTCATACAATTTTTCTTTCGTCCTTTTCACGTTTACTTGGTTTCCTATCTGGTTACCTGCTGTCAAAGTAAGTTAACATTTCAGAGTGTAACTTAAATTCTTATAAAAAAAACTATCTACTCCTGTCATTTTCGCAAATAGGCAAAAGAAGAGGCAGTAAATCTCATTCATTGTATGATCCGGTCATTTGCTGTAACTTTTGACTTTTGTTTCGAATACTCAGCAGAATAGGCTGAATTTTTCTGGCAATAGGAAACGAAGATGTCATCAAGGAAACAAATTGCAGCTATAGACAGCTGTCTCCTTTCTTTTGTTTTTTGAAACTGACAAGATTAGCTAAAGATTAAACATGGAAGTGTACTGCCAGAATTGAGAGCGTTCAGTTTATTAAAATTGAGGTATATTTTTAAAATGGCTCTTGTGAGTACCTATTTTCAAATAATATTATTCGGAAACAACCTCATATTTTCTAAAAGTGTTTGATAAATTTATTTGAACAGGTGTTGTCTTAGTCGGTCTTAAACAATGGCAGGATTTATTTTTCTTTTTCCTACAGTTATGCAGATAATTTTTCATTATACAATTTTTGATTGCTGAATAAAAAAAATACGATCCTTTGCCGTAATACTTATTTATTTTCTAGAATATTTAAGATCTAGCTGTTTGGGTGGTGCGCGGGCTGGCAGTTTTCGGCGCGTTTGTGTTTGACTATTTTCCCGCGGTAAAAATAAGCTATGTCCTTTCTTACCTTCTCATACATTGTGGCCCAAATAGGGACGTCCAAAGACAGAATTTGTATACCCTAAACTGAGCGGATACCCCTTAGTATATCACCGACATGTACGTTCCGCGATTTCTGTAATTTCCGAGTTATTCAACTTTGAAATTATAATAACTATTAATATATACGTTAAAGCTCTGCCTACCCCGAAAGGAATAAAGGGGTCATATGTGTACGTGTATGTATACACTGTACAAAAAGGAGTTTTATATATTTTTCATTTAGTTATGGATTTTGCAAAAATAAAGTCGCCATCTAAAAACTGATAGTCAATTAGCCTTCTAATTTCATTATATTATATACATATTTTTTTACAATAATAGTCACAACAGTCCACTACTGGACATAGGCCTCCGCCTATTGGGGGGAATAGATACCAATACTCACCAAGTTTGGCAGGCGGATTGGCGAGCGCAGTGCAAGATGTCCCATTCACAGGGAACGGTGCTGCCCATTCCCTGGATGATTATCCCTAAGTCGCTATTTACGAACCCACGAGTATAATTGGGGTGATGCTATTTTAAGCCGGCATCCTACTTTATACATTCTTTACGTGTATTCCAGGATCAAATTCGAATGGTCGGCTACATCGAACTGCCAGAAAACTTTGCGGTCTAGAGTCGTGGCGCAGACGGGTGCCCATTACATTATGGCTGCCGACTTACAAGTGGGACTATCTGCTTCGAGACGCCATCGCTGGTAAGTAACGCTATGTAACTGGTAAGTAACAATATGTAACTGACAGTAACAATATGTAATTGGTAAGTAACAACATGTAACCGGTGAGTAACAATATATGTAAAAAATACTACACAAAAATGGGAGATCATGCCCTATGGCGTACCCCGGGGGAGGGCTACGTCCAGCAGTGGAATGATGTCAATAATACGATGTAGTTAAGCGCCAACGCTGCGACGAGCGAGCTGCACGCGCAGGCCGGCCGGGTGCGAACTAGATTCAGCAAAACACTAAAGTAGCGCTGCGTGACGCGGGTCGCCAACACGCGGCGCGGGCACGACCCGTCCGAATCCGAACACGACGACACCTACACGATGCGCCTTCGAAATTCGGTGCAGCCCGCTTAACGGAGCGTTGGGCCTTAATCCCTGACTACATTTATGTTTTTAGTTTAGTCAAGATTTGCGCTAACAGTTCAATAGTTGCTCCTTATATTTTTCCAGGTATCACAGTGGGGTTAACATCTATTCCGCAAGGGATTGCTTACGCTATAGTAGCTGGAGTTCCCCCTCAAGTAAGTACTAAATGTTTCATACGTACACACACATACACATATTACGCCTATTATCCCTTGCGGGGTAGGCAGAGCGTAAACGACCGCAAAAACAGATGTTTACGCCACGTCTGACATATATTTGAGGGTCATTCGGAAAATTGTGTATCACCATAGTGACAGGTTGTCATCCCATCGCCTAAAATTGCAATACACACCCTTAACTCCCTTAGTCGCCTCCTACGACTCCCACGGGAAAGAAATGGGGTGATGCTATTCTAGGCCAGCATCACACAGCAAATGTTTCATACTAAATGTTTCGGTTTCTGAATTATGTGTTGCAATTGCAAGTAATAGCTAAGTGATGGTCGTAGTTTAGCGTAAGGTGTGAAAATGTCTCGCTACGTTCATACGATTATTTTCAATACAGGGTGTAAGGGACAGCCCTCCGACTACATATAGGGTGCATTCAGATTTATACCATGAAACTGAACAATTTTCCATAAAAAAATATTTCTGAAAACTTCAATGTTTTTTTGTCTTCCAACTGTAAATGCAGTCAGCTGATTGTGATTTTGTATGGGAGGTCGTATTTTTTTTGTCGTTTCCTGACACATGTTTCTAGCGGAAAGTTGGTCTGAATGCACTCTATCAGTATTCGGAGAGCTGTACTTTATACCCATTGTTTTTTAAGTTTAATGCACCTGCTTTGACCTGCTTTGCACATGTCCTATGGTAGACTGGGACCATTGGCGTCAAGTCTGCCCGTGTTTATTTCGTGCATAAAGTTAAATAAATAAGTTATTGTTAAGTTTTCCTGTTTCTATTTGTGTTTTGAATATGCAATAAAATGTTTTACTTACTTACCTTATTGTTTTATAGAGTAAAGTGAAACATGACTAAGTAATACTTTCCTTTTGCAGGTAGGTCTATACTCCAGTGCATTTCCCGGCATAGTATACGCCATTTTCGGCAGCTGTAAGGATGTGACGGTCGGGCCGACGGCCATCTTGGCCGCTCTGCTCGCTAAATATGTAGCAATAAGCGTGGACTTCGCTTACTTGGCTGCTTTTCTCTCTGGATGCGTCATATTGCTACTTGGGGTGCTGCAGTTAGGTGAGTTTGTGTTATTTCCTGTAGTCATTGGTTTGATTTTGTAGGACCTACATTCGGACCTCCTTTTCACACTCCCTGGGAAGAAAGAGATACTCGTATATAGAAAACTGAATGCAGATATACATACATATATCATGCCTATATCCCTTGCGGGGTAGGCAGAACGTAAACAGCAGTAAGAAACTAACATTTACGCCAGGTCTGACAAACATTTGAGGGTTATTCAGAAAAATGTGTACCGCCATAATACTCGTAAGTGAAAATTGAAATACACGGAAAAGAAATGGGATGATGCTAATCGAAGCCGACGTCACATGGCAGAAAAGACAGTTACAGAATCAAATTTTATTCCATTTTTTGGGACGACACGAGAAGCATAAAAAGCCCATATAACTTAAGACTACGTAAAGTTAACCAGAACCAAGCCAGAACACAATATGATAGCTGTCACTCAATCAAAGTAATATTATTTTATATTCTTTATCTCGTTTCGCTGGCCTTACTTTAGAGAAGGACCTCATCGGAACATTTAAAACCCTAGGGGTCTTGCTAAAGGAGAACTAGTTCAATGCAAAACATATTCTTTCCCATGTTTTATCGTTGATTGATTTATTTATAACAAAATGGAAATAACATTATCGTGTGTTATGTGCCGTGTGATGGCGGCTTAGAATAGCATCACCCTATTTCTTTCCTGCGAGTGTCGTAAAAGGCAACTAAGGGACTCAAGGGTTTCATTTGTGTCACAATTTTAGGCGACAGGCTGACAACCTGTCTGAAATGGCCCTTAAGAGCGCCTTATACCTCAAATGCCGTTTTTCAAAACGATATTACCCAGTAGAAAAGGATATTAAAATTTTGAAAAAAATATATGTTGCAGTTGAGGATCTAACAAAGTAAAATTCGATTTCAATTACACAATCACATGATATTCGCTCGATAGAAAAAAATGCCAAAGTTGCCTCTATTGTAAATTTCATTACAATATTATGCTTAAAATATTAATCTTATTGAGATAATTTTTATATTACCCTTTAGATAAATTAATTGTCTAGTCAAAAATCGATGATTTGAATATTGTTGTGCTACTTTATGAATTACTAGCAGCCCGCCCAGCGGTTTCACCCGCCGCTAATAATTTCCCCCCGGGAATAAGACAGTTTAAGGGCGCGTTCTTCGGGAGCTTTAGGTATTTTACGCGCCAAGGCGACCCGCCTCTGCTTTACGCGCGGGCCGTTTTGAATTGAACTCCGCTGACCTTACGCGGCGGGCGATAACGCCACAGTATAAAATTATGCAGTAGGCAAACTAAGTTGGTCATTGTGCTGGTTAGTTAGTTATTTTATTATGTGTGTTAGGATATTGGAAGGACAGTTAAGTAAACTAATTTGAATATAACCCAATGAACCACGATAACCCGATGAACCTAGCGAACCGATGACCTCTGGCGACTCGATGAACAATAACGACCCGATGAACTCTGGCCACATGATGAACCCTAACGACACGATGAACCCTAAGGACTCGATGAACCCAACAACCCGATGAACCTAGCGAACCGTTGAACTCTGGCCACATGATGAACCCTAACGACAAGATGAACCCAACGACCCAATGAACCACGATAACCCGATGAACCTAGCGAACCGATGAACTCTGGCGACTCGATGAACAATAACGACCCGATGAACTCTGGCCACATGATGAACCCTAACGACACGATGAACCCTAAGGACTCGATGAACCCAACAACCCGATGAACCTAGCGAACCGTTGAATTCTGGCCACGTGATGAACCCTAACGACAAGATGAACCCAACGACCCTATGAACCATGATAACCCGATGAACCACGATAACCCGATGAACCTAGCGAACCGATGAACTCTGGCGACTCGATGAACAATAACGACCCGATGAACCATGATGAACCCTAACGATATGATGAACCCTAAGGACTCGATGAACCCAGCAACCCGATGAACCTAGCAAACCGTTGAACTCTGGCCACATGATGAAACCTAACGACAAGATGAACCCAACGACCCTATGAACCTAGATAACCCGATGAACCATGATAAGCCGATGAAGCTAGTGAACCGATGAACTCTGGACACATGATCAACCCTAACGAAAAGATGAACCTAACGACCAGATGAACCATGATAACCCGATGAACCATGATAAGCCGATGAAGCTAGTGAACCGATGAACTCTGGCCACATGATGAATCTTAACGACAAGATGAACCCAACGACCCTATGAACCATAATAACCCGATGAAAAATAATACCGTGTGATGCCGGCTTAGAATAGCATCACCCCATTTCTTACCCATGGGTGTCGTAAGAGGCGACTAAGGGACTCGAGGGTTAGATGTGTATTGCAATTTTAGGCGATGGGCTGACAACCTGTCACTATAGTGATACACAGTTATCTGATTGACCTACAAACTTTTGTCAGAAGTGGTGTTAATATCCGTTTTACGGCCGTTAATGCTCTACCTACCCCGTAAGGGATATAGGCGTGATTTATGTATGTATGTATGTATGAAAAATAATAACCCGATGAACCATGATGACCCGACCAACCTAGCAAGCCGATGAACTCTGGCCACATGATGAACCTTAACGACAAGATGAACCCAACGACCCTATGAACCATCATAACCCGATGAACCATAATAACCTAATAAACATAATAACTAAGTCCTGAAAACTATACTCTGACATGTGCTGTCGGCCGTCGGCCGCTGCCTTCGGAATTACATCTGCCGCGGCGGCCGACGGCTGATAGCCGCGGCATGTGCCATCGGCCGTCGGGAAAGGTGGTTCGGAACAGCACCTTAAGCCGGCATCACACGGCTAACGGTATACATACATACATACACATATCACGCCTATAGTCCCTTGCGGGGTAGGCAGAGCGTAAACAGCCGCAAAAAAACGGACATTTACGCCACGTCTGACAAATACTTGAGGGTCATTCGGAAAATTGTGTATCGCCATAGTGACAGGTTGTCATATACACCCTCGAATCCCTTAGTCGCCTCACACGACTCCCACGGGAAAGAAATGGAGTGATGCTATTCTAGGCCGGCATCACACGGCAAACGGTATTATTGCATAAAACTAAATAGTAAAGCCGCCATCTATGCGGACGTCACAGATACCTAGTGTACCAAAACAGTCTGATCCATCATTAGGAGATTATGATGAATCAAACGGAACGTGTTATAGCTATCGCGTATGAGGTGACGACGACTTTTCTCAAAATCGAGTCCTTCGTCCAGACTATCTGGCCCCAAGAACTTTTCAGCAAAAGTCTTTTATAAAGGACTGTGGGTGACCGGAGTTTTGAATTTTGTTGAACTTCCTGTGTTTGGCCCTGGATGGCGTAATTTCAGTAGATAGATTTAAGTATAAAATTATTATTATTTTGTAATAAGATGTAATAATAATCAATCATTTCGACATCTGGTGGGATTTCAATATTTCTCTGCTACATATAATACAACACATTCCACTGTACTCACCAATCCGCCTACCAAGCGTGCGGTGAGCATGGAAAACACCCTCTAACACCAGGAGGCCCATGTCCAGCAGTGGACCGTTGTAGTTGTTGATGTTGTTAATATCCAAATATTACAAGACCCTTTTTAAAAAGTTAGAATATCTAGTAGCCGGCCTTACTTTTTCTTTCCGTTTTTATACTGCATTAATTATACTGTGGCACTAAATGGTAACAAATAAATCGAAAAATCAAATCACGTCGCACGTCGAGCAGAGCACCAGCACAGGTCCAGCCTCCGTAAGCGCCACCGCGCGACTGACGAAGCCCGCGGAGCCGCGCCCCTCGCCTTTTTGTAGGTATTTAGACATCATAATTCATAAAGTAGCACTACAACATTGAACTTGCCGATTTTTACTAGATAATTGATTTATCTAAAGAGTAGTATAAAAATTATCTCAATAAGATTAATATTTTAAGCATAATATCGTAATGAAATTTTGAATAGAGGCAACTTTGGCATTTTATTCTATCGAGCGAATTTCATCTGATTGTGTAGTTGAGATCGAAATTTTATCTGTTAGATCCTCAACTGCAATATATATTTTTTTCAAAATTTTATGACTCTTTTCTATTGAGTAATATCGTTTTGAAAAACGGCATTTGAGGTAATAGGCGCTCTTAATATAGCCTTATGTTCATCAGGGATAATGTAGGATTCTAAAAATCTTGACTTCAATTTGAAACAAATATCGTTTTCAAATGGTGGTGGCGTAAAGTAACATGCCTGTGATTAACCTGGCCAGCCCCATGGCAGTGCCTATATTTTATTTTTTTATCCCGCCCGAGCCGGTTTTCTATTAGGTCATAACAAAATTGTAATAAAAAAAAAGAAAATTGTGTGATACAAATTTCTTTTTTTAGAATGACGGTTCATGACGTCAATAAGTTATAATACTATCCTACATTGAATAAAGAATTTCAATTTCAATTAACGGTAAAAGAATTTTTTAAATCGGTCCAGTAGATTCGGAGCCTATTCAATTCAAACAAACAATAAATAAAATCCTGTTTCTAATATTAGTATAGATAAATCGGTCCAGTAGATTTGGAGCCTATTCAATTCAAACAAACAATAAATAAAATCCTGTTTCTAATATTAGTGTAGATTATATAATTATTATTTTAGTGTGATGCCGGCTTAGAATAGCATCACCCGAATTCTTTCCCGTGGGAGTCGTAGGAGGCGATTAAGGTGTGTATTGCAATTTTAGGCGATGGGCTGACAACCTGTCACTATGGCGATACACAATTTTCCGAATGACCCTCAAACATATGTCAGACGTGGCGTAAATGTCCGTTTTTGCGGCCGTTTACGCTCTGCCTACCCCGCAAGGGATAATAGGTGTGTTATATGTATGTATGTATTATTTTAGTGTAGATTTTTTTAATGCATTATTTAATATTTTTTGTCGTCTTTTTATACCGAGTAAGGGACAGCCCTTAAAATACTGATAGGGTGCATGAAACATAAAACTGGACAACTTTCCCCTAGAAACATATGTCAGGAAACGCCAATAAAATGACCTTCCATACAAAATCACAATCAGCTGAACACATTCACTATGTTTTTTTACGTTTCCTGAAATATGTTCCTTGGGGAAAGTTGTTCAGTTTCATGGTCTGCGTGTACCCTATTAGTATTCTGAGGGCTATCCCTGACACCCTTTAATACAGTAATGATTAAATGTAATCATTACACTGGTACGAATAATGTGGCGTAGTTGATACATTTTTAAATGAAAAAGTAGTTATTGTGGCATAACTGTAATAGTTAGACATATGGTATCGCGGACATTATTATAGATATTGATGTCCTCTATAAAACTGTAGTACATCACTTTGCTCTATTGTCAATAATTTCCACAGCGTATGCGATATAAGATATTTTTTTGGTAAATTTTTCACACGTTGGGTTACATTATCGAAATTTTCACGCGGATCCCTATTTTTTTCTCGTATAAAACATAGCCTATGTTCATCAGGAATAATGTAGGATTCTAATGGTGAAAGAATTTTTAAAATCGGGCCAGTAGTTTCGGAGCCTATTCGATGCAAACAAACAAACAAACAAACAATCAAATCTTTCCTCTTTATAATATTAGTGTAGATGATGTCTAAATACCTACAAAAAGGCGAGGGGCGCGGCTCCGCGGGCTTCGTCAGTCGCGCGGTGGCGCTTATGGAGGCTGGACCTGTGCTAGTGCTCTACTTGACGTGCGACGTGATTCGATTTTTCGATTTATTTGTTACCCTCTTAGTGCCACAGTATAATTAATGCAGTATAACAACGGAAGGAAAAACTAAGGGCGGCTACTAGATATGCTAACTTTTTAAAAAGGGACCTATAATATTTGGATATTAACATCATCAACAACCACAACGGTCCACTGCTGGACATGGGTCTCCTGGTATTTGAGGGTGTTTGCCATGCTCACCGCACGCTTGGTCGGCGGGTTGGTGAGTGCAGTGGAAGGTGTTGCATTATATGTAGCAGAGAAATATTGAAATCCCACCAGATGTCGAAATGATTGATTATCATTCCATCTTATTACAAAATAATAATAATTGTAAAATATTTTTATACTTAAATCCATCTACTGAAATAACGCCATCTAGCCGCAACGCATCTTACCACAAGAAGTTTAACAAAATTTGAACCTCCGATCACCCATGTTCCTTTATAAAAGACTTTTGCTGAAAAGTTCTTGGGGCCGGTATATATTCTGGATTAAGGACCCGATTTTGAGAAAAGTCGTCGTCACTTCGTACGCGATAGCTAAAACACGTACCGTTTGATTCGTCATAATCTCCTGATGATGGATCAGCCTTTGTTAATTTCATGCAAATAAAATTGAGTTATATTTATCTGATTTGAACATATTATGGCGTATTATTTTAAAGGGAATAAAACGTTTAGACATAATTTTCATAACTAATATTAGTAATTTTTTTTAAATCTACTTAATTATTATTATGATTTTTTAAATTCTATACTTACACAGTTGGATATGTCAAACTCTAGGAAATTTACTTAGCTATTCAACAATGTATACAGATTAGGCTTTTAGTAATACAAACAAAAGTTATAACTTCTTCTTCTATCGTGTCGGTGGAAAGCCGATCGCCTCAAATTTCGTTCGATCAGTATTAATTTTCCACTCTCACAGCATTATAATTGGCTGTCATCAGCTGCTCCTGCGTACAGGTGGTAGGACACGCAGAGCACGATATAAGGTGGACCGTGCTTTGTGGGTCAATCCCGCATTTGCACCGAAGTTCGGGGTTTTGTGTTATAACTGTTTTGGTTAAATAGGTATCTAAATAAGCTTAGGGTCCATGAAGATTATGCCATGTTGAGCTTCCAAAATATAAGAGTGGGAACGCCAGTGACGGCGTTAAGAAGACTTTTATTCCAGCAATAAAGCAGCAGTTGGTATTGGAAAAAGAAATCGGAACCAATAATAGGCAATAAAATGGTTTTACATAGGTACTTACTAATCTTAGTATTGTATGCAATGATAACTTTTCAAACTGGCGGACGAAGTGGCGCAGTGGTAGTGCAAATGCCTGCAGCGCAAAGGTTCCGGGTTCGATTCTTGGTAGGGCTATCACAAAGTTGATATTATCATTTTGTAAAATGGTTTCCAGTCTTGATAAGATATTGCAAGCTGAACCACCTGTTTGTTCGTAAGAAAGATGGTTCCGTGATTCGGAGAGCACATTAAACCGTCGGTCCCAGTTGCTGTCTACAATTACTTAGACGGTGGTCGTTATACAACCACGTTAAAGGCCTAATAGTTATAATAGAAGGCGGTTGAAAAACTCTGACACCAGGGTTGGCTACGTCGTTTGTTGACTCGGAGTCCCTCACGAAAAGAAGAAAAACGGTAAATCTTGTTTATTACGTTTCGAATTTACTTTATTTGGTAAAAAGAACATACATGCAAGTAATTCGGGTGATATAGTATTCATGCAATGGAATTATAATGTTGTAATGAGATTTTTGTGTGATTTCGTGTGATTCCGGCTTAGAATAGCACCACCCCATTTCTTACCCGTGGGAGTCGTAAGAGGCGACTAAGGGCCTCCAGGGTGATTATTACAATTTTAGGCGATGGGCTGACAACCTATCACTATGGCGATACACAATTTTCAGAATATCCTTCAAATATTTGTCAGAATCAGAAGTGGCGAAAATGACCGTTTTTGCGGCCATTTACGCTCTGCCTACCATGCAAGGGATTATAGGCGTGATATATGTATGACTTATGTAATGAGATTTTTATATGTAAGCATGTACACGAACGAATCGTAGTTTCATTTTTTTTGTAAATAAACCAGTTTTGATTTTATTGAAGTCCAATAATATAAAGTTTTACTCATGCTTGTGAGTTGAGTTTTCGCCGGTGCAGCGCAGTACTGGGCGTGACACCTATTTCACAAAAACAGTTATAAATGTTGTTTTAATTACTCAAAGTCTAATGTTAATACATTGTTTAATAGTTAATTGAATTTCCTAAAGTTTGGAATGTCAAATTCAGTGAGCATAGAAGAAAAAAAAAGTATATATGAGAAATATAAAAAAAAAAACATATTTATGTTTTTATCCCTTTAAAAATATACGTCATATGTTCAAATCGGTTAAATAAAACTCGAGATATTTGCATAAAACTAAATGGTAATGCCGCCATCTTTGTGACGTTATAGATACCTAGTGTACAATTTTTTGAAATTAAAACAGGCTAATTCATCATCAGGAGATCATGACAAATCCAACGATACGTGTTTAGCTATCGCGTATGAAGTGACAAATAACTAACTTGGAAACTAGAACAGTTATTGTGAATTTTCCTCCAGTCTAGTAGGTAATTATCGCGTGCAAGTAAATAGCAAGTACATAGAGTGAAAGAGGCCTGCTACAAGACCTGACCGCTTTCATTTTAATACCTATAATATACCTACCTACTTACCTAAAAAATGGAATTAAAATAAATTTACTTTAGACTTATTCACTTTTGTATACTGTGGCGTTCTAGCCCGCCGCCAAAGGTCACCGAAGTTCATTTCAAAAAGGCTCGCCCGTAACGCGAAAGCAAATCGCCTGGACGTGTGAAATACCTAAAGCTTCGGTAGAACAGGCCCTTAAATATTTGTCAGTCGTGGCGATAGCGACCGTATTTTTATGGCCGTTAACCCTCTGCTTACCCCGATAGGGATGGCGTGATATGTGTATGTGTGTGGAAATAACATTATACAGGCTGTAAGGGACAGCTCTCCGAATACTGATAGGGTGCATGCAGACCATGAAACTGAACAACTTTCCCCTAGAAACATACGTAGGAAACGACAAAAAAAACAACTCCCATTCAAAATCAAGATCAGCTGACTGCAACTACAATGGAAAGTAATTTTTTTTTGGCGTTTCCTGAAATATTTTTTCTGTATATTCAACATAATACCACTGTCTTACAATTTCAGGGTTCCTCCTGGACTTTATATCGAAACCAGTGATCAGTGGGTTCACTACTGCCGCTGCCTTGCAAATAGCGGCCGCGCAACTCAAGTCATTGTTTAGAATATCAGGTAAGCGAAATTTCATTTACGATATATAAGTACATACATACATACACACATCACACCTATATCCCTTGCGGGGTAGGCAGAGCGCAAACGGCCGCAAAACGGATATTTACGCCGCGTCTGACAAATATTTGAGAGTCATTCGGAAAATTGTGCATCGCCAAAGTTATAGGTTGTCAGCCCATCGCCTGAAATTAAAATACACACCCTTAAGGCCCTTACTCGCCTCTTACGACTCCCAAGGGTAAGAAATGGGGTGATGCTATTCTAAGCCGACATCACACGGCAGTAAGTACATACATACATAAATAAATTACGCGTCTTTCTCGGAGACTACTTCCTTCCACTTACTATTATCCTTATATACTTCTTTCGCCTCTTCTACATTCATGAATCTCTTCATGCGCGCTTGTCGGTTTAGGTGATACGCAGTAGTATTATATTATCTGTGGTTTAGGGTACTCTTGACCTGACCCTTGGTCCTTTACTTTACAATCCGTCTGGCATAGGCCCTACACAAGAATGTCTCAAAATTGCATGATTTGTCCTGGCGACTGCCGAAAAATGAATGAAATAAATTGAGAATGGTTTGCCGTGTGATGCCGGCTTAGAATAGCATCACCCCATATCTTTCCCGTGGGAGTCGTAAGAGGCGACTAAGGGACACGAGGGTGTGTAGGTATTGCAATTTTAGGCGATGGGCTGACAACCTGTCACTATAGCGATACACAATATTCCGAATAACCCTCAAAAAATTGTCAGTCGTGGTGTAAATGGCCGTTTTTTGCGTCTGGTTACGCTCTGCCTAACCCGCAAGGGATTATAGGCGTGATATGTGTGTGTGTGTGTGTGTGTGTGTGTATAGTTAATACTTGCGATTGTTGGCGCTTGGTGAAACTCCATGTTTAATTAATTTTGACAAAAACACTTGTACTCTGTAAACTGTGAAACGAGTACAAGTGTTTTTTTGTCAAAATTAATTATGAAGATGCTCCTTTACTTTACAATCCGTCTGGGGCTTCGGGCATATGCCATACATAAGAATGTCTCAAAATTGCATGATTTATCCTGGCGACAGGGGAAAAATGAATTTAAATCGAGAATGGTTTGAGGTGCCAGCTATACAAAGGAGGCTGGACCGAGGTTTTCCCCTTCCGACGTTCCCATTCTCACTTGCCATATACACCTGTTTCGTTAATCTTCTTTCATTCATCATCTATACGAGACCTAACAATTATTTTTATTATTTATTATTATTTTTATTAATATTTAGTGTTTAAGCATAGATAATCACTTAAACACTAAACAAGGCATACATTCGTTTGTTATCGGTAAAATAAACATACGTTACGTAGTTTTGTTTAGTTTTTACCTTGATTGAACTGGTAAAAGAGTACGAAAGACGAAAAGTATATTTTGCTAAATAAGTTGGCAATTGTTTCGCTTTGCATTCAGCTGTTCAGGTAAGGTAATCTGCCTGACTACAGTTGGGATGAAACTGCATCCATATGGACTACTGGTGCGAATCTGCGAAGCATCGGTCTCATGAGTGTCTTACGACAACTCTTTATAACAGTTATTTTTATACCAGTTCAGCGTAAAAACTGAACTAAACTAGATAAAGTTTAACGATTGCCCCGCTCGGGTACAAGAAGCTTATCGTAGAGGACGAAACTCATACACGAGTTGTCGTAAGACACTCATGAGACCGATGCCTCGCAGTGCAGCACCAGTAATAGTCCATATGGATGCAGTTTTACCTACGCATACGTTCCCATGTTCATTGGTTTAAAGCATTTACAGTGGTTTTTAAATTAGCCCCAAAAATGTCCATGCGAGTTTAATTTGAATCAGCGTTCTATGTGCCGTGTGATGCCGGCTTAGAATAGCGTCACCCTATTTCTTTCCCGTGGGAGTCGTAAGAGGCGACTAGGGGACTCGAGGGTGTGTATTGCAATTTTAGGCGATGAGCTGACAACCTGTCACGATGGCGATACACAATTTTCGAATGATCCTCAAATATATATATGTCAGACGTGGCGTAAATGTCCGTTTTTGCGGCCGTTTACGCTCTGTCTATCCCGCAAGGGATAATAGGCGTGATATATGTATGTATGTAAAACCACAGCAGTCCACTGTGGCTTGGCGAGCGCAGTGCAAGATATTGCTTTCACAGTGAAAGCTGCTTGCCATTCCTGGATGAATTTATCCCTCAGTCGCTTTTTAAGACACCCACGGGTTGTATAAGGGTGATGTTATCCTTAGCTGGCATCACAAAACACGTAATTTTTTTCTATTGCAGGCAAATCGGGAAACACGTTTATAAGCGCTCTAACGAATTTCTTCAAGAACATAAACTCCGTGCATTTGTGGGACACCGTGCTTGGCATTTCATCTATCATAGTTCTATACTTGATCAAAGTAAGTGCTATAAATAGAATATGAAAACTAGATGTTTTGTTGTAAATAACATTATTTCTTAAAATCAGTCTTCTTCTTCTTTTCGTGTGGGACACCGAAACGTCCAACGATCCGATGAACCTTGGTGTCAGTAGTAGGCCTCGTGACATGGTTGTGTAACGACCGCCGTCTAAGTAAGCATAGACATCAACCGGGACCGACAGCTTAACGTGCCCTCCGAAGCACGGAAACTTCTTTCTTTTCGGACATTCAAGTGGTTCTACCTGAAATGTCCTAACCAGACTGGGAACAAATTCACAAAGTGATAAACATCAACTATTGTGAGTGCCCCACCGAGAATCGAACCCGGTACTTTTGCGAACTACCACTGCGCCACATTGGCCGTCACACATCAAATTAGTTTTTCAGATATTCTGTGAAAACTAAACTGTATTATGTTAATTTGTATTATTTTCGATTGTAACTTGATTTTATATTCAGTGAATATATTAATAGGCAATAGAAACTCAAAGAGCGCTTTGTGTTTTTTTGCCGGTCACTGAATGAAAATGAAAATGAAATGAAATAACTTTATTCAATGTAGGATAGCATTATCATTTATTGACGTCATGATCGGTCATTGTAAAAAAAAGAAATTTGCATAACGCAATTTTCTTTTTTTTATAACAATTTTGTATTGTCCTAATAGAAAACCGGTTCGGGCGGGATAAAAAAATAAAAATAAAGGCACTGCCTCGGGGCTGGCCAGGTTAATTACACAGCACGTAACTTTACGCCACTACCATTTGTAAACGACATTTGTTTCAAATTTTAGTCAAGATTTCCAAAGCGTGTTATTTACATGCGTGTAAATCTCTTTTAAAATTCAAGTATACATACACACCAGCCTATTGCAGTTCACTGCTGGACTGATTCCTCTCCCAGGGTACGCCATAGGGCACGATCTCTCATTTTCGCCATACCAGCCGTCATTTTAACGTCATAATAATTATCAGTCTTTGGTCATAGGTGCCCAGTTGACCAAAAAACATTAAATGTCTCAAACATCTTTGATATAAACCGATGACACTATTAAAAATTTGCATGCCCTGACTTGGCGAAATATGATGTTCATTTTGTTTAATTACTGTTGCAAAAAAAAAAAAAACTTTCTTCCATACTAAGTGTGTTTGTTACCCGGCCGGGTTAATTTGTATGGGAGGGCCAATTTTTTAATATTTCGACCTATGTACCTTGGGGAAAGTCGTTCAGTTTCACGTATTGGTTCACCTGGTTTAAATATTCTCAGCTATTTTTTATACCATGTATACGGGGTGTAAGGGACAGCCCTCCGAATACTGATAAGGTGCATGCAGACCATGAAACTGAACAACTTTCCTCTAGGAACACATGTCAAGAAGTAAAAAAGAATTGTCGTTTCCTGAAATATATTTTCATGGAAAGTTGTTTAGTTTCATGGTCTGATTACACCCTTTTAGTATTCGGAAGGCTGTCCCTTACACCCTGTATATACAGGGTTATTTTTTATTCACCCCGGAAATTTTACAGGGCGATTCTACTCATAATTCTGAACAACTTTTATTATGGGGTCAACTTCGAAATCGCGAAAAAAAACCAGCTGTTTTATACATTTTGTTCGAGTAGGTATGAATTTTTCTATGGAGCAGCTGTTTTTTTTTGGCGTTTTCGCAGGTGACCCCATAATAAAAGTTGTTCAGAATCATGACTAGAATCGCCCTGTAAAATTTACATTTGCAGAGCCTAACTCTGAAGACTACAGATTCTGCACCTGCCTGGCACCGCTTCACGTCTCGGTCTCTTCTGTACCTGGTCCGAGCTCGCAACGCTATCGTAGTCTTCGTCGCCACCGGGATAGCGTATTGCTTGTACACACACAAACTAACGCCCTTTCAATTGACTGGTAAGTAATTTTCTTATCCTACTTATAATATTATGAATGCAAAAGTTTGTATGCAATACTTCTTCACGCAAAAAGTAGATTGTAATGAAATTTGGCTCACATATAGAAGGTTACGCAGGTTAACACATATGATAGTTTTTATCGCCACTTGCGGGCAATGCCGCGGGTAACAGCTAGTTATTTATCAATTATAATCATCACAAACTAGCTATAAGAATATGCACGGCTTAGAACAGCATCACCCTATTTATTTCCAGTAGGTGTCGCAAGTGGTGACTAGCGGGCTACATGTGTTTTACAATTTAAGTCGATGAGCTGACCAACTGCCAATATGACGACACGCTATTTTCAGAATGTCCCTCAAATGTTTATCAGACGTAGGGTATGTGAGTTTTTTACGCTCTGCCTGCTCAAAGGATATGGGCGTGATGTATGTATTTATATACTAGCACTGCGATTTCACCTGAGGTCGACTATTTTCCCGATGAAATTAGGTATTGGAGTGGTTTATGTTATACTAGCAGCCCGCCCAGCGGTTTCATCCGCTGCTAACGATTTCCCCCCGGGAATAAGACAGTTTAATATGACAGCCTATGATCATCAGGGATAATGTAGGATTCTAAAAATCATTGACTTCAATTTGAAACAAATATCGTTTTCAGATGGTGGTGGCGTAAAGTTACATGTCGTGTGATTAAACTGGCTAGCCCCATGGCAGTGCCTTTATTTTTATTTTTTTTATCCCGCCCGAGCCGGTTTTCTATTAGGTCATAACAAAATTGTAATAAAAAAAAGAAAATTGTGTGATACAAATTTCTTTTTTTTAGAATGACGGTTCATGACGTCAATACTAATGTGATAATACTATCCTACCTTGAATAAAGAATTCCAATTTCAATTAACGGTAAAAGATTTTTTTTAATCAGCCCAGTAGTTTCGGAGAATATTCAATTCAAACAAACAATAAAAAAAACTGTTTCTAATATTAGTGTAGATTATATTATTATTATTTTAGTGTGATGCCGGCTTAGAATAGCATCACCCGATTTCTTTCCCGTGGAAGTCGTAGGAGGCGACTAAGGAACTTGAGGGTGTGTATTGTAATTTTAGGCGATGGGTTGACAACCTGTCACTATTGCGATACACAATTTTCCGAATGACCCTCAAACATATGTCAGACGTGGCGTGAATGTCCGTTTTTGCGGCCGTTTACGCTCTGCCTACCCCGCAAGGGATAATAGGCGTGATATGTGTATGTATGTATTATTTTAGTGAAGATTTTTTGAATGCATTATTTAATGTTTTTTGTCGTCTTTTTTATACCGAGTAAAGGACAGCCCTTCAAATACTGATAGGGTGCATGAAACATAAAACTGGACAACTTTCCCCTAGAAACATATGTCAGGAAACGCCAAAAAAATTACCTTCCATACAAAATCACAATCAGCTGACTGCATTCACTATGGGAAGTCAGTTTTTTTACGTTTCCTGAAATATGTTCCTAGGGGAAAGTTGTTCAGTTTCATGGTCTGCATGTACCCTATCAGTGTTCGGAGGGCTTTCCCTGACACTCTTTAATACAGTAATGATTAAATGTAATCATTACACTGGTACGAATAATGTGGCGTAGTTTGTAATTTTTTTAATGAAAAAATAGTTATTGTGGCATAACTGTAATAGTTAGACATGTGGTATCGCGGACATTATTATAGATATTGATGTCCTCTATAAAACTGTAGTACATCACTTTGCTCTATTGTCAATAATTTCCACAGCGTACGCGATATAAGATATTTTTTTGATAAATTTTTTACACGTTGGGTTAATTATCGAAATTTTCACGCGGATCCCTATTTTTTTCTCATATAAAATATAGCCTATGTTCATCAGGAATAATGTAGAATTCTAATGGTGAAAGAATTTTTAAAATCGGGCCAGTAGTTTCGGAGCCTATTCGATGCAAACAAACAAACAAACAAACAATCAAATCTTTCCTCTTTATAATATTAGTGTAGATGTCGCCTATGCCACATGCTAACCCTGCTGTTGTTTTTTTAAAAACATCATGTCAATATAGCATCGCTCTATTTTGGCGTGAAAGAATCATTCACAATATTTTATGTCGGAATACAGTTAAAAAATCATTTAATTAAATCAATATATCAATTTCTGTTATAGCTTTTGCTAAAAAAAGATTTTCTACTAATTCCAGGAACAATAGAGGGTGGTTTGCCCCAATTCGGCCCACCTCCCTTTAGCACTAGTATAGACAATAAAACTGTCGGTCTGTCTGGAATGTTGGAGGTGAGATAAACCATTTTTTGAACCATTTTATTATGCCGTTTAAAGTTCCGTGTGATGTCGGCTTAGAATACCATTTCTTTCCCGTGCGAGACGTAAGAGGCGACTAAGGGACACGAGAGTGTGTATTGTAATTTTAGGCGATAGGCTGACAACCTGTCACTATGGCAATACACAATTTTCCGACTGACCCTCAAATATATGTCAGACGTGGCGTAAATGTCCGTTTTTGCGATCGTTTACGCTCTGCCTAACCCGCAAGGGATTATAGGCGTGATATGTGTACGTGTTTATGTATTTTATTTTGCCACAAAGTCATACACTACGATATAATAGTAATAGGTACAAAGTTATAATTACAAACTTTTAAAATTAACATGAAACACCACATACAATTTGGTTTTGCATAAATTTATTATACATTACTAATTTTAGTAGGTAGTCTTCCGTGTGATGTCGGCTTAGAATAGCGCTATTCTATTTCTTTTCTAGGGGTGTCGTAAGAGGCGACTAAGAGACTCGAGGGTTTCGATTCGAGTGTATTATAATTTTAGTCGACAGGCTAACAACCTGTCACTATAGTACACGCAATTTATCTGGAACGGTCCTCAAATATTGGAGTTGTGTGATGCCGGCTTAAAATAGCATCACCCCATTTCTTTACCGTGGGAGTCGTAATAGGCGACAAAGGGACTTGAGGATGTGTATTGCAATTTTAGGCGATGGGCTGACCACCTGTCACTATGGCGATACACAATTTTCTAAATGACCCTCAAATATATGTCAGACGTGGCGTATATGTCCGTTTTTGCGGCTATATACGCTCTTTCTACCCCGCTAGGGATAATAGGCGTGATATGTGTGTGTGTGTATATGTAAATAGGTAAATCAAATAATTTTGTATGGTATTTCAGGTGCATGGGGCAGAAGGATTGGTCTTGCCACTGGTCGCCATATTGGAGTCCATCGCTATTGCTAAGGCCTTCGGTAAGTTATTCACCGAACGAATTAAAGATATCTTCCAACGAAACCTCCTATAAAATAAGCGAATAATAAACAAATATATTAACAAAATCTTCCAACGAATGCTACCGGCGAAAACTAACAACGAAACTTACCAACGAAACCTACCAACGAAACCTACCAACAAAACCTACCAAACCCGTGGATGTTTGTAAAATTGCACTAGTATAGAAACTGCCGTTCTGTCTAGAATGTTAGAGATATTTGAGACGGAGAGACTGGTCATGCCATTGGTTCCCATTTTGCAGTGCACTGCAATTGCTAACGCTTTTGGTACGTCAGTAACTAATCAAGTCAAGAAAACATACCGAATGCATTTCTGACGACCCGATCAAACAAGGAATCTACCGACTTAATCAATCAAGTCAATTAACTAACCAGTCAACTAACAAATAAACCGACTAATCAATCGATTCCAACAACCGACCAATCAAACAACTAGTCAAACAACAAACCAACCAAGTTTATCAACCGATCTAATATAAACGGTTTTAAATTTTTGCGGTCACATATAAGGTGTAAAAAAATTAGCTAAGAATATTTTAAGGGGTGAACCAGTACGTGAAACTGAACAACTTTCCCCAAGGAACATAGGTCGAAATATGAAAAAATAATTTGACCCTCCCATACTTAGTGTGTTACCCGGCCGGGATAATTTGTATGGGAGGGCCAATTTTTTTTTCATATTTCGACCTATGTTCCTTGGGGAAAGTTGTTCAGTTTCACGTACTGGTTCACCCCTTAAAATATTCTTAGCTAATTTTTTTACACCATGTATATAGACTCAAAATATAAAAACAGGGTTCGTATTGGATAATTTAACAAAAACAATTATCTTGGTAAGAACCCCGTTTTAGTATTTTGAGTAGATTTATACGGGGTGTAAGGGACAGCCCTACGAATACTGAAAAGGTGCATTTAGACCACGAAACAACTTTTCCCTAGAAACATATGTCAGGAAACGACAAATCACTATCAGCTGACTGCATTTATATTGAAAAAAAAAAATACGTTTCCTAAATTATTTTTATGAGAAGTTGTTCAATTTCATAATCTGAATGCACCCTATAAGTATTCGGAGAGAGTTCAGAGTCCCTTACACCCTGTATACTCAATTAAAGGACCAACTAATAAGACCAACCAACTAAATTAACCGTTCTCACGATTTGGACTCAGTATAACTTTTCAAGCACTCGCGATCACTTTCACTCATTTTAAGCTTAGATTTTAAGTATTAGACCGGGTCTATCGCGATAGTATTTAGGTAAATATTAGTACGTAGTTGACATTGTCAGTCAACCCGCGACCACAAGACATGAAACTGTATTGAAACGTCGGGACACAGGTAAATTGGACTCAGTAGTTTCAATTTGATTTTATTTTTCCTTTAAGTATTTTTCTTAAAGGAAAAATAAAATGTCGGGCCGTGTGATGCCGGCTTAGAATAGCATCACTCCATTTCTTACCCGTGGGAGTCGTAAGAGGCGACGAAGGGAGTCGAGGGTGTGTATAGCAATTTTAGGCGATGGGCTGACAACCTGTCACTATGGTGATACACAATTTTCCGAATGACCCTCAAACGTTTGTCAGACGTGGCGTAAGTGGCCGGTTTTTTGGTCGTTTACGCTCTGCCTACCTCGCAAGGGATAAAGGCGTGATATATGTATGTATGTATGTATTTTTCTTAAATTTTTATTTAACTTATTCTAGCGGGCAGTACAAGAGTGGACGCCACACAGGAAATGATAGCAATTGGCTCATGCAATATACTGGCTTCGTTCTGTCAGAGCATGCCAGCTACTGGCTCCTTCACTCGGACGGCTTTAAACCATGCCAGTGGAGTGGTCACCCCGGCAGGAGCATTGTTCAAAGGTAAATAAAATGTTTTCCGTGTGATGCCGGCTTGGAATAGCATCACCCCATTTCTTTCCCGTGGGTGTCGTAAGAGGCGACTAAGGAACTTGAGGGTGTGTATTGCAATTTTAGAGCGATGGGCTGACAATCTCACTATGGCGATACACAATTTTCCGAATGACCCTCAAATATATGTCAGATGTGGCGTAAATGTCCGTTTTTGTGACCGTTTACGCTCTGCCTACCCCGCAAGGGATAATAGGCGTGATATGTGTATGTATGTGTGTAAATTTAATGTTCATGTGTACAATAAATCGTAAATAAATAAATATACTTTTTATAAATACCTAATTTTAAAAAACTTTCCGTGTTAGTTATACAATTTAAAAAAACTTATGCCACTCGTTATTGGCATCAAGAGACACACAGAAATTCGCGGGCAATGGATGAGCCGCGGCAGCCCAGATGGGCGAGCCGTTGCCACTAATACGTTGCGTTTTTTTTTTTAATGGTAGATCTCAGTTGGTCGAATGTGCAGGCTTGGATGGGAAGAAAGTCCGTTCTTCGTTATTAAGTGTAGAGCGTGGTGTAGTTCAGGGTTCGATTTTGGGACCTACATTGTACTCTATCTATACCGCTGATTTAATTAATTGCATAAAGTTTTGTTCAGCTCATATGTACGCGGATGATACTCAAATATATGTACCTCTAGACTTAGATAAAAATAATATTAGTGACTGTATCAATTCTATAAATCAAGATCTAGGTTCTATAGTAAAATGGTCTGGTAATAATGATCTTCTTTTGAATGCCGAAAAATGTGCTTACATTATATTAGGCACCAAACATCAAATTGACTTTGTTCGGAGTGTTATTCCACCAATATTAATAAACAACCAAGCAATTACTGAAACACACTCCGTAAGAAACCTAGGATTACAGTTCGACGGGCAATTGAAGTTCGAAGAACATGTCAATACTAAAGTGGGAAAATGTTATTTCGTGCTAAAGCAACTTTATAAGCTTAGACCGTTTTTGAGTCTGGATGTTAGACGACAATTAACAGATTCTTTAGTGTTGTCTATATTGGATTATTGTGACATTGTATATGGGCCGTGTCTCTACAAAAAAACTGTAAATAAAATTCAACGCATTCAGAACTCTTGTATAAGATTTTGTTATTCTGTCCCTCCACGGTCACATATAACACCTTATTTAAATTCTAATAATATTTTAAATATGTCATACAGACGTAACCTTAAGCTTAGTAATTTAGTTTATTCATTAAGAACAACTCTTACACCGAGATACCTTGCTGAAAAGCTTATTTGGAGTGATAGAACTTTGGAAAGCTCTAATAAACCAGTTCGGTATCCTATTCTTAGGGTGTCTCCTCTCCCTCGTCTCCATGCTTTTAGAGGCAGCTTTCGTTTTGCGGCATCAAAATGTTGGAATGATCTGCCACCACCGATAAAAAATGCGAAGTCATTGTATACTTTTAAAAATAAAATTAAACCGTGGCTTCTTGCTGCCCAAAAGCAGGAGAGTAACTGGGAGTAGTTGTGTTCGTTGTCTTTTGATTTTTTATTTATTTTAGTTTTTTGTTTATCTTTGTGTTGTTTTTAATTAATTTGTTTTAAGAGTGCACATTTTTACTTTTATTTTATACAATTATTATTATATTGAAAACTGGGCCCAGCGGCCGAAAAAAGTGGGATGACACTGAAAAACAGCAGAAATGCTGAGTTGTTCTCCCTTTTACCAACATTAATTATTATTATTTTTAAGCTTTTGTTGTACAATATGTTTGTTGGTAAATAAAGATCTTTTTATTTATTTATTTATTTTTATTTTATTTAATAAATGGCGAAAGTCGTAGCTTCATATCCCGACACGCTAATCTTACAAATTTAAAAAAATCTTATTTCGGTTTTTTCTCCCAGCCAGCCTGGTGTTACTAGCGGTCACATTGCTATCTTCTGCGTTCTACTTCATTCCGCGGTCAGCTCTGGCAGCTGTCATTATGGTGGCCATGGTCTCCATCATAGAGCTGGGCATAGTGAAGCAACTGTGGAAAAATAGTAGTAAGTATCTGATGGTTATAATAATTATGCATTAATCTCAATTCGAGAAACAAATTCTCATACCTTACCTTAAATTTGCGCTATCACTTTCCTTCAAATATGTTTAGAAAAGGACCGGACAGGACTTAAACATGACAGGACTCAGATATATCATATCCTTATCTTAACCTATTTGACGGAAAGAGACAGCGCTAGTTTAAGGTAAGTGACGAGAATTGTTTTTCCGAATAAAGCCATGTTGACGAATGTTCCTATGAATCCTGATGTTAAGAGTTTTTAGAACGCCTACTTGGTAACTAGTAAGCCTGTATTAAAATGTGGTTTGTTAACTGAAATCCTAATAAAGCGATAAAAAGTAACACTCCTTAATCCTCCTTAAGGCGGCGCCAACCGTCCAGTGGCGCCCCCACAAGTTTTAAATTTATTCCTTTTAATCTGAAACAAATATAAAAAATCTAAGAAGGACAAATTGTTGTCCTATACGATAAGTATATTTTAAGGTACAAAAATAAGCTTTATATTGTTGTGCGTCTTTAAAATCACTAAAACGGAAAATGGTGGCAACCACAAACCGTTAAGTTGATTAAAAATTGAAAACACAAGAAAAAGCTCATTGTTGTATTTAGGTATAAACTTATCGTATAGGACAACAATTTGTCCGTTTTAGATTTTTGATATTTGGGTCAGACTTGAAGCAATTAATTAAAAACATGTAAGGGCGCCAATAGACGGTCGGATTACGCTCGGTAAAAGGCATTCATCCTAATATTCCTCTGGTTGCCGGTACCCCAATAAAAAATGAAATTAAATAATTGACGTGTTTTCTATTTATTTTATTTTTTATTTATAGTTAAATGTAGGTTTTTCTTTCAGAAATAGAGTTGCTAGTTTACATGGTGACACTTTTGGTCGGCGCTTGCGCAGGTCAGTGCCGTATAGTAATTATTAATGATAATGAACAAAATTGAATAATATCCTCGTAAAGAGTTATTTTGCGTGTGCTCAAGTGATCGATTCTTTTAGCGAAAGAAACTGAATTAAATAAAATTTGTTGTTTAGAGGATCGTTTCAATCAATTTTTACTATGGGACTTATGCTGGGAAATTTCGAAAAAAATATCAAACTCCCATACAAGGTTCACGATCGGTCGATTGACTTAAGGCGAGTGCAGCCGTCAACGACCTCGACAGTGGCGCCACTCCACAAAAATAAAGATTTCTCTATAATATACAAACAATCTTTCAGAATGTGCGATGAGCATGTTTTTAATATTATCCTTAAGTAAAATTAGAACTTGCAAACTCAACGAAATATTCGCTGCAATTGAAGTTATGGAAAAAAGTGCCTAAAAACGGCCACTTTGGTATTAATTGCCATAACTTTAATTGCAGCGAATATTTCGTGAAGTTTGCAGGTTCTAATTTTACTTAAGGATATTAGGATGGAGCGAGCTCACCCAGAAGAAGCCTGTTCACTCTTACTTTAAAGAGATTAGGGTTGTATGCGTTTGGAAACACAGACGCAGGTAGTGAGTTCCACTCTTTATAAGTCTGGATGTCCGATGGTAGAAGGGAGCTGGTGGAACAAGGTCTTGAAGCTCTTGAGCACACTCTCCGAAGTATTTTTTTGTGTAGTGGCGCCACTGTCGACGTCGTTCACGGCTACACTCGCCTTAATTGTATGGATGGTCGATATTTATTGGTCCCATAATGATAATGAATCCCATAACATATGTATAGGCTGTGTGTTAAATACTTCTATGGGAACATAATCAAATTCTCCTAGGTCTAGAATACGGTATTCTCTGCGGCGCCGCTGGCGACGCTGTTCGAGCCTTAGCGGCCATAGCGAGACCACCACTGCATGACAGAAGATTGAAGGTAAACTAAGATTCACCCCGAATCCAAATTTTTTTTTCCAAAATAGTTTATCTTTTCAAGTATCACTGATGATTTCCCAGGCGTCCAGTTTTGAGGAGGTTGAGATGAATCTGTCGGATGCTTTGAATGACTTAAGCAAATATTATAGAGAAAATTCACTCAAACCCAACCCATCAAAAACTGAGTCTTGCGCATTCCATCTCCGCAACAGCCAAGCAGGTCGTAGGCTTAATATTGAGTGGCAAGGTGTGCCTGTAGCTCACAATAGTTATCCAAAATATCTGGGCATTACTCTGGATAGGTCACTTACCTTTAGTAAGAATTGCCAAAACATAAAAAAGAAGGTGCACACTCGGAACAATCTATTAAAGCGCCTTACTTCTACTGGATGGGGAGCAACACCTCATGTTCTGCGGACTACTGGGCTGGCGTTATCCTTTTCTGCAGGCGAGTATGCATGTTCTGTATGGAGCCGTTCAGCTCATGCAAAGCTGGTGGATACAGCCTTAAATGAGACTTGCCGGATCATAACTGGTTGCCTGAAACCGACCCCGGTTAGCCAACTGTACCCACTAGCCGGAATAGCGCCTCCAGTTGTTCGTAGATCTGTGGCTAGCTCCTTTGAAAGAGCAAAGATGGAGTCAGATGCACGGCATCCTTTGCACGACCACATCCCAGTGACACAACGGCTGAAAAGCCGTAAGGGCTTTGTTAAGTGCGTCACTCCTCTTTGCACAGACCCCGAACAAGCGAGGTGCAACCTTTGGCAGGAGGGGGTGACCCTACCAGATCCTTTCGTCCCGATTGCTGAGAGCTTGCCGCCTGGCCATAATTTGCCATGGTCGGTTTGGAAATCTTTAAATAGACTTCGGACTCAGACCGGCCGGAGTAAGGAAAACATGACCAAGTGGGGCTTCTTGGAGGGTTCCGATGTAGGTTGTTTGTGTGGTGCAGTTCAAACAATGAACCACCTAACATCGTGTCCTGCGTGCCCTAGCACCTGCACGCAGGACGATCTTATGACAGCGTCTATCAGCGCTGTCAACGTAGCCAAGTTCTGGGCCGCGACGGTGTAGTGTCTGCCATCGACACGCTAAGAAGAAGACTGATGATGTAGGTTTACACGGTATTCTAAACTTTATTTTTGGATTGCCAGGAATTTTATTTCGTATACACCAGTCGAAACGAGTGATCTATCTTATCTTATCTTATCTTATCTAGCCGTCAGAATACCACTGCTGGGCGAAGGCCTCCCTTAGGGTTCCCAACCATACTGTTTTGGGCAGTACATACATACATACATACATAAATCACGCCTTTATCCCTTACGGGGCAGGCAGAGCGTTAACGGCCGTAAAACGGATATTAACACCACGTCTGACAAAAGTTTGAGGGTCAATCAGATAGCTGTGTATCACTATAGTGACAGGTTGTCAGCCCATCGCCTAAAATTGCAATACACGCCCTCAAGTCCCTTAGTCGCCTCTTACGACACCCATGAGTAAGAAATGGGGTGATGCTATTCTAGGCCGGCATCACACGGCGGATTATCCTGTTTTTACGTCTAATATACTATTTACTGCTCAACTACAAAACAGTATTAGAAAATACTGTTTTCACGCGATGACTGTGGTGTCTAAAAAAAAATCGATATTTCTGAACGAAAACCAAAGAGAAACAAGATCTAAATAATATTCTTCGTAAATCGAAAAGGCCTCTATAAACCTAATAAAAATGAATTATCAATATATCTTAACTATACTTTCAAATGTAGCGAGGCCTATCCTATATTTGAAAATAATAAAATATTAACAAAAAGTGCAAAATCGGCACAAAAATATGTGTTCAAAAATAAAAATTTAAAACTTGAAATATACTCCTCATTTTTTCAAAATACTGTTCATTTTCTTGCTCCAACCCTGATTATACCGTATTGTTAGTAAAAAAAGTTG